>JAECZO010000062.1:0-169798 GCA_019188245.1 Novymonas esmeraldas
GAAGGAGAAGAACCAGTGGTTCGGCCCGCTCAAGAAGGACCGCATCCGCCGCGAGGAGCGCCTGCGCAAGGAGCGCGCGGCCCGCGCCGTGGAGCGCAAGGCGAAGACCACCAAGAAGTAGTCGCCCGCACTCCCCTTCTCTCTTCTTCTCACTTCTTCTGTCGTGTTGGCTGTCTTCGCCTGAGTACCGGCGCTTCACCACGGAGTCTCCATCCTCCATCATTCACCCTCCTCTTCGACTGCATCGCATCTCTGCCGTGTCGTGTTGCGCCGTGTCTCTCTCTCTCTCCAGTTTTTTTTTTCTTGTCTCTCTTCACCAGTTCCAGGGCTGCGGTTTAACTTAAGGCACCGAGAGTGCTGCACCCGCCCACGCATCTTCTCTCTCATCTCCTCCTTCGCCCTCTCTCTTGTGCGTCTGTGTGCTGCGGGTTGGACACACACGGACGCGCTCACCCGCACCTCCTCTCCTTCGCTGTCGCCCTCTCTCTGACGCAGTGCGTCCAGCATCCATCTCCGGCCATCCTGCATTCGTGTGCTGCTCCTCTGTGCCGGTCTGCCTCATCATGCAGCACACTCCACCTCGGTGCTGCATGCACGCCATCGTCACCATTCTCTCTCTTTCTATCTCTCTCAACCTCTCCTCTCTTCAGCTACATTGCCATACCACAGCACATTTACTCTTTGTCAGGTACCAACACCAACACACACACACACGCACACACACACGTTGTCATCCGTTCCACTGCCATTATGTCAGCTGCCAACGGAGAGACTGCCTCGACGATGGATGCGTCGGCGATGCGGCGCTACGCTGCAGAGGCGCGCGCCGGCTCCTCTGCGCTGAGCGAGCTCACCTATGCGGAGCGGCAGGAGATGCTGCGCGCTGTGGCAGCCGCGCTTCAGGAGAACGAGGCGCGCATCATCGCGGCCAACCAGGAGGATATGGCATCCGCCGCCGTGAACGCTGTGGCGGCGCCTCTGCTGAAGCGGTTGGAGCTGACGCCGAGCAAGCTCGCCACGCTTGTGGAGGGCATTCTCACGCTCGCGGACATGCCGGACCCGGTTGGCCAGGTGCTGGCGGCGCGTGAGCTTGACAACGAGCTGCTGCTCGTCAAGCAGACGGCGCCGATCGGGGTGCTGCTTGTCATCTTCGAATCTCGTCCGGACAGCCTGCCGCAGATCGCCGCCCTGTCGTTGTGCTCGGGCAACGGGCTGCTTCTCAAGGGCGGACGCGAGGCCGAGCGGTCCAACGCGGTGCTGCACGACGTGATCGTCTCCGCCGTCGAGGCCAGCACGGCGGGCCGCGTGCCGCGCGGTGTGGTGGGACTCGTTACAAGCCGCGCTGACGTGTACGGCCTGCTGCAGCTGGACGAGTGCATCGACCTCGTCGTGCCTCGCGGCAGCAACGCCATGGTGCAGAACATCCAGCGCTCCACCCGCATTCCCGTGCTTGGGCACGCCGACGGCATCTGCCATGTGTACGTGCACAAGGACGCCGACGTGGACGCTGCGGTCACCGTTGCCGTGGATGCGAAGCTGAACTACCCGGCGGCGTGCAACGCGGCCGAGACGCTGCTGCTGCACCGCGACCTCCTCCAGACCCCCGCCGCCGACGGCACCACGGCGGCACTGCTCATTGTGCGGCGCATGGAGGAGGCGGGCGTGTCCTTCTTCGGCGGACCGCAGGCGGTCGCGGCCGGGCTGGCCAGCGAGGCGGCCGCGACACTCCACATGGAGTACGGCGACGCGCACATGACGGTGGAGGTGGTGGACGACTTGGCAGCCGCCATCGCGCACGTGAACAAGCACGGCTCGCACCACACCGACACCATCCTCACTACAGACAAGGCCGCCGCAGCCGAGTTCCAGCGCCGCGTCGAGAGCGCGTGTGTGTTTCACAACTGCTCGACGCGCTTTGCGGATGGGTTCCGCTTCGGCCTCGGCGCCGAGGTCGGCATCAGCACTGCACGCATCCACGCTCGCGGCCCCGTCGGCGTTGAGGGGCTTCTCACGCAGAAGTGGGTGCTGAAGCCGGTGACCGCGCCGTCGTCCGGCTCGCCGGCGGCGTCTGCCACGACGTATGCGACGGTGGGTGACTTTCAGAAGGGGCAGCGCAGCTTCACGCACCGGGATGTCACCCGACGTGTGCAGGATGAGAGTGCGTCGGCTCAGGGAGCGGCGTAAGAGAGGGAAGGGAAGGGAAGGGAAGGGAAGGGGGGTGGAGGCGGCACCGGTGTCGCTCTTCCTCGCCCGAGCGCGACTGTGTGGATCGCCGTCGCGCATCTCTCTCTATCTCTCTCTCTGTGTGCGTGTGCGACTGCGTGCGTGCGCCATTTATTCTCCTGCCCTCTTTTTTTCTGTTTTGTTGTTCATGTGCTCGTGTCGAGGCTGAGAGATCCCCACTCTGTATCTCTCTACAGCGATTCAGCACCCCTTCGAGCGTGCGTACGTGTGTGTGTGTGTGTCTGTAGTGCAGCACTTCGTTCTCCTCGCCGTGTAGCACACACACACACACACACACACGTATGTTAAAAAACACACAGTCTCACACGACTGCGCGGCTTCTCTTTCTCTGCCTTGCGTTCAGAGGTGTCTGTGCCGCACGTGCGTTCGCGGACCAGTCCAGAGTTGTGTTGCACTCCCCTCCACGGCGCTGGTGCGCGCGGTGGATCCACACACACGCAACAGTGACCATCCGAAGTGGCGTACACGGCCCACATCGCGTATCGCATCTCCTTCTCTATCGTTTCTTCGTCCTTCCACGTCTAGCGTGTGTTGATGTGTACGTTGTGTGGTGTCGCACCCGTCGCGATGGCGGTGGTGGTGCTGGTGGTGGTCGCCGCCTCGCACGCTGTCGCTCCGGGCCGGAGGGGTGAGGAGAGGAGGAGGGAGGGAGGGAAGGAAGGAAGGCAGAGGAAGAGGGATGAGCGGGACACCATCACAGACACACATACACACATGAGACCACACAGACAGACGGACACATGCCTATCTGAACGCAGGCCCCCACCTCCCATCATCTCCCATCATCTCCCCCCATCTTGTGCAGCGGAGCGGGAGAGACGAGCGATGGTGAATGCGGATACAGTGGGTCAACTTCTCCTCTCGTCTTCCCACTCTTGACGTCCCTCGCTGCAGAGTGTCAGCCCGCACTCTTGCAAGCAGAGGAACCATGAGCCACACAGACGGAGCGGCAGAAGGGGACGTTGTTTCTCTTTCTTTCCACTTTGTTCTTCTGCATTGCTGTTTCTCTGTTTCTCTCTCTTACGTTGTTGGATACTCAGTTCTGTAGTGCGTGTCTCTTGCACTCGATACCAGCACTTGTGTTTTCCTTTCCGCGGCACTCAGACACACGTGGACGACTCCTCCTCGCTCCCTTCCTTCCCCTCTGCTCCTCCTCTTCCAGTGTGCGAGACATGAAGGACGCGGAGGGCGGTGAACCGTGAGAACTCGTGCATATCGAGAGAGAGGAAGAGTAAGAAGAAGAAACCAAACAGCAACATGCTCCACCCCTCTTTCATCTGTGTCTGTGTGTGTGTCTGTGTGGTGAGCCCCACTGCGAGACACGCCTCCGCCTCTCCATGTCTGGCACGACGGAGCCGTGTGAAGACACGTGCACCCACACACACACACACACACGCTCGAGGACATTCATACGCACATGCACATGCAGGTGTGCATGCATTCGCAGACCACGTACGCTGTCGTCTCTCTCTCCCTCTCTCGCCCACCTTTCCTCTCTCTCCCCATCCCATCTCATCCCATGCCACACTTTCACACACACACACACACACACACTCACACACTCTGACGTGTCTGCTCGTCACACGTCTGCTGCTCTTCACACCACTCTTCGTGTCGTGCGTGTCGTGCTTGTCAGCCGTGTGTACATATGTATGTTGAACTGCTTTGACGCTTCCTCCCGTCCTTCTGTGCTTCCGCCTCCTCCATCTCTTTCTCTTCTTCTTCGTCTTCCTTTGTTGTGCTTCTGCTTCCACAACGGGCGGGGGCCGCTGCCGCACCGAAGGAGAGGGACACGCGGCGCGTCTTGTCAGCGCTCTGAGTAGACGGCAGACGAGGGTGGGGCAGAAAGGTGGAGAGCAGAGGAGAGGGAGAGGGAGAGGGAGTCGTCGTCCTTGTGCGATCGACGGTCGGACGGCGCACCGACACACCTCCTCCTTCTCTCATTTTTTTCAATTGTCTCTTGTCTCTCTCTCTCTTTCTCTGTGTCTGTCTGTGTGTGTGTTTGGCGATCTGCTTTTCTCCTTTTCTTTCGTTTCTTTCTTCGTCACTCTGTCCTTGCGGATACACGAACACACGGACACCGAGTGTGCACACACACACACAGAGGGATACATCCGCCAACACACCTCAGCGCACGCTGTTGGCCACGACGTGCCCTTGCGTGTCTTCTCTCTCTGTCCCCACTTCTCTTCGAAGCTCCTCCGTAGGCGCACAAACTCTCTCTGTCTCTCTTTGTGTTCCACGCAGCAGCCATGGCGTCGGCAACGCGTCGCTACTCCCTCGCGCACCCGCCGCCGGTGGATGGCGCGTTAGACGGCCGTGAGACGGCGCACGAGGCGGAGATACTGGAGATGCAGGCCCTCCAGGCGGACCGTGATGGGGAGGGGAGTCGAAGCGTGTTGCTCATGGAGCGCGCCTTGCAGATTCGGTGCCAGCTGGTGAGCCAGCTGCGGGAGCGGTGGTCCGCTGCGTCCTCTGTGCCGGGTGTCGCCGGGACTGCCGCCAACGGTCATCGCATGTCTCTCCTCTCCAAGCCAGACACCACGTCAAAGGAGGACTTGCTGCTCGAGTATCAGACGCAGTGCAGCGAGCTTCACGACGCGGCGGAGCGTCTTGTGGTGCGGTGCAACGGGCTCGGCGTGGAGCACTTCAAGCGCGACGCCTTTGACGACGCGACGCCGTTGCTTGACTACGCGATGCAGCTGACGGAGGACGGCGCCTACCCGCTCTGCGAGGTGGAGGAGCGGCGGCGCCACCTTCGCGGCGTCACGCTCAACAACTTCGGCTGCCTCGAGCGGCGTCGAGGTCACTTCTCCGAGGCGCTGCAGTACATGAAGTCGTCGATGGAGATGACAGGCGTCGAGTCGCCGGTGGCGTACATGAACACCAGCGCCATTCTCATCCAACTGCGCCTGAGCGACGAGGCGGTGCGCATGGCGGAGCGCGCCATCGAGCTCCTGTACCAGACCCCGGAGGACCCGTCGCTGCTTGCAGTTGCGCACCACAACCTGGCCATGGCGCTGGAGCCGGTGCACCCAGCGCGGTGTCTGGAGGAGTACGCCCTCGCCTACCGCACAGCCTGCGCCACGCTCGGGCCAGAGAGCGAGACGAGTCGCGCCATCCAGCGCAGCTGGGAGAGGTTCGAGGCGACGCGCGGTCCTCCAGGGAACGGCCGCTTCCTCATCCCCGGCGGCGGCGGCTTCGGCGGTGGTGGCGGTGGTGGCGCGGCATCCCGCCTGCGCGGCCTCGTTGGCGCGGCGCCGGCAGGACTTGCAGTGACGGCCCCACATCGCTTGCCCACCGCCGCGCAGTCGCACGGGGTCGGTGGCAAGAACGCTGCCGGCTCCCCCATCGAGGTCGGCGAGCTCTTCCCGCATCCGTTCCTCCCCAGCGCATCCGCCCCGGCCGCGCCGTCGAAGACGCCACGCGATGTGACGCCCATGTACCGCCCCGCTGCGGTGCCCCGCCGCCCTCTCGTGCCATCGCCGCCGCCGGGTGTCGGGGCCGGCGCCTCCTCCTCCACCACCTCCGCCAGCCGCTCACGCGCGCCACCCCCGCAGCCGCACGCCCACTCACAGCCGCCGCCGCGGCCGCACGCTGCTGAGAAGACAGTGCGGCCCTCGCCCCCACCGGCGCGCGCAGCGGCAGCGGCGCACCGACCCACGCCGCCGAGCCGCGCCGCCGAGTCCGGTGCCGCCGCTGCGACTTCTGCTGCGGTGTCCAGCGGCAGTCGCCCCGCTGCAAGGATGTCGCCGTCTCCGCCGCCGTCGCGGCACCAGAGGCAGCCACAGCCTCAACCGCGTCAGGCGGCGGGGGCGACGGCGACAGCGACAGCGGCACGCCGCTACTCCCCGGCTGCACGCACGCAGGAGCCCTCGCGACAGTCACCGCCTCGCGGCGGCACCACGCAGAGGCGACTGTCAGAGCAGCGCGGCGCCTCCACGGCTGGCGCGCCGGTGCGGGCGGAGAAGCCCGCCTCCCGCAGCACGACAGAGCGCGCCACCGCCCCGCCTCCGCCACCGCCGCCTTCGTCGTCGTCGTTGGCCGCCTCGCCACTGCCGACACGTGGGCCACGCCGGCCTACGCGGGACGGCGCGGGTGCTGGGACTGCGGCAGCTCCTCTGCCTCTGCCGAGGAACCTTCCGCCGCTTCAGGGCTCCACTGGCACCACCGCCGCCGCCGCCGCCGTCGCGGTCGCTCCGCCACCGGCGCAGAAGGCGTTGGCGCACCCTCGCTCCTCACGTGACGCCGGCGCTGCCGCCGCCGTCCCGTCCACCGAGGCGCCATCCTCCCTCGAGTCGGACCCGCTCACCTTCCTCCAGCATCGCCTGGACATCTTGCTTCAGGACGAGGGAGAGCTGGAGAACAAGTACGCGCAGGCGATGGTGATCCAGCGTCACTACCGTGGCCACCTCGCCCGCCGCCGCGCCGCCGCGCTCCGCACCACCCGCGCTCGGGATGCACGGCTTGCGGAGCTGCGTCGGCACATGGCTGCGCGGCGCATCCAGCGCGTGTACCGACGCCATCGCCGCCACAACCGCTACCCCCTTGCGGCGGGGCAGCTGGGCCGCTACGCATCCGCTGGTGGCCGTCGCGGCGCTCAGCATCACGCGGCAACGCAGCTGCAGCGTGTGGCACGGGGCTGGCTGGCGCGGCGGCACTACGCGCAGATGCGTCGGTACGCTCGTGAGAGCCCTGCCGCGGCGACGCGCATCCAGCGCTGGATTCGTGCGTCGCTGGCGCGGCGGCACTACGCTGCTCTGCGCGCAGACAAGGCGCGTCAGGAGGCCGAGGCCCGCGAGCACGAGCGCCGGCAGTACGCGGCGACGCGCATTCAGGGACAGTGGCGCACGTTTGTGCAGCGCCGGGCGTGCAAGGTGGCCCTGCGCAATCGCATGATCGCCCGCGCCGCCGAGGAGGCCCGTCGCCGGGTCAGGGCGGCCATCTGCATCCAGTCTGCGTGGCGCGGCTACCAGGCGCGGCGGCTCTACAGCGACACCTACTCGCGCACCTCCCGCCTGCGGGCGGCGCGGCTGGAGTACGAGCACCGTCGCCAGGCTGCGGTGCGGCTGCAGGCCTTCGGCCGCATGCTCATCGCGAAGCAGCACGCACTCCCGCTCCTCACGTCCGCGCGCTTCCGTGCCGCCGCCGCGATACAGGTCCGCAGTCGCGAGGGCCGCGCCGCCACGACCATTCAGTGTGCGTACCGCCGTCACCTAGCCCGCCGCGTGTGCGCGGCCAAGCGTGCGGCGCGAGAGGCGGAGCTGCGGACCGCGTTGCTGCACGCGCGAACAGCCACTGTGCAGCGTGCGGGACGCGGCTACCTGGCGCGCAAGGGCGTAGGCGCGAGACTGGCCGTACTCCAGGCGGAGGCGGAGCGGTACGAGCGCCGGCTGCGCGCGATCAAGCAGCAGGAGCTCGAGGCGGCGCGCGTCGCTCAGGCGGCGGCGCAGCACCGCGTCTCGCTCTTCACGACGAGCGAGGCCGAGGAGCGCCAGGTGCTGGGGCTGGCGGAGCAGCAGCAGCGGCACACTCTGCAGGTGCAGTGCCGAGTCTCGCTTTCCGTGGCGAAGGAGGCGACTGCGCAGGCGGCGGCGAGGGGTGCGGCATCACCGACGCTGCGGGGCTTCGTCCGCGTCATCAAGGCAAAGAGAGAGCGTGCGCGGCGGCAGGCGGCGTGTGACGCCTACCTGGACCGGTGCGACGCCGAGGACGCAGACGCGCACTTGAAGGCGAGCGCGCGTGTTGTGACGGGGTTCATGCGTGGTGCTACGGCGCGCAGTCTCGTGTTGAGCCGTGCGCAGACGATGCAGTCGTACAACGACGCCCGCGCGATGCATGAGGAGGCGGCCAATGAAGCGGAGGGTGCGACACCCACTGCTGCTGGTGCTGGTGCGCCTGTGGCCGCGGTGCCTGGCAGCTCCGAGCAGGTGCCTGTGCGGCCGAAGAGGTCTTTGAGAGCCCCGGAGGCTGTGGCAGAGCGGGCAGCCGCGACGCCGCAAGACAGTGCGAGACACACCGCTGCCCCTGCAGCACCGCCGCTGCCGCCGCCATCTCCACCACCGCGTGTGGCGGAGCAAGAGTCGGCTGCCAACGCCGTCGCCGTGGCGCCTCTCCCGAACCACGAGTCCCTGGCTGAGGAGGAGGGTCGATCGGCGCACCAGCCACGGCGGCCGCTCACGGCGGAGCAGGTGGACGCCGAGCGAGTCTTGCTGGACCGGCTAGGACGCGCAGAGCAGTTGGCGTCCGAGGCTGGTGCATCCACGCCGTCCCGGCCGCTGACACCGGAGCAGATCGCGGCAGAGCGTGCCGCGTTGGACGTGCTCGCCAAGAAGGTGAAGAGTGCGTTGGAGCGCGAGCCGGTGGCCGCGGCCGAGCGTCCCCTCACGGCGGAGCAGGTGGCAGCAGAGCGCACCACACTCGATGAGCTTGTGAGTGCGGAGCAGCGGATGTGCGCGGGTGAGCCACCGGCGCAGACGCGGCCTCTCACGGCCGAGCAAGTCGCGTCGGAGCGCGCCACGCTCGATCGTCTGAAGCGCGAGGAGCAGCACACCGGCGGCGCTGCGGACTCTGCGCGACCGCTCACGCCACAGCAGATAGAAGCGGAGCGCGTTGCCTTGGATCGCCTGGCCAGGGAGGAGGCGTCCGTCGTCACCGGCGAGGGAGTCGCTGGTGCACGTCGCGCGCCGACGCCAGAGCGGGTGGAAGCGGAGCGCGAGGCGCTGAACCGGCTTGAACGTGTCGAGGACGCGGAGGTGGAGGAGGAGGAGCGCGCTGTGGCGGCCGGGCCGGCAGCGGGACAGGAGGGCGATCTGCTCCCCCTCTCCGACGCGTCCATGAGCACCAGCGAGCTGGCAGCAGAGATGCTGGCGAGGCAGAGGGCTGTTTGGCAAGCCGAGGTGGCGGCCGAGAAGCACCGTCGTCAGCAGCGCGAGAAGCTGCAGCAGGCGACGTTCGAGTACAAGCAGCAGCGCATCGCCGCCGCGGAAGGCTCGGAGGAGCTCGCCCCGTATCGAATGGGCCGCATCCGCATGGAGACGTGGGGCTCCGGCGCAGCGGGCAAGGTGACGGCGGCAGCGGAGGCGGAGGCCTCTGCCGCCGCGGCCAACAAGTACCGCCAGGCACGGGCGGCGCAGGAGCTTGCCGCGGTGCGGTGCATCGAGCGCCACGTCATCGCCTGCGGCGCGCGGAGGTACCTGGCGGCGCTGCGCACCGTCCGTGATGAGTACCTGGACGCGATGCAGGACTTCGACCGCCTTGACGGCCCCGTGCTCACCGACGTGCGGCTGCGCGAGGTACTGGCGCGATACCCCGGCCTGCGCACGCGCGTGGTGCGAGACACCACCCCTGCGCCGCCGGCTCGCCGACCCGTCGCCGCCATCGCGGACTGGCCCGTGTCCACCACCGCCTCTCGAAAGACACTGCGGGGCTTCGTCCGCGTCATCAAGGCGAAGGGGGAGCGTGCGCGGCGGCAGGCGGCGCGTGACGCCTACCTGGACCGGTGCGACGCCGAGGACGCAGACGCGCACTTGCAGGCGAGCGCGCGTGTTGTGACGGGGTTCATGCGTGGTGCTACGGCGCGCAGTCTCGTGTTGAGCCGTGCGCAGACGATGCAGTCGTACAACGACGCCCGCGCGATGCAGGAGGAGGAGGCGGAGGCCAAGGAGGGTGCGACACCCACTGCTGCTGGTGCTGGTGCTGCTGCATCGGCAGCCGCTTCTCGAATCCAGCGCTTCATCCGCGGTGTCTTGGCGAGGCGGCGGCTGGCGAGGCTGCAGGAGGCGCAGCGCGCGTACCTCGAGGAGGAGGTGGCGGTGGAGGAGCTGCTGCACGAGGCTGCGCTGACGATCCAGCGCCTCTATCGCGGCCACCGCGCACGCCAGCAGGCAGCCATGGCTATCGTTCAGCGCGATTTGTATGTCCTGTCTCTCGGGGCCGATGAGGCCGAGGCGGAGGAGGCGGCAGGGCGGCCACCGGCGTCGTCGTCGTCGTGCTCTGCCAAGTCCACTCCCAAGACGGGGGCACGCGGGACGCCGGCCTTCACCCCGCGCCCCTCGACCACGTCCTCCGCGTCCACCGCACCACGCGAGGTGGCCAGCACCGCTGTCATCACAGAGGTGAACGAGGCGGAGGAGGCAGCGCTGGACCGCCTCCTGCACCGCCCGTAGACGCACTCGAAGCGCCCCCCTCTGTCTCACAGTCTATTCTCCCGTTCTCCCTTTGTGTGTGTGTGTGTGAACACTACCATATCGCCATGTGGAACACACACACATACGCAGGCGCACTCGGATGCGTGCCTGTTGCGTGGGTCTGTGCATCCCTGTAGATGCGCCACCGTTGGCCTCGCGATGCCGCCTCCCTCCCCCCTCCTCCTCCTTGCTTTCCGTGGTATCTTCGTTCTTCGTGCTCGCACTGCGTGTTGCTTTTATTTGTGTGTCGTGTGGTGTGGTGAAGAGTGTGGAGGCGCAGCGCAAAGAGCTCCTCTCTCTGTCCCTCCAGCCGGTGGGTCTGCCGCCTGTGCAAAGAGGAGGCGGGGTGGGGTGGGGGGCTCCTGTGGATGCGGAGGTGAGTGCCTCTCACCCCCCGTTATGTATGCATGTGCACGTACACATGTGTGTGTGTGTGTGTCGATTGCTGGAGCGCGACGTGCTGGCGTCTGCTTCCCTCATTGCTTCGCTGTTTGGCGCCTCCGCCCTCCCGTTGCCAAACACTCATGTACAGGGGAGGGAAGGGTGCGTGCACCGGCGCGTGTTCCCTGAGATGTTCTCTTTCTACGTTGTTGAGCAACGATGTGTGCATGTCAGCGCTCGGGTGCGGCTCTGGTGAACAAAGGGAGAGAGGAGGAGGGAGAGGAAGAAGACAGTGGTGGTGGTGGTGGTGTGTGTGTGTGTGTGTGTGTGTGTGTGTGTGTGTGTGAGGATCGATAGACGGGGTGATGGAGCGGGAGGCGGAGGCGGTGGTGAGCCGCCTCGGGAGACGAACATCTCCTCGGCGAGGTGGCGACGCAGGCCGCGTGGGCCGCCGCACATCCGCCTTCTCTCTCTCTCCCCCCCTTTCCTCTTCCCCCCTCCCTCCTCTCACCTCTCTCTCTCGTTGCGCACTCCATCAGCGTGTGTGTCCGCTGTCCTGCCCACGTGAGCGGCGTGTCGCCTCTCTTGCTCTTCCTTTTGTGTCTTTTGTTTCTCTTCGTCTTCTTGAACGACTTGTATGTACTCTTGAACCGGTGCGTCCTTGCCACGCCTAGAAAAAAAAGAAAATGAAACACACCGAGACACACACACACACACACACGCCAACAACTGCTCATGGACTGTGGTAGCCGTGGTAGTGGTGGTGGTGGTGGGGAGTGGACCGGGTGTTCATCGCCTTGTCAACACCGTGTATCGTGAGAGACGTGTGTGCAGGCTGCCTGCGCCTCCCCACCTCTCTCTCCCCGTACTCCTGCTCCACATGCGTGTTTGTGTGTGCGTGTGCGCTGCATCTGTGTGGCACCGGGACACGTGCCTTCCTCTCACGTCTCCCTCTCCGTCGGACAGAGTAGTGTGGCACACACGGCCACTCATCGCGCCTCTACGTCGTCGCCACCCTTGCGGCACCCGACATGGTCCTCCATCGCCCTCGCCTCTTCTTCTGTCCGCATGCGTGTCTTGCACTCTGCATCTTCACCATCCGCCTTCACACACACACACACACACACACATCTTGGGAGGAAGGGGAGGGGAGAGGTAGCGCTACAGCGATCTGTTACGCACCGCATCGCAGCGGGGACTGACGAGCGTACGTGCTTGGCCGGGCGTCACAGGCGGCACAGAAGGGAGGGAGAGGGACGAGCGGCGTGGCACTGAAGCACCTCTGCTCCGTGGCCTCCAGCCACCCACCGCCTCACCGCCCCCCCTTGCGGCATGATGATCTTCGACCCGTGCGGCGACCTGCTGAAGGACTACAGCGCCTTCTGTGAGTCGCTGCGCGTGACAGAGCGGGAGGACGTGTACAGCGCCATCGGCACCCGCGTCGTCCAGGTCCCGCCGTTGCCCGCCGATGCACAGGAGAGGTCCGCTGGAGCCGGCGACGGCGCAGAGAAGCGCCCGGGGTCGGCGGAGACGAAGGGCTCGCGTCCATCCAGCAAGGGTGTCTCCAAGGAGAAGGACAAGGCAGGCACCGCCGCTGCTGCCGGCGGCGGCACGAAGCGCAAGAGCGTTCGCAAAGCCTCCCAGGAGGCGGCGGCGGCGGTGACGACGGCAGCAGAGGAGGAGGCGCCGCCGCCGCCAGAGATGCCGACTATCACCTACGTCTCGCTTCACTACCCGGTCTTCTGCTTGAATCAGCGGGACATGACGCCGCTCTCCCGCGCCATCCCGCACTGCCCCTCGCTGCTCTCGGTGGAGCTGGTGGGGTGCGGGCTGAGCGTGCAGGGCTACATGCAACTCGTGGACGCGGTGTACCGCAGCCCGCGCATCCTCTCCGTCGCCGTGGACTTCAACCGCCGCTCCAGCGGCGTCTCTGCTGCCCCTGCGCCTGGCGACAGAGGCAGGCATGCGAAGGCGGTGGCGGAGAGCCGGGAGCAGGCAGGCTTCGTCGCGGACCCGACGTTACGCAGCGCCGCCGCCGCCGCGCTTGGCGAGTCGCCGGACCCCGGCTCGCGCAGCCTCTCCTTCGTCTCGGGCAACTCGCAGGAGCGGCCCTTCACCACAAGCACCACGACCCAGCGCCCCGGCAGCAATGCCGGTGCCGCCAGCGCCGTGAAGGGGTCAGGCGGGCGCGGCGGCGGCGGCGGCAAGGCGACCCTGACGCCAAACTCGAGGGTCTCGCAGAGCGGCGTGGCCGACACGCCCCCGTCCGTCGCCGTGGGTGACCTTCAGGCGCCGGTGGACGTCGCGGCCGAGGACGAGGACGTCGACGGCCGCCCTGTCATGTACTTCTACCCGACACAGTACTGCGGGCTGGACCAGCTGCCCACGCCGCTGGAGCTGCAGCTGCAGGAGGAGACGGAGAAGAAGGGCAAGGTGGATGGCAAGCGGCTGCAGCAGGTGCAGGCACAGCGCGATGCGATGCGCGCCTTCAACGACCAGAACCGCATGGCGATCCCACGGACATGGGACGGCCTCCTCTACACCGGCATCCGCTTTCTCAGTCTGCGTGGCAACGGCATCGACGACGCCGCCGTCACCCGGCTCGTTCATGTGCTTCTGCACAACCCACGCTCGCAGCTCGAGTCGATCAACTTGTGGGGCAACAACATCACCGACGTTGGCGCGGCGGCACTGGCGCAGCTGCTGCAGCACAGTCGCGACATCCGCGTCCTGGACGTGGGCAACAATGAGCTGAGCGACACCGGCCTGCTGGAGATCGTTGACACACTCCGCATGCAGCAGCTGACCTCCCCCGAGGAGGTGCTTGCGGCGCGACGGGCGTACTTGACGAGGCGCGGTGCGACCGATGAAGAGCGCAAGGCGGCCGGGCAGCCGCTGCTGATCACCGACATCCCCAGCTACGAGGACTTGTACGCCTTTTGGTGGTACACACAACAACAGCAGCAGCAGCAGCAGCAGCAGCAGGCGTCGAGTCCTCGCGCGGCGGACGGCATGTCGAACGTGTGCCGCAACCTGTCGCTCTCCTCTGCCCTCTACCCGCCTCCGCCGCCGCCTCCGCAGCGCGACGCGACATTCAGCCCCAGCGCCGCCAACAACGCGAAGCGCGCCTCCCCGGCAAAGGGCAAGACGACCAAGTCGGAGTCGGTGCCGAACTTCAACGGCGGGGCTGCCGCCTCTGCAGCGGCGACGCTGTCCTCCTCCGCCGCGAGGGCAGCGATGCGGCCGACGGCGGCCTTCGACCGAGACTGCATTCGTGTGTGTCACCTCTCAGAGAACGACCCGGCGATCCGCGTGCCGGGGAACGCGGTGCTGGAGGTGCTCAATCTCGAGGAGAACCGCCACGTCACGGTCGTCGGCGTGCGCGAGGCGGTGCGCCGGCTCACGATGCGCGAGCCGGCGGTCGCGGCGGAGATGCTGGCGATGGTGGAGACGCGCGACGTGCCGGCGATGCTCTCGCTCTCCACCTCTGTGCCGCTCTCCGTCACCAGCGCCTCTCCGGAGAGCTCCGGGAAGCGCTTGTCTGGAGCGAGTCACCGCGGCGCCAGCGTTGCCGCCGCCGCCGTCGCCGCGTGCCACTCGACGCCGACGCCCTCCACGGTGATCCGCGCACCGGAGCTGCACTGCGCCGGGCTGCGGTTGCGTGTGTGCGCGTTGCGGTGCCACCGTGAGGCGGCGCGCGGCACGTGGCTTGAGATGGACGAGGTGCAGCAGCGACTCAGCGCATTCCTGACGCAGCGGACGACCGTGCCTGCGTCCGTGGATGCGTAACGAGTGTATGGAGAGGGGAGAGGAGGCATGGATGTCGGAGAGGGACTGGATGGAGAGGCGAGGAGGAGAGGGAGGCGGTCTCTTTTACACTGCGCTGCCGTGCTAGTGAGCTGGACATGCCCGCACCGCTGATACCTCCTCTCCTCTCCCCTCCTCTGCTCTCCCCTCCTCTCCGCGATGGGCGGCAGGTCCGACTCCGATGATGTACAAACAAACACGCGTAGCGGCTGACCCACAACTCACATGTGTGATGTGAAGGATGAGGTGGCAGACCGCCGATGATGATGTCTTCTTCTTCTCGTCTTCCTCCTACGGTGCAGACAACCGCAAACCACATCCACACGCATATGTAGGGACACTGACTTACTCTCGAATGCGCGTATGTGTGCGTGTGTGTGTGTGTGTGTGTGTGTGCATCTCCCCACTTGTGGATCTACACCGCTCTCTGACGCCGCCCCTGCATGCTCTGTCTCTGTCCCCACTCGGGTCACTCTCTGCTGCTGATTCTCTTTTTTTTTTTTTGAATTCCACTTTCACGTTGTGATGTCGCTGTGCGGCGTCCGCCCCCTCCAAACCCACCGTCGCCGATGGGAAGCACATCGGACGCTCCCTCTCCCCCTCCCTCGCTCCCGCCTCTTGCGCATCAACAGCAACACACGCACAAACACACACGTACACAAAGACACCCACACAAAAGAGAGAGAGAGTGACGGCGCACTCTTTTTTTTTTTTTTGTCTAGGATAGGTATCTGCTCTGTTGCTCTGACCAGCGGCAACGCATAGCGACAGTGACACTGCTCTTACACGGCCACCGCCATCCTCACCGTCGCTGCCGCGCGCGCGCGTGTACGGACGGTGGATCATAGCTGTAGCTCTAGCATCGAGTGCGCCTCGTCACCCGCCTTCCTTCCACACGAGTCGGCAAGTTAGCCTGCAGCGCTTCTCTCTTTTTCTTCTGTGGTGTAGAAGTGGGTCATCATCACGTGAGGCGTGAGGACGTACCCGCGCACCGAGTACGAGAGTAGACAGACACACGCACACACACACACACACACACGGGGTCGGTACAGAGGACTTCTCTCTTTCTCGGTCTCCTGCTTCTGTGTGTGCGTGCGCGTATCGTGGCGACTCGTCCTTCCTTTTCTTTTCTTGTAGGTGAGTAGAAGACTGTGTGCGTCATCGACTCACACCCCATCCCTCTCCACTCTCCGCTCTCTCTCGTCTGCTGTGTGTGTGAGGCCGATCCATGTCGTGGCGCGCGCGGTTCACCCCATGCGTGGGCTCTCTCACGGTGTGGCTCAACCCCAAGGACCCGAACTGCTTTGGCGTCAGAAACTGGTGGCGCAACAATCTGCCGGAGCTGCAGCTGCTCAACCCGTTCTGCACCTTCACGATTCAGGAGCTCTCCTTCGGCGAGCCGCACATGTATGTGAACTACACGCCGACCGACCAGCGCATGATCCGCCTCGCCGGTGCGACCGAGGAGGAGTGCGAGGAGATCATGGAGGCATGCATCACGTACGGCATGCATCACGCCATTCTCGAGCGCCCACGCACTGACGACGGCGGCGACTTGGTGAACCAGCCTGCCATCACGTCCTTCGGCTACACGGAGAGCTTCACCGCAAAGCTGGAGGTGGCGCCACCGGCGGACATCGGCCAGAAGACACCAGAGGGTGTCGACGACCCCGGCCAGAAGCCGCGCATGTTCCCCCGCAACGTAGGCTGCAAGTTGATGCCGTAGCGTGTGCGGGTCGATAGACCTTCTCGTTGTGCACAGTGCCCTTCCGTATCTCGAATGCTGAGGTGCACGTATCGCCCCTCTCTCCTCTCCGTGTGTGCGCTGGTGACGAGGTCATGGGGTAGGAGAGGAAGAGAGCCGCTGTCGAGAGAGATCAGAGGAGGACGAGGAGGAGGCGCAGCGTTGGTCTTGTGTTGTCGTTTTGATTACCTCAGTGGTTGGGGTGGCGGCGGTGGTTGTGTTTGCGTGAAAAGAGAAGGACATGTTCCTCTGCGTGTCTCGAGTGGAAACTCGCCCCCCGCCCCCTCCCACACATACACACACACACACACACAGCTGCGAGAGATGGCGGCGGTAGCGTGGATCAGTGGACGAGGCACCATCTATCACAAGTAAGATGGCTGGCGTCGCCAGCCCCTTCGCCAACACCTGTGCTCTCTCTCTCTGCCCCCCCGCAGACTTTGCCTCACGCTCGCACGACTGCTGTTGCTGTTGCTGCTGGGAAGCACGGGCTCTGTCGTTGGTCACTAAGCATCTCAAGTGCACCTTCTCCTCTGTGCTGCTCTTGCACTGTGCTCCTGCGGACTCATCCTCTTTGTCTCTGTCCTCGTCATCGGGTGTGCGCTTGTGCAGCGGAGGCTGCGAGTGTCACCACTGTGTCACACACACGCCACACACACACACACACACACACACATAGACACACACGTTTTTGGAGGCGTGCGTGTGGGCGGTGAAGAGCAAAGTGAACGGTAGCAGCGTAGGAAGAGAGGTTTGATGTTGGCCTGATGCCTCCCACCACACCATATGTCCAGCACACGAGGCAGGTGACGGCGCGGCTGCGTGCGCGGATGCACGCTCAGTCCTTCGCCAACACATTTTGCGAAAGTGCCACGACAGACGAACTGGCGGCGGGGCGCGTCGCGGATGCGCGGCTGGAGAACATCATGGCACTCCAGAAGGAGCACCGGCGCACCCTCGAACCGCGACTGAAGGAGAAGGCGCTATCCCTCCTCACCACCCTCCCTCTCAAGTCATCCACCGACGATCCGAAGTTCGCGTACACGTTGAACGCGCTGAGGCTGTGCTCGTACTTCTCCATCACGCACTCCGACACCACCTTCAAGTTGCTGAACCACCTGACACGCCACAGCTTTCTCCTCGACGCTTTGGCCATCTGGAAACTTGTGCGGTCGCTTCAAGATTTGCATCACCCACAGACCGCAGAGGTGCTCACCCTTGTGCTGCCGCGTACGGTGGAGGTGGCGCTCTCCTTCACAAACGATGAGGCCCGCTACGTGCTCGCGGCCTATGCCGATCACCAGCTGCTCACCCCAGCTTTGTCCGAGAAGCTCGTTAGCGTGCTCATTGGTGCCGTGAACGACACGCCGGTTGTTGGGTTGGCGCGGAACGTGGAGATGCTGGTGTTGATCGGCGACGCGGCGGGGGCGCGGCGGTACTTGACAGCTGCGACGCCGCGTATCTGCAGTGTGTATCGCGAGGTGAGTGATGCCCACTGCGTGTATGAGACGCAGTTTCTGCAGGGTGCAGACGCCAGCGCCGTCGCAGGGCCTGGGCTGCCGCCACCACCGCCGCCGCTGCCAGCAGCGGGGGTGGCACTCTGCGACGAGACCACCAAGGGGCAGGCGGGGTCTGACAAGTCGAGGGAGGAGACGCCGACGCAGCGGACGCTTCGACGCCGGCAGGAGGAGGAGTGGCGCCTGTTCTTGATCGATCAAATCCGTAGAGGGCACCAGCTGCTCCAGATGGTGACACGGTGCATCACAACGTTTTCATGGGCACCGCGCCGGCTTCTGACCGAGACGGTCTGCGTCAGCATGTGGTGGAGTGAGCCGCTGCTCGTCGGAGCTGCCGCTACGGAGCAGGACGCGGTGGACATGGCGGTGGCGGAGGAGGATCTTTTTGTGCGAGACCTGCCACGGCTGCTGCGGCGTAACATCTGCTTCTGTGTGAGCATGCTGCATCACACCTCCTTCCGACACCCCGCCGCTCTCCGCCACCTCACGGCGCGTGTGGCCGCATTGCGGAAGGAGGTTTGCACCACCAGCTCGTCGACGGTCGCGCGCGAGCTCACGCTAGTGGTGGAGGCGGTGGCCTTCTTCGATGCCACGGACTGCGCCGCCGCCGTGACGGAGATAGTGGCGGACGTGGAGGCCTGCATTGCTCCCTCCCTCAGCGGCGCTGAGCTCGCGCATCCTGCATCAGCTCTGCCCGTCGACACCGTGAAGGTAGTGGAGGGGGTCCTGCTTCGGCTGCTCGCCAGCTGTGCGCGGCTAATTGCTGCGCACATGGACAGCACGCCAGGTGAAAGCGCACGGACGGCGCAGCAGGCGGCGATACGCGCACTTGTCAGCCAGACAGTGAGGCTTGCCGCCTCACCTGTCTCCCGACTCTACCTTGATACTGAGCTTCAGAGGAGTTCGACGCGTGCCTTGCGGCCGGTACCGGCTGAACTCAGAGTGCAGAGTATGACCCACACAGTGCATCTCTTCTACGCGACCACCGTGGCCCTGGTCGCGTCGACGGTGGCCGAGCTCGCCCCTTCGGAGGCGCAGGCGAGCGACCTTCAGCACCTTCAGCGTAACCATCAGCTGCTGCTGCCGTGGGCGCAGCGTTTTCAACTCGAAAAAGCTGACGAGCTGGCGGACGAGACAGCGCAGGTGCTGCGCCAGGCGCTGGCCCTCTCCGCGGCGCACCCGGAGCACTCTCTGAGGAAGGCGGAGACAGCAGGCGACGACGTATGAGGTGGGGCTGGCACGCTGAGTGTGTGTGTGTGTGCCGCCCACAGGACTGTGATCGTGTGAGACTCTGTGCGCCGGTGATTGCCCTGAAGCACAGAGAGAGAGCGCGAATGAGGTCGATTCAGGGTGGATGTCTCTCTCTCTCCTTCGTCGACACCTCGCAGGCGCCTACCTGCTGCTCCATCGTGGCTCGTCGTGTCTGCCACAGCGCGCTGCCTCGATGTGGCGGGTGGAGAGAGAGTGAGGGATGCTGCTCTGAGGAGAGACGGGGAGGGGGGGGGGGCACAGGGAGAGAGAGAGGTGGCGTGAGGATGTGGGGAAGCTGCAAAGCACTGTAACGCACGCAGCGGGTCTCTCTTTCACAGGTCATCTCCGCCTGTCACCACAGAGCAAAAAAAAAAAAGAAGAAGTTCCACACACACACACACACACGCACACACAGTCACGTCGAGAGACCTATGCATACAGAGGCGCATGCAACCGCGGTGAGGATACGATGTAGCACTCACATGCGTGTGTGTCTGTCTTGGAAAGGCGTGGACCACGTGCATCGCTCACCCACTCATCACACATCGCACTCTCTCTCCCCCTCTTTCTCCAAGTCTCTCTCATCTCTGACTCTCTCTCCTCCCCTCTCTCCCCAACTAGAACTCACATCGTGACGTGCACAGAAACAACAGCAACAACAAAGAACGTTTGCCGTGTATAGTCACACACACACACGCACACACACACATACATCAGAAATTACGCACACACACACACACACACGCGGTGGAGGAGGTGCACACGCGTTTGTATTGATTTCCCCCCATTTGTCATCTATCGCCGCCTGCTGGCGTTTCCCAGTCCCCGCATCACCTCTGCCGCCAACTCCACGAGGCGTCAGTCTTTTTTTTTTCGTGTTTCTTCCGTGTCGCTCATCAGAAGGGAGGAGCGGAGGGACAGCCCGACCGACGTCTCCAAGCGAGGATGTTCTCCAATCAGCAGCTGACGAGCTCTGACGTCGACGAGGTGGCGTACCTGCGCTACGCTCTTCGTGCCGCCAGCTACAGCGCCGAGCACGCGCGACTCGAGAACTGCATCGCGGATGTGCAGCAGGATGTGCACGCGACCCTCGCTGAGCATGCGGATGGTCTCATAGACCAGGCACGGTGTACCTACCGTGCACAGCGTGAGGTGGCCGCGGTGCGCCAGAGCACCGACTCGCTGCAGAAGGCGTCGGGGCGGCTTCGCGCGATGATCGAAGAGCCGTACGTGCAGCTGCAGAGCCGCGTGAGGGAGTTGGAGGCGACGCAAGAGGCGATGCAACTGCTGCAGTCCAGTCTGCGTTTTTTGTCCTTGACAGCTCGGCTGCAGGAGCAGCTTGCTCCGGCACCGAACTTCGACGTTGTGCGCGCCTCCTACACACTGACGGAGCTCGAGGAGGTGCTCCAGGATGGCGCGATCCGGTCTCTGCAACTCGTTGAGGCTCAGCTGCCTACAGTGGAGCGGCTGGCGGCGACGATCCGCAGCAAGGCGCACGAGCTGCTCGCCATGACGGAGTTGACGGCCCTACCGAGCGCCGGCGGCAGCAGTGCTGGTGGCCCCGCGGCCGCGCAGTCCGCCGCTGCTGCCACGACGACCCGCGTAGCGACCCAGGTGAGCACAGGGCTGCAGTGTGCCTACGTGCTGCACATGCTCTCGCGCACGGTGCAGGGCTGTATGACGGAGCGGCGGCGCGAGGTGCTGCGCACCATCGTGCGCGAGCTCGACGCAGAGGCGATCGAGGAGCACATCTCCAGCGAGCACGACCGCCTCTCCCGCTCCGCGTCGGCTGGTCCGGGTGGCGCGGTGTCGGAGCAAGCGGTGACGGCGCATGTCGTGCTCTTGCACATCCAGAAGACGCTTTACGTAGCCGTGCAGCACACGCAGTGCGTCCTCCTGCTCTGGCGTGTGCTGCTGCAGCGGCGCGACGTGCACACGCAGGAGCCCTACCTCTCCAGCATCGACTCCCCCGTCCAACTTCTCGTGGAGTACTGGTCTGCGATCACCGACAAGCTGCGGGAGCGTCTTGGCAGCTTGCAGAAGCGGCACGCGATTCGACTCGCCATGGCCAGCGCCTACCCTCGCTACCACCACCTCGTGGCGAGCTTTCTAAGCCGCACCGAGGCAGCAGGGATGGTGGAGGCCACCGTTGGTGGTGCGACGTCCAGTGTCGGGGCGGCAGGTGGGCCGGCAGGTGGGACGGGCGCGGCGCTCCTCACGTCGTCGATCCACGTATCGCAGTGCGGGATGGGCGACTACCTCGACCTCATCGACGTGGTGGACGCCGCCGTGCAGCGCGGCAGGGCCGCCGTGGCTGATGAGGCTGCCCTCGCCACGCGCTCGCAGCGCCACATGGACACACAGGACCTGCGGCATACGTGGCTCGCTCAGGTGAGCGACGAGGTGCGAGACGCGTTCCGGGTGCACGTGCTGGACCGCCACCGTGAGGCCATCAGCGGCGTCGTCTCCCGACTCGCCGGCATCGTACCTCCATCCGTGGCGGCCGCTGGCCAACCCGCCGCGGTGGCGCCGGTCCGGATGCAGGGCAGCCGTCGGCCGCCTCCTCCGCCGCAGGTCGTCGCGCTGGATGTGTCAGGCTACACGCGCCTCGTGGCGCAGGAGGTTCACGCGTTCCGCCAGGACCCGCACACGCTCGATGTGCTGCTGGACTGCGTCCTCACCTCTCTCCGGCAGGTCCGCGCGAAGTTCACGGATGCGGTGAGGCGGTACCCGCTCCCTCCGCTGCCGGCGGTGACGGCCGCGCCGACGCTGGCGCAGGTGATGCACCTCTGCATCGCCAACGCCTGCACGGCGCTCGCCTACGACTGCGCGACAGTTCTCGCAATGGTGCCGCACCCTGCGATACAGTGGACGGCCGGTGACGGCGCCGCGGCGACGACGGCGGGTGCGGCCGCAGTGCCGCCCGGCCACGCCAGCAGCGGCAGCGCGCGCTGGCACGCCCCGTCGGAGGACCCCTTTGCACAGGTGCTGGAGCGGCTCAGCGAGAAGCGCATGGAGCTGCAGCAGCTGATCCAGGCCTTCCACGCGATAGGGGAGGGCTCGACGCGGCCGTTCGCAGACTCCGCGCTGGCCCTGCTGCTCCCCACCGTGACGCAGGTCACCGACAGCGTGCTGCGGAACGAGTTGGGGGCGGCGTCTGCTGCCGCGGCACCAGGCGGCGGCGGCGTTCGCGGAGGCACCGGGATGGCGCCAGGTGGCAGCGGAGGTGGGGACAGCCGAGCAGCGCTTGGGCAGCTGCAGTCGCAGTGCCGTCAGTTCACCGAGCGCTTCTTCTTTCTGGTAGACGCGCGCACGTCGGGCTGGGCGGAGGCGTGCCAGCGTGTGACAGACGCAACGCTGGCTGGGCTCCTGACGCGGCTCGCGACGACGCCACCGCCACCGGCGCTGCGAGGCATGCCGCTCGCCACCGCGCCGGCGTACGCACGCACGCTGCAGGTGATGATGCCGCCGCTGCTGCAGTTGGTGCAGATGATCCAGTGGGCCGGCTCACTGCGGCGCACCACGTCTCTGTTGCGCGGCTGTGTGCGCCAGGTGGAGGGCTTCTACGAGGCGTGCAGCGGTCTCAGCAGCGGTGACGGGTCGGCGGCAGCGGCGGCGGCGGCGTTGCAGGCGGCGGCGGCGGAGCGGCTGCGGCCGCCGGTTCCCGCCTTCTTGGCAAAGCTGCTCGTGGTGCAGTACGGTCTGCTCGCTGCGCCGCCGGCCGTGGAAGCGCCGTTGAGGGTCGCCGAGAAGGACTTGCTGGAGCGCGTGGAGGAGGTGCTTCTTGGTGACAGCGTGGCGGAGGCGGGGTCCGGCGATCTCAAGACAGGCTCTGATGGCAGCGCAGCTCGCCGACGAGATGTGGAGGCGGCCGTAGAGGCGCAGTTTCACGAACTCGTGGCAGCGACGCAGGGTGTGTGTGCGACGCACCTGCAAGGGTTGTGGGCGAGTATCCAGTCGTAGTTGTCTCTCCCCTGGGGGTGGGTGGGTGGGTGGGGAGGAAGTGAAGATGATTGTGTGTGTGTGCGTGCGTGTGAACAAGTTAAGAGAGAGAGAGTGATGAAGCTCCTTCCATGCCTCTCTCTCTCTCTGTCTGTGTGGATGTGCTTCTTGTGCCTGGGGACGCTGGCCGGCTCCACACAGGCATTTCTTCTTCCATCTGCGAAGGATACATCACGGCGTCGGGGTGGAGTGGGGCGGGGTACCGTGACGCTCACAGCGGCGGTCCGGAGACGGTGAGGACATCGCCGAGACGCACAGATCTCTAGCTCCCTGTCTGCGACTCACTCTGTCGGACGCCGTGCAAGACAGCGGCGTCGCCGTAGCGCCTCTCCCGACCTCCATCTCACCCCCCCCTTCACACACACACACACACACCCATGCTGTCGCCAGCTGGCGTCACGCAGGCGGTTGAGGGTGGAGGGGGAGGGACTGAGACTGAGGCTGCACTGTGAGCAACACTCCTTTCCTTCAATGTACTCTTCATCTCTTCCTCCTCTCTTTTTATCTTCCACACACACACACACACAAACATGCAGTGCTCTCCATCTCAGCTGCCTCCTCGGTATCATAGGCGTCTTTCGCAGACCTGCCGTCCAGACGCGGTCGCGTCACCTTCTCTGTACAGCGCTGCTTCCTCCACCTCCTCACTCGCTTTCATTCTCCCCCACGACTCGTGCTCCCCCCCCCCTGTATCGACTGCGATCTCGCTGCACCACACACACTCTCTCTCACCCGCGTCGATCTTACGCGCAACGTGAGTGTTGCTGAGCTCGTCAGCCCTCCTCCCTCTCTCTCTCTCTCTTCCTCTGCGTGCTGCTTCCATTGCCGCAGTCTGACAGCAGCGCCGCACGGCAAGGTGTGGTGTGAGAGGTGTGAGGGTGTGTAGCGGGACGGCAGCACCGTCTGTGTAGTCTAGTAGCAGCAGCGTGGGAAGCAAGGGAGAAGTTCGGTGCTGTTGTGGTTTGCTGAACCCACCGCCACGAGAGCAGTGCCGTCGCTCTTCTTTTTTTTTCTTGTTTTTTTTTTGAATTTCTTGTAGTCTCAGTGCATGCAAGCGCTCGCACTGAGTTCATCGTAGTCACGCTGCGCGCTCGAATCAAACCCTTCGAGCAGCTGTACGTACGTACGTGCGCGCCTTTTTTTTTTTTTGTGTGTGTGTGTGTGCACGCCGACGCCTCTCTCTCCGCCCCCCCCCCTCCCTCGGAGGACGCAGACATATATACTGGAGTGGCTATTCCACTTCTTTTGTCTCTGCTGATCTCGGACGGGCCATCGCTCCAGTTGCACACACCTCGCGCCATCAAAAAAAAAAAAAAAGAAAAAAAAGGTATCACCTCGTAAAACGATCGCCCACAAACACCACAAAACACAACACTCTGGACACACACACACACAAACACACAAAACAGCTGTCAGTAGAATCTCTTTTTTTTTTTTCAAATCCGCCGCGGTCGTAGTTCTTTGCTTTTTTTTTTTTGTGCTTCTCCATCTCCTCTCGCTCAGTGCCTCCTCCGGTCCCCTTCTCTCTCTCTCTCTCACTCGCGCCTTGCTCCTCTCCCTCGATTCACAGGCGCTCTGCTACGTCCTCCTCTTCTCTCCCCCTTCACCTCCTCCCCCCCTCTCCTCTGTCGCGCGTGTGTGTGTATCTCTTCCTCCGCCTCCTCCGCTGCCGCTGCTTGTATTTTTGTTCTTGTCTTTGTCGCCCTCTTTCCTTTGAGTTTTCTTTTCTTTCTTGCTTCTCTCTCTCTCGCGCGTGTGTGTGTGTCTTTCCCTCTCTTTGTGGCCGTGCAGCGTGAACGGCGGGTTCCTGTGGTGCCGCGTGGTGAGTGTTGTCAAGGACATACACACACACACACACACACGGTGATACGCAAAGGTGTGTATAGAGGCGAGGGAGACCTGTGGTGGTGGTCTCCCCTCGATCCATCGCTCTCAGTTCCACAACATTCTCTCTCTCGCTTTCTTTCTCTCATTCGTGGCGCCGTCATGTCGTCGGCTGAAGTGGCGCGGTGCAGCTCTCGACTATGGAAGTGGGTGGCTGTGGTAGGCGCAGCGCTCGTGGTGCTCTGCTGGACAGCCTTCCCGCGGGCTCCGGTGGCCTCGCCGTGGCGGCGGGCGGAGGCGTCGATGACCACCCCACCGCCGACGACCATCGGCCCACTGCCTCGTGCGCCGGTCGTCGCCGCCGGAGTGGACTCTGGCACGCAAGGCGGCCGAGGCGCCTGCCTGTGTCCGACACAAGCAGTCTCATTGCACGACTCCGACACAGCAGCTCCCACCCTCGCAGCATGTGAGTGCAACCCCGCGTCCACGCCAGCCTCGACAGCCACATGTGAGGGGGCAAGTCGGGGCGGGTCGAGGGCACTGCCAGACTTGCCAGATGCAGCCGCGATGGCGCGACTTGTGCCTCGCCTGGACACGCTGTCGGAGCAGGCGTGGGTGGACGCTGCGGTGCCGCCGGCGCTTCTCGCGTTCGTGGAGCTGCGCCTCACCAAGCTCGTCTCCTTGGTGCAGATCGCGAGCTTCGATGACTCCTTGACGGCGGAGGATCGCGCGTACCTGCTGCGTCGGTTGAGCATCAACTACGAGGCGGTCGTGCTTGTTGGCGGGCAGCTCTGTGGGCAGCTCAGTCAATACGTGGACTCGCACGAGCGGCTGGCGCACGACAAAGGTGTGGCGGGGTGGGGCAGCGATGACAGCGGCCCTCCGCCTGAGGCGACACCGACGAACGTGCGCGAGGCGATTCTGCGTGATCTGCAACGCAGGAACTCGGGGTGGCGGGCGGCGAGCAAGGTGTGTCGCACCTTGCACACGAAGCTCCACCGCTACCACGACGCGGTGGAGCAGCTCCTCCGCGATACTCCAGCTCCCTCCTGGCTCGACACAGCCGACGCGAGTCTCTCGTGACACACGTGCGACTCGTTTTGTCTCGTTGCATTTCTTTTTTGACCTTTGTGCTTCGGTTGTGGTGCTCGTCGCGAGGAGCCCCTTCCCTCCCCTCCCCTCCCCTCCTCTCTCCCTCCTTCCATCGAGCGCGACATGCCACCGTGCGGCGGTGCTCTTGCACCGTCTACCATCAACTACAGCACAGAGAAGGTGAAAGCGCCTCTCCACTGCCCCCCCCTGCCACTCTCCTTCCTCGGCAGCTCGTCTGCCACAGCACACATGGACAGACGTGCGCACAGATGCACTGTCCTGTGAGACGACAGCTCCCGCTGACGTCTCCTCTCTCATTTACATTGGTGGCGATGAGCTTCTCATCAGCTCGCCACTACTCGTGTCCTTCCATTGTCGCTGGCTGCTGTTGGGGGACTGTCTCCTCCTTCTACTCTCTCTCCCTTGCTGCCTTGCACTTCCACTCCTGCGCACATGACTGACACACACCCACACACACACCTACACATGTATATGCATGTACGCAGACGTGAACTGTGGAGGGGTAAGAACAGAGACTTCCTTTTGGTGCTTGTCGCCCCACTCCCACTCCCTCACACCCACTCCCTCTCCTCTCCTCCTCCCCTCCGCTGCGGTGACACGCGGCGGCATGTCGGAGGTGCTGCTCCGGCAGCTTCAGCAGGTGCTCGCGCCGTGGGAGTCGCTGCCCGACCAGGAAAAGGGGCTCGAGGAGGGGGGCGATGCGGCGTCATCGCTCTGGGTGACGCACGCACCGGCGTCCCACGACGGCGTCCCGGCCGCCGGTGCGCCCACACAGGGCTCTCCTCCGCCGCTCGTCCTACCGACCGGCCACAGCAGCACCAGCGCGGCTGGCTGGCCCGCGGACGATGCATCGGCGGCCACGTACGTGGCACACTCCCGCGCCGCCACGACGAAGCTGGAGCTGGCCCGTGCCGCTTTGGCTCTCTTTGCCTCCAACGCCGGTGTGTACCGCCCCTTCCTCGTGAAGCTCTTCCGCTTTCTCTTTGACCACGTGGATGAGCTGCGGGAGGAGCACGGCCAGCTGCGCCTGGAGCGCTGGACGTGGCAGCACAACGGTGGCTCGGGTGCGTCGACCGGCGGTGGCGGCGGGCTGGCGGACATCACCGCCGAGGAGCAGGACGCTGTGGCCGCAGCGTATGAGAAGGTGCACCTCACGGAGGCACGCATGGCCGCCTTGGTGGAGGAGGCCTCTGTGCAGCGAGACCACTTCAAGTCGCAGATGCAGACGCAGCGACGCCACCAGTACCACCTGGAGGACCTCCTCCGCCATCAGATGGAGATGACGCAGGTGCTGCTGGACCACAACCTGCATCAGGATCTCGTGTCTGGCAAGCAGAGCTTCTCGGTCACTCTCGCGACAGCCGCGGCGCACAGTCTCCGCAGCGGCGGTGGCGGCGGCGGTGGCGGCGGTGATGCGTCGGGCCTGGCGTCTTCGGCGCCTTCGCACAGCACACGAGATGTACTCGGGCTCGAGCGCAACCTCCCACCCATGCGGCCACCAGAGCGGCGCGACGCCGCCTACGTCCAGCGTCTCGTCACTCGAGCGAGCAACGAGCTGCTGCTGGAGCGCACCGAGGACCAACTACGCGAGCTTCGAGCCGAGCACGACGTCCTGCAACAGAAGGTGCAGTCGCTGCTGAAGCTCAACTCGCGTTACGCCCAGCAGTCGGTGGAGCTCTCTGCGCGGCTCAGCATTCTTCACGAGCACAACATTGCGCTTGCGGCTGACGTGCAGCTCTTTCAGCGCGACTTCGTGCGAGAGCGGCAGCGGACGGAGCGGCTGCAGCGGGACTTGCAGGTTGCACGTGGGATGGTGGTCACCATGCTTCAGGTGCAGTTCTCCCACCGCTTCGGGCTGGCCAACGATGAAGAGGAGGACGACGAGCCGAGAGCGTCGCGGGAGGCGTCGGGTGCATCGGGAGCGTCGGCGAACAAAGGATGGGCAACACCGCAGCGGCTGCGGCTGTCGGTGAAAGCCTCCACGGGGGACTCGCGGCTGCGCTACGCCTTCGAATCTGCGTCCACGCCGACCTCCGCGCATGGGGCGGACGCTGACCAAGCAGGGGCGGTGGCGGCAGGCCGCAAAGGGCGGCGGAGCTCGCAGCCTGGTGTTGCACTGGACGCCGAGGGCCAGGTGCAGGAGGCGCTGCGCATGGTCCCCGGCAAGGGACTGCGCACCCAGCTGCAGGAGCTGCTCACTGTCTCTGACCCGAAGCACGCCACCATGATCAAGGCGTCGCTGCTGCAGATAGCACATCTGCGCCACGACGGCGAGGGGGAGGGCGGCGGAGGCGCGCACTCGTCCACCGCGTACTCGCCCATGACACAGGGGTGGTTGTCGTCGGCGTCGGTGCCGCAGTGGGCTCCTCCGTACGGACTCCGCCCCGACGTGCCACTGCAGCTACGCAGCCGCGGCACCGTGCCGCTCCTGCTGCTTCATCCTATTGTGGCAGAGGTGTTTGTGCATGAGCTGCTCTCGCAGCGCCAGGAGCTGCTATGGTTCTCGCAGCGCCAGCTGGAGGAGCGCCAGGCGCGTCTGCGCGAGGCGGAGGACAAGGCGTGGGAGGTGCGTGGCCCGGCTGCCGGGAGCGCCGCCACGCCGGCGATCACCTCCATGACGTTCCCGGAGTTCATCGGTCTGTTTGTGATGGTCGTGTGGCTGAACCGGTCGAGTGATTACTTGCTCGGATTGCCGCCCGGCGCGCTGGCGAAGGGGGCGGACGACGCTCGCGCGCGCCGTGAGTCGCGCGGCCGGCGTGTCTCTCGGCTCAGCGCGGCTGGCGCCGCGGAGGAGACCGCCGCCCCCGCTCCTGCTGCTGCTCAGGAGGGGCCCGCTGTGCACACGTCCCTGTGGGACCTGCGCCATGTCGTGCACGCCGTGCGCCCCCCCAGCGGCCAGGAGCAGATGCCGATGGAGGGGCTGCAGCTGACCTACGCCCTGGACACTGCCTCTCGGCAGCTGACAGCGGGCCCCCTCACGTACGCGTACGGGCTCGTGTCTCGCGGCACCGTGTGCGACGTGCTCTTCGACGTGCTGCGAGCGGAGCGCTCCGTCTTCGTGGGGCTGTGCCGTGCAGTGGAGGCAGATATAACGCCCAAGACGCACGCCGGCCAGCAACGCCATGTGCAGGTGCTGCTTCACGGCGAGGGTGCCGCGGCGGCTCAGGACCGGGGCTCGTGGCCCAGCGGCTCCGCGATGCCCCCTCCTGGGCCGTCAGCCCGGACGACGCCCTTGCGCGGGTGCATCCCTGTGGCGCACGTCGTGCGGGTGCTGCTGGCCATGTACCCCGGCTACTCCACCGCGACGATGGAGCAGCTCCTCCGCGCCGCCGTCGCGGACGGCACGAATGCAGCAGAGAACCCGGCGATGCTCTACTACGAGGTTCTCCTGCCCTCCCGCATGCTGCCGGGGCCGACCACCGCGTCCATGTCGGTCGACACCTCCATGGCAGCCGGCACCGCCTTCGCCTCCCTCTTCTACGCCGCCATCTGCGACGACGCCGTCGAGTCGATGCAGGTCGTGGAGGACAGCGTGTGCGCCTTCGCGCGCGGGCAGCCGCAGGCGAGCGGCACAGCCCCGCTGAGCTCCTCTACGGTTGCCGCAGCAGTGACGTCCGGTACGACGATGGCAACGGCGCAGCAGCTGACGTCTCTCGCCCTCCTCGGCGTGCCGCGGGCGGAGGCGCAGTGTTGGGGACCGTCGTTGCGGAGCGCCGTCTATCGGTGGCCCCGGCTGCGCGCCACGGTGGCGGATGGGGTGCTGGGCAACCCGGCTGACCCTGTGGACAAGGACGGCGCGGAGGACGAGTCGCCGTTGCCCATGAAGGAGGAGAAGGAGCAGGAGGAGGAGCAGGAGGAGGAGCAGGAGCAGGAGGAGGAGCAGGAGGAGGGGCAGGAGGAGGAGGATGCTGCTGCCGCTGCTGCTGCTGCTGCTGCGACGGTGGCGGCCCCCGGCTGTCGCTCCTCGCTCGCCTCCGGCCTCGTCCCTTCGGTTGACCGCCTGGCCACTCTCGAGGACACGCAGGCGGCCGCCGGGGCCTCGTCCGTCGCGCGCGTGCCTGTCGAGGAGGCTGTGCCGTATCTCCGCCAGAACCTGCTGCTGCGCCGCGGGCTCTACGACTGGGCGGCCACGCCGCTGCCCACCGCGTCCGCCCTGATGCCCGACGACGCCCGGCTCTCCTGCGTCGACGGCGACGGCGGCAGCAACGCACCCGCCACGCAGGCGCCCGCGAAGAAGGACAGGGCCAAGGCGCTGCGCGACGTGTCCATCTCCATCGCAGAGCGAGTGCCGCAGTCGTGGTCCCCCGTGTACGACGACGTTCTCCGGCACTGGGACGCGCAGTGGGCCCAGTACAGCGGCACGACGGCGGCTGTACCGTCACCGGTGCCCGGGCCGTTGGCGTTGGCGGAGTTCCGCCAGCTGCTGCGGCAGATGGATGCGCACCGCCCCTGCGCCTGGGGCAGCGAGCGCCTCACCCGCGACAGCCCCATTCTTCACCCCGTCACACACGCCTGGATGCAGCGCGGCGCCGTCATCATCGAACCCCCGCGTAGCCAGCGTGAGGCTCGGAGCAGCCGCGTCTCCTCCAGCGCGAGCCGAAGGTCGAGGAAGGGGCGGCGCGCATCAAGCGGTGGCAAGAAGTGACGAACACCACCGCCGGCTCCACCTCACCACAATACACACACATACACATGCACACACCAATATAAACAAGTGCGGTTCAGAGAAGGGACGCACTTGTCTGTACGTTGATGTGTGTGTTTGTTTGTGTGTGTGGACGATGTACAGTACACGGACATCCGTTTCGTGTTGCCCCGCTTTGCTTCCGCATTCTCTCTCCCGTCCCGGTGCGTCTCAGTCTGTTTGTATTGTGCCGATGGAATGCACCGGCTCTCCTCTGCGCGTCGGCCTGCCTGCGCGGCCGCACCGCGTCTGTGTTGCGTCACCCGCTGCCTTGTCGCTCCCCCACCCCACCCTCCCCCTGCGGAGATGCCGCATCTCTCTCTCTCGCAGCAGAGGAGGAGATGCCACTGGTCGTGCGGCGGACTCCTCCCTCCCTGCAGAGGAGTGGGTCATCGCATCGCATCTTACACACACACTAACACACACACACACACACACCTACTTGTGTGGGGGGACCTCCCTTTGGATGTGTCGCGCTGCCCAAACTCGCTCCCTCCACCTCCCCCCGCCTCCATCCACCTTCTTCCTCCCACAGAAAGCACAGACAGTCCGTCCATCAGCATCCGCACCGGAGGCGAGGACGTGCCTCTTCTCCCTCTCCGCGTGTCTCTTCCTGTAGACTTCCTCCTCTCTTTCTCTCTCTGTGTGTGTGATCGGCTCACAGCGATGGCGGAGGAGAAGATCAAGATCCTGGTAGTCGGTCCGACCAAGAGCGGCAAGACCACCATCGCCAACTTCTTGTGCGGCACGCGCGAGACGCCTACGAGCAAGTACTTCGAAACGACCCCGCTCCGCATCGGAGAGATGGAGTTGGAGCTGGACTCGACCAACCTCTCCGACCGCCGCGTCGTCTTCTCCGGCGGGGACGCAAAGACGAAGCGCGTCGTCGTGCAGATATGGGATCTCGGCGGCAGCAGCAAGCACCAGGCAGGCTGGCCCGCCGTGGCGCACAAGGCAGACGGCATCATCTTCGTCTTCAACCCTGCGATCAAGAACGGCGAGAAGGAGTTGTCGCTGTGGCACAAGACCTTCGCGGTGAATCAATCTGAGTTGGACGCCGCGGGCAACTTTGCGGTCCGCGTCGCTGACGGGCACTGCCTCGTCTTTGCACACCACTCCACGCTGCCGACCACCGCCGCGGGGGATGGGATACCGGCGATGCCCAAGGGCCTGGAGAAGATTAGGGTGCTGGAGACGTCGCTCGACTACCACAGCGACAACTTCAAGGCCGCCTTCGACAAGCTGATCGAGTCCATCGCTGTGGCGCGGATGGAGGCAGAGGAGAATGAGGTGCTGAGGCGGGATGGGCGACTGTGAGTCGTGGCGTCGGCAGTGAAACCCATCTCCTCTCCCCCCACAAAACAAAAAAAAAAGGCTGCCGTGTAGACATGTGTGCGTGCGAGTGTGTGTTTGGATTCGAGTTGGTCTTCCATCCTGTCGCCCACGGTCTCCACCGCCCCGCCCTCCTCCTTCTCCATGCACCTACGCCCTACGCGTTGGGTGACTTGACACCTGATGATGTACAACGTCAACAAGAACAACCACATACACACAGACACACAGAGGACTCCTGCTCCCTTAGTAGCTCCTCCGCCTTTGTACGCATTCAGTTGTGTTAATGTCGTGAGCCGCACAGAGAACGGAGGTGGTGGTGCGGCCAGACGAGCACCATGTACACGTGTGGGATGGGGGGAAGGGGGGAAGGCCAACCATCGACTGCAGTGGGAGCCGCTGCGTCTACCCCCCTCCCCTTCCTACTCCCTACAACGACGAGCGTGCTTCTGAGGTCGCCCCTCATTCTCGAGCCTTTTGCTGACTACTGTAACTTCAAACAACATCTTCTCTGCTTCTACCTGCGCGGTTGTCTTGTCGTCTCGTCATTGTCACGACCAACACACACACACACACACACGCACACACACATGTGTGCACATTGGTGAAGTGCTTCACAAGGGAAAAAGGAAAGGAGCGGAGAGAAAGCGTGATTGAGCACCGCGAGACGACAAGCACAGGAGAACAAGGGAGACAGACATCACACAAGCGTGACCTTCCCCCCCATCTTCCCTCCTCTCTCCCTCGCTTCGCCCATAGCACACTGCAGTACGCTACGTGGACAGCACCGTCGCAAAGTAGCACCAGCGGCAGGAGCGGCAGAGTGAGAGCGACGCTCCAGTTCTGAGCTCTCGCACGCCGTCTGCTGCTCCGCACCCGTGTTCAACCGGAGAAGGAGCCAAGGGGAAGAAGTACGAGCCGCAGTCAAGCCCCCCAAGTCACACACCCACACAACAAGGAACAACAGCAAAAAAAAAAAAGAAAGAAAGCAAAACGCCCACGCACACCCGTACACACCAACAATCACGCAACAAGTGAACCCTGCGAACTGCTGAAAGAAGGAGAACAAAGGAAACACACACACATACAGTCACACACACACATACACACTCACACACATACGCACATACGCACAGGCGTGCTCGTGTTCGTCATTTCCCACCGCCGCTCTCTCTTTCTCTTTGTACGCGTCGGCTGGTTTGCGGGCGAAGGTTGTGTCCTCGTCACCCTCTCGTGTCAGCGTGTCGGCTGTTGCCGCGCTTGCTCTTGTGCATCTCTCCCCACTCTCCTCCTTTTTACCTTCCTCCCAACTCGTTGGGCACCGGGTGCGTTTGCGTACGTCGACTGTCAAGTGTTCGTCTTCTCTCTTCGCTTCTTCGCGCTCCTTTTCTCTTTTCTTCGTTTTTGATTCCGCGTAGTGACTTCTCATTGTGTGCGTGCGTGTGTGAGTGTCTCTCCTCTCCTCTCCTCTCCCCCCCCTCCTCCCTGGTCTCTCTCTGTGTGTCCGTGTGTGTCAGTGTGTGTCAGTGTGTGCTTTTTTTTTTTTCGCGCTTCACTCGCCAAGCTCCCGTCCCCTTCCCCCCCCTCTCGTCCTGTCCAAGCCTGCTCACGTGTCTCCACGTCCAGGTAGAGCTACTGCTTTCTCTCTCTCTCTTGCATCTTCCACACACACACACACACGAACACGCACGCAGACACACGCTCGACGCACTCTCCGCTCCCCCCCTCCCTGTCTCACTCTCTCATACACACGCACGCGCGTCCACCGGCACCTTTCACCCCTCCTCCCCTTGTAGTGGAGGTGGCTCGCTCCTTTTCTTTTTGTGCTTGCTCTCGCCAAACCCGTGTCCTTGTCCGCCCCCCTCCACCTTGTCTCTTGTTCTTCCTTTCTCTCTCTCTTTCACACCTGTCTTCGCCCGCCCTTCCTCCTTCTTTTTTTTTTTTTTCACTTTTGACCCATCCACGTTCACACACACACATACACACAGACACGAGATCTTCTACGTCGTGTGGTGATTCACTGCTTCACTGTTGCTGTGCTCTCTGCCTGCCCCGCTCACCATCTCTCGCTCTCTCTGTGTTTGTGTCTGCGTCTCCCTCTCTCCCTCTCGTCGCTGGTGCTTGTGAGCTTATCCACCACGAAAAAAAAAAAAAAAAAAACAAACCCGACAATCACACACATACACAAACAAACAAAGAAAAAAAAGCTCATTTCTCTTCTTCTTTTCGTTTTCTTCCCCCCTCTCTCGCTTACTCTTGTTTTTTTTTCTTTTTTGTGTGTGTCTGTCCTTGTGCTGTTAGTTGTCGTTTGCCTTTTTGTGTTTGGGTTCAGTGTTGCCGGTGTGTGTTTTGTGTGTGCGTCTGTCTGTCTGTTGGTGTCTCTCTCTCTCTCTGTATCTGCGTCAGTGCTCTACAGCTGTCTTTGCTCTTTCTCTCCCCTCTCTCTGACTCTTCCCCTAGCCGGTGCTCTCTCAACACACGACACAAGTGTTCTTGCCGAACTCGACGTGTGTGTGTCTGTGTGTGTGACCTTCCATCACTCGCTCCTTCCGTGTCTCACACCTCTGCGCTCTTTTTTTTTCCCTTTCGTTTGTTCGCGTACTTGATTGCTAGTGGGCGTCGTCGATCTGCAGTGTCGAGTGACGTGACGTGACGGTTTTTGTTTAGCTGAGTGAGTGATTGAGGAAGTGTTGTGCTGAAGGTACGCGCTCGCGTTGCCTCGTTGTTTTTTTTTTTTTGTTGTTGTTGTTGCCGCGGTGACTCGTCCTGTTTTTTTTTTTTTTCTTCCACTCGTTTTTTTTTTTTTTACCTTTTTCGGCTTGGCCGTGTTTTTGTTTTTTTTTTTGCGTTTTTTTCGAAATTGTTCAGAGCGCGTCTGTTTTTTCTGTTTTGTGCGTCTGCGTCTGCGTGTGTGTCTGTGTGCGTGCGTTTCTCTTCGAGTGCGCATCGATTTGGTTTTCTTCGTGGCTGGCGCGAGTGTTGGTCCCCTGCTTCCTCCTCCCCCCCCTTCTCTCTCTCGCCCTCTCTCTCACCCTCCTGTTTCACATCCTGGCGAGCAACCTCTACCACTACACGTTTTCATACGTTGTTGTTGTTGTTGTAGTCATCCTCTTTTCTTCTTTCTTGTTCTCTGTCTTGTCTCTCTCTCTCTCTCTCTTCCTCGCTCTTTGTTTGAGTGTGTCGGTGCCTCTCTCTCTCTCTACTCGTCCGCCTTCTCTCTTCTGGCATCGTTGTTGTCGTTGCGCTGCTTTCGATCTCAGCTGTTCTGCTTCAGATCTCTCTGCACCACCCCCTTCGTGCCTCTCTCTCTCCCCACCGTCTTTGTCCCCTCGCACATACACACGCACACACACGCGCAGGCGCTCCAGTACACTTCAGCACCGTATCTCCATCTTTGTTCTTTTTCTTTTTTTTTTTCTTCCCCCTCTTTCTGTTTGTTTGAGTGTCTTTTTTTTTTTTTGTGGTTTCTGACTTTCAGGACGGCAGCTGCTGATACGACCGCGTGTTGATCTGCCGTGTCCTTTTGATTCGTACCTTTTTTCCTTCACCACCTCTGGAGCTCCTACTTCTCTCTCGCTTGTTGTTTCCCCCCCACTTTGTCTCTCTCTCTCTCTCTTGTTACTTCTGCCTCCGTCGCTCTCTCGACCGCCGCTTCCAACACGCACATCGCCAGCGTCACCTCCCTCCGCCTTGTAGCTCTGTGTGCACCTTTTTTTTTTTTTGTTTTCTCTTGCCATCATCGGCACAGACGGACACGCACACACACGCGCACATTCGCACGCACAGAATAGTGGGGCGTCAGTGCAGTCGACGAGTGAGAGTACTTTTCAAGTTCACACCTCTCCCTTGCGACTGCTGTTGCTCTGCTGACTGCTCCGTGCTATTTGTCCTTCCGCTGGTGCAATCTGAAACCTGTGTGTGTGTGTGTGTGACACGGCAAGACAAGAAGGGGAAGAGAACACACCCACCTACCCACCCACACCCACACACACACACACACACAAACGTCCGGCTGGTGTGCGAAGGAGCGAGCGTGAGAGATCTATTTGGGTTCTCCTTCCTTTCATCTCTCTCTCACCACTTCTTTTTTTTTTTTTTCTTCTCTTCCCTCCCACACTCGTGGTGCGCGGTGCTTCTCTCGCTCGCTTGGTTTCTCCTCCTCTCCCTTTTGTCGCTTGTTTCTTGTGACTCTGTGTGTGTGTGTGCACACCGGCTCGCGCCTCTGAGAACGAAGAAGAAAAAAGGCGAGGAGTACGTCAAGGCGAGGAGCTCATCTGCACCAGCATTCGTGAGACGTCTCCCGCGCACACGAGAGCCACCACACTCATCATCACGTTCTGAGCGACCGGCGAGCAGAGAGAGAGAGAGAGACGGGCTTTGGAGCGGTGGCACAGTTTTGTTACCAGAAGAAAACAAAAAAAACCCCGCGTCCACTCCACCCCGCCGTTGAGCGCAGCGAGCACCCTCCCTCCTTCCTCTCCCTTCCTCCCGCCGTCCACATCCTTCTCTTTCCCACCCTCGAAGTCTTGGGCGTACCTCATCCTCCTTCCTCAGTTACGTGTCCACCACCACCGCCTTCGATCTTTCGCCTCCCTTGAGTGTCTCGCTTCCCATCCGGTAACCGGGGTGCAGCCCACGTGTCGACACCGCACACACACACACACTCACACTCTCGCACATTCGCGTACACCACGTCATTCGGAGAGGTCGGCACAGAGTACCTCGTGTGTGTACGTGTGTGTTTGTGTGATTGTCGTCGTGTTGTATTTCGCGTTTTGTGTGTGTGTGTGTGTGTGCGTGTGTGTAAGTGCGCCCCCCGTCGCTCCGTTGCTCCTTCTCCTCCTTTTCGCCCTCATTCCTTCCTCGCTCGGTGGCTCTCTCTCTTTCTCTCGCTTTTGACTTCTTCAACTCGTGCAGAAGGATCACCGTCTCCTCTTCCCCACACCCCCCGGCTGACGTGTAGCAACTGTACAGCGTACCATAGCACGCGTGCGCCGGCGGTGCCTCCTTCTCGGTGTCTTTCTTCCTCGTTCTTCCTGTCTTGCTTTTTACTTTTGTTTTCGTGTGCTCAGCACAAACACGCATTTCGAACCGGTTTGCTTTCGAGTGCGAGTGTATCTTCGTCTGTGTGTCTGTGTGTGTGTGTCTGTGTCTGTGGAGTGTACCTCCCCTTCCCCCACCGTTGTTTGGTTCGGCACACTACCTGTGGCACATCCGTACGGCTACGCGAAGCTGCAGCCAGAACCACACTCGAAGACGCGAGGGTGCACACACTCTCAGGCACATACATACACACACACACATACACACAAACAAACGAACAAACAAACAGAAAAAGAAAAAAAAGCACTTCGTGTTTTACAAGCGCACGCGCACACACTCGTCCATCGCCACGCAGGTGAACCCTCACTCGCGCCACCTCTACAGTAACCGCGGCGTATCATCTGACGCTCCACTTTTTTTTTTTTTTTTCACTTCCGTTGTCCCCGTACCTCTCCCTTTCCCTCTCTCTCCATCTTCTCTTCATTTCTCTTTCTGTGCTGTGCAACGCAGCCTCACACGTGTGTCCGCCTCCGTTGGCATCTCCCGTGTTGGTTGCGCACGTGTACGCTGATCCGTGGCTCTTCTTCTTTCTGCTTTTTTTTTTTTGTTTCCCCCTCCTCTCTCTCTCGTGTTGCCCTCCATCTCATCCCACGTCTGTTGTTCTCGTTTTCTTCTTTTTTTCTTGCTCTCTTTCACGTTTCTCGTGTGGTTGTGATCGAACTTTGTGTGTGCACCTGTGTATCTGTGTATCTGTGTCTCGACTTCGCTGTCTTCCAGCTGCTCGCTGTTCCACTGCAACATCTCCGCCATCTCCCGTCTACCAGGCTGTGTGAGTTTTCGTGTGTGTGTGTCTCTCTCTATCTTGTGTGTGTCCAACGTGTTTGCTTCTTTCTTTTTTTTTTATTTGTGTCTTTAGTCGTCCAGGTGTGTGAGTGTGTGAGTGTGTGAGTGTGTAACCTCCTCCTCCGTCTCTTTGCCCCCTCCAAAAAAAAAACAACAAAAAACAAAAGAAGATACAGCTCTCAGTTACCACCACCACCACCACCACCGCGCCTTTCTGTCTCCCTCTCCCTCTCTCTCTTCCACCCCTTTTTTTTTTGTGTGTGTGTTTGTGTGTTTGTTCATCCCCTGTGCTATTGCCGACGCGTCGTTTTTCGATCTCGCACACCGCACCACCTCGTGCTTCCGCCGGCTCGAGAGTTGACCTCAGCCCTGCCAAATCCTTGTGTTGCTCATCTTCTAGAAAAAAAAAAACTCACACAGTAAGGGTACCGACGTGCTCCCACCGGGGGAAGGTCAGTGTCACATCAAGGATAAAGAAAAAGAAAAAAAAAAGGACGCCATCGAGCATCGAAGAAGGTCGACCGAACGTGTCTGCGTGTGTGTGTGTGTGTGTGTGTGTGTGTGTGTGTGTCCGTGTGTGTGTAGCCGGGTTGCGGTAAGCGCGCCTATAGCAGCACTCCTTCACACCTCCACATCAACGTAGCAGGTCCACCGTCAACTCTCCCCTCTTTGTTTGTTTTTGGCTGTTCCATACAGCTGCATCCGTTGTCGCCTCGTCTGGCGCCGCGCCGCGACTGTACAAGTACTAGCAGAAACAGCGCCCCAAGCTGCGTTCGCGCACGCACGTGTTTCTGTGTGAGTGTTACACATACAGTGAAGGAAAATAAAAAAAAAGAAAAAAGAAAAAAAAGGAGAGAAGGAGTGTGGAAGAGTAAGAAAGCAATTCACCTTCTTGTATCTGTTTCAGAAAACAAAGAAACTGCGAAATAGCACCGCGGCGTCTCTTCTCACTTTTCTGTGTTTGTGTGTGTGTGTGTACGTGTGTCTACGGGGGGGTTCTTCGCCCGCCTTGTCTCTTCCCCACCTCTGCCACCCCCCTCCTTCCTTCCGTCCTTCCTCCTCCGTCGTGGCCTCTCTTTGTGTGTGTGTGTGCTTTTGTGCTTCACCTGTACTAGTCCGTGTCCTCCTCCTTCCTTCTCTCTCCCCTCTCCCCCCCCCCGCATACAGACACAGGCACACACACGCGCAGAGAGAAGCAGCGGTGATAGCTTTCGGGTCCACCGCATCCCTGTGTTCCTGTGTGTCGGTGCTCTCCTACCAGACCACTTGTAGCTCATTTTTCTTTTTTTTTTTTCGATTTGTTCTTCGGTGAACTCATTGGGTCTTGATTCCTGTCCAGTACGACCGCCTCCTGTGGCGCTCTCCTCTCCTCTCTCCCTTCCTCCTTCTTGCTGTCTCTCTCTCCCCCCTACAAGAATTTACCTACACACGCACGGATACAGACTCATACACATAACCACGCGCTCTGCCCCCCCTCCTTCTTGTGTCGACGCTGTACGCACACCCACACCCACCCCCACACACGTTTCACTCTCTCTTTCCTTCAGTTGAATTGGTGGGTTCTCTTCCCTTTCTCTGTTGCTCCTTTCCAGTGCGTTCTCCTTCCTCCCTCTCTCTCTCACCCTCTCTGCCACTCTGGTCGAACGACTTCTTCTGCACGAAGCTTGTCCTACTCTCTCTTGCGCTCTTTTTTTTTTTTTTTTCTTGTTCTCTGTTGTGCGTTCACGGGTTTGTGCGTGGTTGTGTGTTTGGTTTTTTTCTTTTGATTGGGTTTCTGCTCTCCGGAGTTCGCACGCACACACACACACACGCGCGTGCACTCTCTCTCTCCCTTTCCGAGTGCAGTTGTCTGCGCAGCTGTATCGCACTCTCCAGAATGGTGGAGTCGATGCCCGAGTGTGAGTCGTGTGACGCCCGTTGTTGTAGCCCCACCAGTGCCACCACGGCAGCGTATACGCCCCAGTCGACGAGCGAAACATCTGTGCAGCTGGTGGGGGAGGACATGAGTTGGTCTCTCGCCCCGACGGTCTCGACGCCTGCATCAGCAGCAGCAGCGGCCGCGGCACTCCCAGAGCACGCACGACGGGTGCCACCGCGCAGTCTCTCTGTGTACAACCTCGACGCTGCTGTGGCTCGCTGGGATGCCGGCCACGACGGCGCCGCCCTGTCCACCCACGGCGACGCCGCTGCGTGCGGCGAGGCGGACGATGGATGCATCCCGTACGACTACGAGTCTGAGATGGAAGAGTGCAGTGGGTACACCTTCAGCGATGGACCCTACAGCCCCTCGACAACGGCGGCGCTGGCGGCCGCCGCGTCCTCCCCACCGCTGATGGCGAAGCCCGCCTCCTCCGCGCGGCCGGACACACCACGCGTGCCGTCGGTGCTCGCGTTGCCCCGCAGCAACGCCGTCACCTCTGAGCACGTGCACCTGAGCCCGCAGTGGTGCGAGCGCCAGCGACGCGACATCGAAACATACCGCGCCGGCAAGCACTACGTCTGGCATCAGGAGATGAAGCAGGCCGCCGCCGTGGCGCCGGACCAGATGCGCTACGCCTTCCGCTCGCTCGCACGCGAGGCGCGGTGCCGTGAGATTCGAGCGCTGCGCTCGCAGCCGGCGGTCGCCTTTGTGCGAATGGATGCCCCTCTGTGGGAGAGCCGCACGCGATCGTCGATGCGCGCGTCGTGTCTGTTGGCCTCGGCCACCTCCACCGCGCAGCGTAAGGCGCGCTACATCCAGCTCATCACGGAGCACTGGGAGGCGCTGGAGGAGCGGCTGGAGGAGATGTTGTCGGAGACGGAGAAGAAGAGCCACGCAACCAGCGAGTCGCACCTGCGCTCGGTCGGGTATGCACTCAACGCCCTCTCGCTCTTCAGCAGTGACCCGCAGATGATCATTCGTGAGATGAACATGGGCCACGTGGAGGAGCAGCGCCGGCAGCGGCACGATCGCGAGGCGCACCTTCTCACAACGCTCGAGTCGCAGGGCCGTCTGTTTCTGCTGCCGCGGCTGTACGCGGAGGAGGAAGAGGAGCCCGTCCCGGTGATCCGCATCGAGCCCCCCAGCGCCGCGTGCGAGGCAGAGGGCCAGTACGCGCACCCCTGGCAGGTGCTGTCGCCCGACACCTCGCTCCACTCGACAACGCCAAGCCCGACCCCGGACGACTCCATCGGTGCGGTGTCGCCGTGCTCGTCGGGCTGCATGTCCGCCTCGTGCTCACCTATGCTCTCCTCCCAGCATTCGTCAGTGGCGTCAGCGCCACTGACGTTCAGCCGCTGCAGCGTGTGGAAGGACATGCAGCCGCCTCGGCTGCCGCTGCTCGAGCTCTTCATGACGGCCCCGGCTGTGGTGCCGTCCACCGTCGTGGCCGACAGCGAAGTTGGCGTGCCGTACGTGATGCCTGTCGACCCCACCTACGCACAGCAGGAGGTCGCCCGGCAGGAGGCGCTGACGCGCGCTGCCCCGAGTGACCCGCTCCTGTCTCCGCAGTTCTCCGGCGCGCTGGTGCGTGGCGGCCGCGTCGACCACTGCGTCTCAGGCACCCACCAACGCCTCCTGCCGATGCTGCTGGACGGTGCGGAGGACAGCTGGGGCTCGTACACAGAGGAGAGCGCCTACGACGACGCCGATGCCATGGGGCTGGATGAGGCGGAGATGCTGCTGCTCCGGTTCGCGTTGAACGAGGCGGTTACGTTGGGTGGCTCTGGTGCACCGACGCGAGCCACACTCACGGATGGCTGAGGGGGGCTGTCCTGCTGAACCGACTCTCCTCTCTGTTCTTGAGGGCTCACGGGTACTGCTCAGCGAGGGTGACGCCAACGTGGATAGCGGATGCCGTCGGACGAGTGACATCCACTCGTACATGTGAAGGGGTCTTGTCCAGTCGCACAGACACACACACAAGGCAAGCTTGTTGTCCACCAACTCTCCTCTCTTTTCTTTTCCTCTGGAGGACGGGGCGGAGTGGTCGTCATCGGCGGCGTGCTTCTTTTTTTTTTTTTTTGCATCGAGTACGGCGCACTCTGCCAAGTCTCATCCGTCTGTATGGGAGAGTGTGTGTGTGTGTGTGTGCCACGGTGGTGCTGTGTTGTTGTCTTGACCGATCCTTGTGTGTTGACGGTTCATCCTGTCTTCTGTCGAGTTTTTTTTTTTATCTTGTCTTCACCTTGACAGCGTCTTTTGTTTTCTTGTGTCTGTGCGTGTCTCTGTATTTCACTTCCCGGTACATAGCTTGACATGGGAGGCCGATTCGCGGGCTGTCCCGCCTCGACCCATCTGGAGAGCGTTTGCTCTGATGGCTCATCTCCCTCTCTCGCCTCTGCTTTTTTTTTTTTTGCCTTTCTCTTCACTCTTGTTGGGTGGAGTGCTGTGTGTGTCTGTGTTTGTGTGAGCTCACTGCTGCGTGCCGCGGAGGCGCCTGGAGCTCTTGCGGGGCTATGTGATGGGCGTAGCTATTGACGCCATGGGGGTCTTGTCCTTTGCGGGTGATACACATCGCACACCTTTCGTGCCGGTGTGTGTGTGTGTGTGTGTGTGTGTGTGTGTGTTTGACCATGCAGTCGAGCGTGATGGTGATGACGCACCCCACTTCACGTTCTATTCCTCCGCCGTGCTGTTTTGTCTCCTTCGCCCTCCTCTCCTCTTCTCTGTTTCACTTTTTTTTTTTCTTGTACAACACCACGCTCTCTCTTTCCTTCTTGGTTTCTCTGCCTCCTCTCTCTCCCTCTCCGCTCATGGATGATGCATCGTGTGTGTGTGTGTGGCTGCATCCCACCCCCGCATCTCTCGCTTCGCCTGCTCCTCCCACCCACCTCACTCCTTCTCCTCCCCCCTCCCAACGCGCTCTTGTCATCACTTCACCACGCCCGTAGGCTCCCGCACATGTGCAGTTTCTGTTTTTGTGTTGCCAGTGGGAGGGAGGGCTGAAGAGACGATGGTGGTGAGGGAGGGTGTGAGGCCCTTCGATGGCGCACCACATCGCTTCTGCGCTCCTCGCGGACAGGCGCTCTTGCTTCCCCAGTGCTCTGTGCGGTAACTCCGCCTCTTCCTCTCTTTCTTCGTTGCCTCCTCGGGGGCTCTCGCTTCCCGCTGCGTGTGTGCGTACGTGTTTCTCCTTTACAGGTCACTCTCCCGAGTGGCACCGCTCACGCCTCGGACTCTTCGTCTTCTCTTCTTCTTTGTTGTTTTGGGTGGATGGCGCACCGAGCCGTTGCACCGCCGTACCCGTGAAGGCGGCTCTCCCCCCCCTCCCCTCCTCCCTCCTCCCTCCACAGCTTCCTCTTCGTTTTTTTTTTTTTTTCATGTGCTTCGCATGTACCAGCACACGGCTGGCATGGAGGTGGTGGAGGGGAGGGAGGAGGGGGGAGGGGGCCCACTCTCGCATCAGTCGCGTACACATGCGTCTCGGGTGACAAGGGAGGAGAGAGATTGTGTGTGTGTGTGTGTGTGTCAGTGAGATCCTGCTTCGAGAGGTTGGTCAGAGTATGGCTTGTACGCTAACTCTTCCTCTTCCCCTTGCAAACACGTGCACACACACACACACACACACACACACACACACGCGTGCACGGGAACTTGTGTCGCGTGGTCCTCTCCTTCGTCTCTCCTGCCTTGCGTCTTCCTTGCGAGTGCCTCAATGTGTGTGTGTGTGTGTGTATGTGTGGTGCGTGCGATGTCCGCCACACACGCGCTCGACAGGAAGACGGTGACCGGCTTGGGGAGGCACTGGTCACGTATGGGTACGTCCTCGTCGCGGTGTATCGCCTCCCCACGTCTCTGGTGCGTGCCATTCCCCTCCACATGTTTCTGAAATGTCCTTCCTGTACCTCCTCACTTCCCCCTCCCCCCTACGCACGCAAGTCCACACACATACATGCACACACACACACACAGATGTTAGCTTCACTGACCAGCTTACCGGCGCCAGTGGACTGGTGCGCACACGTGTCTGTCTGTCTGTGTGTCTGTGTGTGTCTGTGTGTGTGTGAGGGCGACTGTACTTTTCTCCTCCTCTCTGTCTCTCTGTATCTTGTGTACTTTCCCTCCACACTTCCTTCTCTGCGTTGCGGCTGTTTCTTGTCTGCCTTGTCGTTGAGTTTCTTTTTTTTTTTCTTCTTCTTGACTGGTGTGTGTGTGTGTGTGTGTTTGTTTGTGCAGCTTGGCGTCGTGAGGGAGTTGGGGGAGGGGGGAATGGAGGAGGCGAGGTGCTGTGTGCTGTGACACAGGGTGGAGGGCAGCAGAGACCCTTCTCTGTCTCTCGTTCCTCGTGTGGTTAGTGGGGCGGGACACGGCAACACAGGTGTGTGTGCACGTGTGTTTGTGTGTGTGGCAGGGTGGAGGGCGAAGGAGTAGCCGCTCATAAGTGGGTGCTCAAGGTTCTCCACACCTGTCGCTGCTGCTTGCTCATGGAGGTCCTTCTGCATCCGTGAGGGGTGCGCGACAGCTCCACCAACACCATCACCACCACCTTCTCCTCCTCCGCTCCCCCTCCCCCTCCCTCCTCCCACGCCGTCACGGCATGACCCTCCCTCTCTTTCTCTCTCGCAGCCGCACTCGCCTCTGCAGAGGTGTGTAGTGGTGTGCGGAGAAGGAGTACGAGAGCCTGTGACGGTGGTGATGGTGGAAGGGAGGAAGCGGTGTGTGTGTGTGTGTGTGTGTGTGTGTGTGTGTGGCTCAGCTGTGAAGAACGGCTGCAGTTCACCGCTCAAGACGTTTCACTGTGCTTCCATGCCGGCAGTGGCGTCGCGGGCCGTGTTGCCGCACACCGTGTGTGCTCCAGACACACACACACACACACACAAGCACAAAAGCACCCACGTACTCTCATGTATTCAAAAAAAAAAAAGAAAAGAAAGCAAGAAAAAGTAAAACCTCTTCCGTTGTGTGCATGCGTGTGTGTCTTGATTCTCCTGCGTCTGCGGACCATCTTCCACTGTCTCCTCGTTCGATCTCCGGTGTCCCTCGATGAGGTGTTGTCCCTCGTTCTCCCTCTCCCGCCGCGCCTTTTTTTTTTTTTTTGTCTCTCTTCATATCTGCCACATGGTGTATCGTGGTGCCGTGCCCCGTGTCGTGGCTCATGTCGTTGTGTGTTGTCGTTCCATCTCCCTCCTTCTCCACTTCTTGTCTCCTCCTTCTGCTGCTTGTATCAATTGCGTGCACTTCACTCTTGTGTTTCTCGGGCTGCTCACTACTCTCTCCCTCAGCAGTTGACTCACCACTTCTGTTCCTCTCTGTACTTTTTTTTTTCTTTCTTTCGATTTCCTTCGTCTCTCCTCTTTCCTTTCCCCCACGTGAGCGTGTATGTGTGTGTGTCTCTCTCTCTCCCGCCGGTGTTGTTTTGCGTGCCAACGTACGACACACATGCGTCCATCTCGCATTCACTCGCTCGTGCGAGACGTGATGGCCTCTTCTCTTCACCACAGCGGCCGCCTCTCGACAGCGCACTTTCGAGTGCACGCGCGCGCACACACACACACACACTGGTGGACCACTCTTCCCCATTTCCTTTCTCTCTCTCTCTTCGTGTGCTGGATGTTCTTCACTCCGTCGTGGCAGACTGATTGCGTGTGTGTGTGCGTGCGTGTACGTTTGTGTGTCTGTGGGACTCCACGATGTGTCGAGTGTGTCAGCACACTCTTCCGCTTCTTTACTTTCTCCGACGTCCGATGCACTCAGTGTGTGCTCTCTGCAGCATCTTGGATCTCCTTCAACATGTCTTCCCTTTTTTTCTTTGCGTGTATGTGTGTGTGTGTGTTTTATGTATTATGTGTGTTATGTGTGTCTCGTGTGCGATTACTTCCCACCTCGGTGATGAGTTGTCGTTTCTGTCGCTCGTGCCTGTGCGTAGCACTCCGAGTGCGTGTGTGTGTGTGTTTGTGTGTGAGTGTGTGTGTGTGTGTGTGTGTGAGTGTGTGAGTGTGTGAGTGTGTGCTCTGTTCTCGTTTTTGCACGCTTCTGATCCCACGCGTGTGGACCAAGCAATGCAGGTACACATTCCAACTCTCTCTCTCTCTCACGCAGACACATGCACATACATGCACACACACACACACATGCACATGCACACACACTCGTACAGAAATGTTCGTCTGCCCTGTGAGCACCGGAGGCACTCGTTGAATTCGATGTTGCACAACTTGTCTGGCCCGCCTCATAGTCTCTGCCGTGTAACTCACTCGAAGAGCTGAGGTGTGGGCAGATCACGTGTGCACGCGTGTCCTCTGCGTTTTTTTTTCTTTTTTATTTGCGCGTGTTTTTTTGTCTTTTGTATGTATGTGCGTGTGCGTACTCCTCACCGAGAGCGACCGCTTCGCATGCTCGACGGCGTGTCTGCGCCGTCTTGCGAGCCTCATTTTTCTTCTGTTGTTGCGCTCCTCCCCCTTCTCCTCTCTCTCTCTCTCTCTTTGTGTCTTCGCGGTCTCTGGGAGTTCACCTCCTTCCCTCCACCCCCGGTGTCCGGGCCGGCACGCCTCGCCTGTAAGGCGTCCGTGATGTGCGGCAACTCTCGCATTCCTTTGTCAGTCTACGTGTCTGCTCTACCTCCCCCCCTTCCTCCCCTCTCTGCCTCACTGTGTCTGTCGAGTGCACTGCAAGTCTGCATTGCCTGCCACTTGTGTCGTTGGCGTGCACGAGTGCAGTGGTCACGCCCGTGGCGTGTCCATCTCTCTTTCCACTCCTTTTTTTTTTTTCTCCCCTTCTTTCCACCACTTCTAGTGTGTGTGTGTTTTGGTGCGTGTCGATTCTGTATTGTTGTTGTTGGTGTGCGTGTATGTGTGCGTGTGTGCGTGTGTGTGTGTGTGTGTGTCTGCTTGTGTCTGCGGACTCAGCGACACACACACACTCTCCCTCGCTCTCTCTAAATTTCCTCTTCCTGTGGTGCGCACACGTGTCCTGTGCCGTTGCGTCTCTCTTTCTCTCTGTGCATTCCCCGTCCTCTCTCACCTTCTCTCACCCTCCCTCCCCCCTTCTCTCCCCCTGAGTGTGTATGTGTGTGTGTGTGCTTCTTCTTTGCGTGTATGTGACACTCTCTCCTCCCACTACGTTCTTCATTCCTCCCAATTCTTTTGTTTTTCTTGTATCTTTGTGATGCTCTGTCCCCCTCCCGACGTCTTGACGTGTTGGCTTCACCTCTATTGTCCCTTGAGGTGCCCCTGTGGTGCGTCGAGTGCACCGCGGCAGCCGCGTCCTTGCGCACAGCTCTCCACACTCTACCTTCACTCGTGCACATAAACGATGTTGTGTACGTCCGCGTGTCTGTGTGCGTCTGCGCGCATGTGTGTGTGTGTGTGCGTGTGTGTGCGTCAGCGCATGTGACTGCGGTGGCATCTCCGCAAGGCGAAGCTGGGTGCTCACGTCAGCAGACTGTGAAGCCAAACAACACAACAACAGAAAACAAAGAAAAGTGAGGAGGAAGCGAGACGCAAACGCGGCCATCGCTCACCGCCCAACACACACACACACACACTCACATAGACCCTCTGTAGTACCCGCTTCTGTTGCGGGTGCCCACGGTGGAATGCACAGCGCCGCTCTCCTCGTGTGTTCTACTCGCATGCATGCCGCTCGTCCTGCAGGGTGGTGGTGCGCGATGAAACGTGTGTCGTCTCTCTTTCCCTCCCCTCACCGTCATCACCACCCACCTTTGTCACCACTCTCTCTCTCCTTCGATCTCTCGTGTGCTTCGTGCTCCCTGCTCACGCCTGTCCTCCATACACACACACACACACACACATACGAGACGTCAAACACACCTCGACAACCTCTTTGAGAGATAGGAGAAGAGGGAGAAGACCAACAGTACAGCATCCACACACAAACACACACACACACACACACACACACACACACGCAGGCTGGGAGGCAGGCACGTGGGAATGCCGTCGTCGCCAGGGGATACGAAGGCTGGAGCCTCGGGCAACGGCGGCCGAAGGAGCACCGCGGCGGTGCACCGGCAGTCGCGGCAGCGCAGCGTGTCCGAGACGCCGTCCGCCGATGAGGGCGAGTCGGATCTGCGGCGGTCGCCCGAACTCTCAGAGGCGCCGGCGACCGCCACCGCCGCCGCCGCGGCGATCGTCATCGACCCCACGAAGGACCTCTGGCAGAACATCACACGTAACGTGAAGGACGCAAGTGTGGATCAGACAGAGACGAACCTAGTCGTGGTCGGTGCCTCTGGCAGCGGCAAGACAACCTTGCTGCACCGCGTCTACTCCTCCTTCCAGAGCAACTCCAGCGGGGCGGGTGCTAAGCGGGTGAAGGCGACGACGGCGCTCGACTACGGATTTGCGCGACGGTCGGAGCGCAACGTGGCGCAGGTGGCGCACTTCTGGGAGATCGCGCAGGGCACGCAGTTCACGCAGCTGCTGGACATCGTAGTGACGCCGGAGAACGTCCATGCCATGGTGGCCGCGGTGGTGGTGGACGCGAGCGAAGAGGGGCTCCCGGTGGCGTGGGAGACGGCGACGTACTGGATGCGGCGGATCGACCGGCGCGTCAGCGAGATCTCGCAGCGCATGAAGGCGAAGGGATCAACGACGCCGGAGAAGCTGCTCACACGCGCGCAGAGGGCGGTGGGGCTCGACCACCCCGACCTGAAGCGCATGCGGCTCAGCGGAGTGCCGACGGTGCTCGTCGTGAACAAGATCGACGCCTTCCGCGGCGACACGCAGCAGCTGAAGCTGCTCTGTCGCAGCATGCGCTACCTCGCCCACCTCTACGGTGCCCACATCGTCTTCACAAGCGAGCAGGAGAGCGTCCGGTGGCGTGCGCTCATGAGCTTCGTGCTGTTCCAGGCGCCGTTTGATGCGAAGTACCTGCAGACCGATCCAGAGCGAAGCCCCGTCCTGCTGACGGCCGACCGCGACAGCTTCGTGGACATAGGCGACCCGAACCTGAGTCGCCTCGGTGGCAGCGCCAGCACGGGGGACGCGGAACTGGATCGCTGGAAGACGCCCTTCGACGACGCGTTCCCACCGAAGCGGCTGAACGAGGAGGACAAGGTGATGGACGACCCGTTCATACGACGACTCTACGACACCGGCGAGGGCGGCTTCGGGGAGCCGGTGATCGATGCCTTGCGCAAGCAGAAGGACGAAGAGCTTGAGCAGTACCGCAGGACGAGCAGCAACACCAACGCCGCGAACACCGGCAAAGTCAAGTGAGTGGAGGGCGCCATCACAGCTGAAGGAAGGGGGAGGTGGTGGTGATGTGAGCATGGGCGTGCTCGTGTTCGTGTTTGTGTGTACTCTCGGGATGGAAGTAACGAGGTGCATCTCGTTGCGTTAGATGTACAGGCATGTGGACGCAAAAGGCGTGTGCATACATGTACGTGTGTGTGTATGTGTGTGTGTCTCTCCTACAAGTGAGGCGCAAGCTCGACTAGACCGGGCGAGGATGGAGGTGGTGACCGTGCTTCTCAGCGAGCGCACTCGTCCTCCTCATGCAGCCACAATCGAACATACATGTGCACACACACGTGCAAACACGCCGTACATTTCCATCTGTTGCCCCAACGAAGCGTGTCAGCGCACACCATAGAGGCCGTGACGCGGGCGGCGCGTGACGCCTGAGAATGGAGTCTGAAGGGGAGGAGGAGGGGTGGGGGGATGGATGGAGAAAGAGAGAGAGAGGTGAGGGTGCGGTAGTACATCTGTATCTCTGTGTGTGTGTGCTTGTGCATACACCACCTTCCATACACCTGTGCGTTGACGTGACGCGGTTGCCGTGCCCCCCCACCCCAACGCTGCCCTCTTCTCCCGCGTTTATCATGCTCTCCCATCTCTGCCTACCGTCACTGCCTCTTGTCTGCCTCACCGCCATGGACACACACACACACACACACACACACACACACACACACGCACACACACACACACACTCGCATCCGAACTCAGAAGTGTTCACAGAACACACGCAGTGCTCGCACGATCCCCCCACATTCTCACACGCACCCGCCATTCTCTCTCCTCTTTTTTTTTTTTTGTTTATCGTCGTTGGTACTCACATCGCGCACACAACGTGCAGCGTCTTCTCCCGCTACCTCCCACCCTCTCTTCCACCCCGTCGGCGATGATGCGGTCAGCCGGCGTTGTGCATTCGTTGGAGGCTGCGAAGACGGTCGCGCGTCCGGTGGAGGCGAGCCATACGACGGAGTCGTACGTGCTCGTCCGCTTTGCGCCGGCTGCCGCGTCCGGCACACATCCTTCGCGCTGCGGCGTGGGCGGGTCGGCGTTGACTCTGCGGCTGCCGGCGGCAGCGTCCGTGTCGGAGGCCGGCGTCGCGCTGCGCACAGCATTAGCGGCCACACTTCCATGGGATGCGAGCTGTGTCCCTACGGCGTCTGAAGCGTCGACTCTCCTTCTCGCCACACCGCCTGTGCACGTCGCCGTTGCGGATGGGTGGCGGTCCGGTGCGCGAGACTCGTGTGACGCCGAGTCTCCAGTCCACCGCGCGTCGTGTGCGGTGCCGCTGCTGCCCGAGCTCATCGTACCAGCGGCTACGGCGACGTTGGCGGAGGTGCTCAGCGTCTGCTGTCGCGCCCCACCGCCGCACTGCCACGGTGACCATGTTGCCCCCGACGCCGACGCGGAGCTCGAGCTGCTCTACGCGGCGGAGCCGCGGTTCGGCTTGGCGGGCCTCTCGCGTCTTCGTCGCGCGGTGAGTGCGGTGAGCTGCTCGCCGCCCAAGCTGAGCCGCGACGACCACCGCCGCCGACGCCAGTCAGCGCCGGAGGCGAGCTGGATGGACCACGTTAGGGACAAGCTTACCTCAGCGATGCCGGTGCGGCCGCAGTGGCGCAAGAGTGGCATGGACGACGGCGCTGGTGGACACAACTACGCCACCCCCGCAGCAGCGACGCCGCCGCCGTTGCACGTGCCGCGACGGAGCGCCACGCTCTCTCCCTTGGAGTGGGGGGCGCAGCCGCTGCCGGCATCGTCGCCGTCTTGCCTGTCCATCACGGGGCCGCCGCCACTGCCGCCGCCAGCGGCGGTCCCCGCCGGCGCTGACGCGAGGACAGCAGCACCGCCCGTGGCGACTGCGCTGCACAACGGACCCACCGCGGCAGAGGTGATCGCTCCCTCCCCGCATCCGCCGCCTCTCTCGGTCCCGGTAGCCGGCGGCGGAGGCCTGCTGCTGCCGAGCGCCCCTGCCGGCATCCTCCGGAAGGACTCCGCCTATGTGTCTCTGCTCAGTCGCCGCGGCAGTGTCTCGGAGCTGCAGAGCGCGAGCTCGACCTCCGCCGCGGCACACCCGCCGCCACCCCAGCGCAGTACCTCGTCGGACTCGTGCCTCGAGCAGTCCATGTCGAAGCCTCCGTCGTGGTGCTACCACTGACGACTCTGCGCCGACGACAGTGCAGATGGAGACGAGGCGAGAGGCGGAGGAGGAGGAAGGTGTATCGCTGATGGGCTGTTGTGGCGTGGGCAGAGCACGCAGCAGTAGAGCAGCAGCAACAGAATTGCGTGTGTGTGTATGTGTGTGTTCCTTCGTCTTGACTTTGTGCGGCACACGCGATGGCGTCCGCCTCTTCCCCTCTTTTTTTTCTAGTTTTCCATTCTCGTCTTCCCCCCCTCCTCCCTCCCTCGTCGTCCTCGCCATCTCTCCCGCTGGATGGGCTCACCCGGTCAACTGCACCGGGCAGACCCGCGCCTCACGCCTCTCTGACACTGCACACACATCACGCATCACACATCACACACTCTCTCTTGCTACCATGGTGTGTTTGTGTGCATTGTTTTTTTTTTCAGTTTTACCGCCTTCACTCTTCTATTTCCTTTTTTTTTGTATTTCTGTCTTTGCGAGTCGTCTTTTCCATTTTTATTTTTGTGTGCTTTTGTGTTCGAGCGTCGCGCAGCACTTCCGCACATTGAGCGGCGACTCTCTCCTCTTCCCCACTCGGCTCTGCGCCTCTCTTTTTTTTTTTTTTTGTTGTTGACTGCGTCTGTGTTTGTGTTTGTGTTTGTGTCTGCGCGCGCTCTCTCTTTTGCTGTCGGTGTGACGTGCAGTCCTACCAAACATGGATGCGCAATCCTCCTCTGCCCCCCCCCTTCCTCCCCCTCTTTGTCTGCCTACAGCAGCGTCGCTCGCACCGTCCCTCTTGAATCTGCGTTGGTTGACGGGTGCTCTCGCATGTGTGTATTCGGTGTCTCTTCTGTTCTCTACCTTCACTTTCTTTCTCTCTACTCCCTGTTCTTCCCCACCGCTAAGATGGCTTTGCATCCCCCGTGCACCGCGCACGTGTTCATGTGTGTGTGTGTCTCTCTCTCTCTGTCTCTCTGCGTGCTGGCTTCGGTGCCATCCTCTTCTCCACCTCTTCTGCTCGTCGCCATGACGGGTGCCGCATGCGTCGTCAGCGACATCTCGCTGAACCGACTCTCTCTCTCTCTCGGTCTCTGCAGCAGTCCACTCGAGTGGACGTGTCGCCGTGATGCGCCGACGTACGTCTCCTGTGTGACCTTCGCTGTGGCCCCTTCCCTCGACTCACTGGTGCAGCGGCGCGTGTCGTCTCCTGCACGCGTGCTCACCATTCACAATGATGGGAGGTGGTGGGGTGGAGGGCGGGGGAGAGAGAGGGCGGTGGCGATCTTCTGCCCGTCCCCGCCTTCTCGACGCTGTTGGGCAACTGTGCCTTCGCCGTCGGCTGTGTCTGCGCGGTGGCGCGCACCGTCTGCCGCAGTCTCCACGTCTCTCTCCTGCCACCGTCTTGCTGACTGACTCGCCTCCTTCACTTCCTCTGCTGCTCTCGTTGCTCTTGTCCGTGGCTGCGGGTGTGCCGCCTCGCTCTTCTCTCACAGCGCGGGGAGGGAGGGAGGGAGAGAGGGCCCGCACCAGGTCTGTACATTCCACAACGCGGAGCTGTGTGTGTGTGTGTGTGCGAGTCGACGGCGCACATCAGCATCCTGATGTGCAGTCACGGACGCGACGCACACTCTCTCTCTTTCTCGCTCTTGCACACCACCTCCCCCTACTCCTCTTGTCCGGTCGGCGTGCGCGGGCGATGCCGATTGCGGAGGTGACGTCTGTGTCGCACTTCAGTGCGTGGCTGGATGAGGCCATCCTCGCAGAGGTGCCCCTCGGCCTATCCCGCCGCCTCCGCGCACTCGTGGCGAGCACGCCGGCGGCGATGCACGGCGGTGCACTACTGCTGGTGCGTCCGCACGTGGGGCATGTTCTCGCTTCCCTCTCCGCCAACTCGGAGGAGGCGATGGCAACACTGGCCCGCAGCAGCGGCTGCAGCGGTGGCGGCGGCGGCACTGATGCGGCAGACCGAACGTGTCCGCCACCGACGGACGCGACTCCCGTCACGCACTTCTACGCGACTCTGCTCACGTCGTGGCTGCGTGTTACCTGCGATGGCGCGTGGACGACGACACACCGCACCAGCGGGCCGGCGGCCGTCGACGGGGTGGGTCGAAAGGTCGCGCTCTACGCAGCTGTTCTCTCGCACTGTGTGAAGTGGTGGGATGGTGGTCCGGCGCTGAGGCAGCCGATCAGCTACGTTGGCGCCATGGCGGCGGCGGCAGCGCAGACGTCCTCCACAGCACTGTCGGAGTCGGGCGGCGACGGCGCTCGCCGACGCGTGCTGCGCGCGCTGCGTCTCCTCGCGACGCCCGGTGGCTGCTCTCTGCGCGTGCGGCGCTGGGCTCCTGGTGCGGCGGAGTCCGGTGTCGTCGCCGCGGCCGCCGCCCCTGCCGCCGGCGTGTCCTCCTCCTCTTCTCTTCCATTGCTCGCCGACGCAGCTGCGGTGGCGGAGGAGATGGACTGGCTCGACTTTCTCGTCTGGCGCTGCGTCGAGGTGGATCTGCGGTCGGCAGGGGGCTACTGCAGCCTCGGAGAGCGGGTGTGCATCGACGACGTGGCGGCCTCCTCATCGGCCCCCGCACCGCCGGACGTTGCTGACCTTCTCAGCGCGGCGCTGTGGCACGTGCTGGCCACCGAGGTGGAGGGCGATGTCCTCGCCACACTGCACGGCCTTCTTGCGGCGTACCTCGACCTGCCGTGTCATGTCTCCGCCCCTCGACGCGACGCGACGCCAGCCGCATGCCAGTCTCACGACTCCCCCACACTTCTTCGGTATGTGCGCCACGCCCTTCACACGCTGGTGCACACACCAGAGCGGGTGGTGGCGTGCGACGTGATGCACTCGCCGTCTCACGCATCGGCGAGTGCGTCCTCCACCCCGCCGGTGGACGCGTGTGGTCCTACCGAGCAGTCATGCGTGCTGCAGGGCAGCGTCTGTCTCGTGTCGGTCGCACACGCCGCGTCGTCGTCGCGCTTCTGCCTCCACGGCATGCCGACCTCTGTGGCACCAGACGGCGCGGTGCGGGGCCGCTCTCCGCTGCGGCTGCTCCTGCTGCGCGTCGACCCGGAGGGCGAGTGGCTGCCGCCGCCCGAGGCGCTGGCCAGTCAGCGCACCTTCCACGCCTCCTTCGACGCCGAGCGAGGTGGCACAGGCGGCGCCGGTGTAGGCGACGACAGTGTGGCGTGGGAGGCCGACGGCACAGGCAAGCGCGCCGTCCTGCTCGCCTCCCCGGCGCCGTCTTCACTGCCAGCGCAGGCACTGGCAGACTGCTCCCCTGCCGACGATCGCGTGCTGCGTCGGATCGTGGCGGAGGTGCTGCGCCACGGCGTACTCGCGGAGGTCGTGGCCGCCTCCCGCGGCGTGGACCGCCACGTCTGGTGCGCCGCCGTTCGCCTCCACCTCTACGCCCTCCTGCACGACGTGCGCGTTGTCATCACGCCTGAGCGACTGCCGCCGCTGCTGACGGTGTTCGGCTACCGCCACGTCCCGCAGCTGCACCAGCGGCTGTGCGAGGTGCGGCGTGCGTGGGGGAACGTTCCCGCTGCTCAGCCGGTCGACTCCACCGACTCCGCTGACGCCGCCGCGGCTCTGGCTCTGCTCGACGCGGTGTGTCAACGGCCGCCACCGCTGGCGGTGTACGTGGTGGACCAGGTGTCCCTCCCCGGGTTCGCCGAGTTCCAAGGGCGCTGCGCCGCCGCCGCTGCCACCGACCCACTGCTCCCGGTGACGCTGTGCCGCGATGGTCTGCGCCACCCGCGCTGCTTCGACGAGGTGCGCCGCGCGGCCGCACCGAGCGGTGTCGCGTCGTCTGTGCACTGTGGTGTGGTGGACGTGGCGGAGCTCTGCCACGCCAGCGTACCTGGTCTCCCACACCATATCTGGTGCTCTGCAGCGGAGGTCGTGTCGCGGTGCGCGGCTGCGGTCGCGTCTGTGGGCAGCAGCGACTCGTCCCGCCCACGCGGTGGTGGGCGTGTTCTCGTGGTCGTGCTGTTCAGCGGCGCAGCGACCGGCGGCGGTGTGCACCCGATGGTGCAGGCGGCTGCTCGCGTTGACGTCGGCGCGGAGGACGGCACCGGCGCTGCGACTGCGTTGCCGCCGCTGCTGCTGCCCACGCTGCTCCTCCTCGCCCCAACAGCGCTGCAGCGTGCGCACTACGCGGGGCTGCTGCGGAAGGCGGCCGCCGCACTGCTGGAGGCGCTGCCGCGTGCGCACCCGCTCGGCGAGGGCGGCGGCGGCGGCAGCATCGCCGGAGGCGGCCACGGCCTCGTCCGCGGCGGTGGTGCCGCCCTTGTCTCCCTGGCGCGGCAGGCGCGGTGGCTGCTGGAGCGACTCGCTGCTGCTCCGCCCCGCGAGGAGGAGGAGGCCGCTGAGGGCCGCTTTTCCACGTGTGCACGTGTGCCGGTGGTGTGTTGGGGTGCCGGCACCGCTCCGGGCGACCGCGCCGCGGTCCAGCTGGTGCTCGCCATGCTGTGCGAGGCGTGCGCGGCGGTGGTGACTCGGCTGGCTCAGCCGCTGATCGCCGGGTGCGGCCTCGCAGAGGGCCGAGCACTCCTCTCGCAGCCGACACGTGTGCCGCCGCCACCGGGACTGCGTGGCCCACGTGCGCGTCGGCGACTGTGGAGGGAGGCGCTCCGCGACTCTGTGGAGGCCGCGGCGAGGGCCCCTCCTACCTCCCCGCAGCCGGTGCTGCACGTGTTCCACAAGAGCGTGGATGCGCTTCTCGCAGAGGGAGTGCACGTGACGGCGGCGGACTCGGGCAGCGACGCGGACACGCCCGGTGCGCTGGCGATGCAGTACTTTGCAGCCGATCGCCGCTCGCCCACCACTGGATCGAGGTCAGACGGCGGCGCTGCTCGCCTGACACCAACGCCAGCAATGGCGCCGCCGCCGCTGCTGGAGCCGCTGCACACAAACACACGCATTGTGCGCGAGGCTCTCGCGCTCGTGCTGCGGACGCTCTCTGCCTCCACCGGCGCGTCCACGCCATCTCTGGGGCTGCGCCGCTGACACCGCACTCACACGTTGTGGCTCGCACGAACCGCGGACCGCTCCTGTCGCGTCGCATTTGTTGCTGGAGCACGGAGCCATCCTCATCATCATTGCTTCACCACGCGCGAGCGCACACATGCACGCCCGACGACGGGTGCACTTGGGTGAATGATCGCGTGCGCCTGCATGAGACGGAGGCGGCGCAGCTCGTGCGCGACAATCAAACTCCTTTAAGTTGTGCATGTGTGTGTGTGTGTGTGTGTGTGTGTGTTGGGGGGCACGCAGAAGGTCGGCGTACCCCCTCCTTGCCACGCTCTTCTCTGCAGTGGACAGCCGCACTCGGCGCTTCACCTCCACATGTACTTCATCCCTCCGTTGTCTCAAATCATCCTCGCTGACTCTCTCTCTCTTCACACACACACACACACACACACGCACACACACACACACACATACGCACACACACATTTACATGGCGGAAGGTGTGGGACGTTGCCGTCCATCCACCTCTCTCTTCTCCACTTTGTCTTCCTTCGCTCTGCTGCGCTTCCACCGCCTTGTCCAACGAGCTGACAGCACGCGAGGGCACAGCGCCACAGCCGGGGACTATCACGTGTGCACGCAGGCGCATCGGGCGAGAATCAAACCTGCTACACAGACACAGACACACGCACGCACACAACACAGGTGTAGGTCACAGGTGCCGACATCGACCACCCTGCTCACCGTGTCGCCGCGTCGTGCACGGCAGATCGACGCCGCTCGTCATCGACGTCTGCGCGACTCGCTGTGCACATCCGCCGCTCTCTTGTTTTCTTTTTTTTGTGTTGTTGTTTGTGAACTTTTTTTTTTTTTTTGTCCTTGTTCACATTGGAGACATCGTGGCTGGCAGCGCCTCCCACCCTCCCTCCCTCCCTCCTTCCTCCTCCTCCTCCTTCCCTCCGCTTCAGCGACACCCATCAAGCTGCAGTGCCGAGGGTACATACACCCTGGAACCCCCTCTCTCCCTCCCTCTGTGTGTCTGTGTGTGCGTGTGTGTCTCTGCGTGTGTGTGTGTGTGTGCGGGTGACGCCGCTCTTACCCTGAGACGGTGGGCGCTGCTCCGCGTCGGTCCCGCTCTCTGACATCGCCGTCGCGCCAGCAGAAACTGCTCCTCTTACTCTTGCTCCCTCCACTTCACCTTGAACCCTCTTTGCACGTGTCATACCTCTCTCGAGCGTTGGTGCTGGTGTCTCTGTCTGTGTGTGTGTGTGTATCTCTGTCTCTCTCGCTCTCTGTGCAGCCACCGGGTGCGCTCTTTTTTTTTTTCTTTCCCCTCTTTCTCTTCTTCCGTGTGACGCCGCCGTCTACTCCTCTCTCCGCAGCCGCTGCTCTTCTCCAGTCGGTGATTGATGCAGGCGTAAGGGCGTCGTCTCCCTCTCCCCCTCCCTCTGTCTCTCTCCCCCCGTGTGTGTGTGTGTTTGTGTGTGGAAGGTAGGTGACAACACCTCCTTACAAGAAAGACGCACGCGGGCACACAGGTACGCTACGATTTGAAGCGCGAGAGAGAGGCGTCCGTGTCTGTGTTGGCGTGCATGTACAGTGTGTGAGGCAGCGCCACTTCACTCTCTTTTTCCCCACCTTCTACTTTTTTTTTTTTTTTAACTTTCATCGTGTGTGACGGTGGAACTCCGGCGTGTGTGTGTGTGTGTGTGTGTGCGTGTGTGTGTGTGCCATCTCTCCTTGTCTCTGAGTCAAGGACGACGATGGAGGCCTACGAGACGCTTGGAATCCTGGGCGAGGGCACCTACGGTGTCGTCGTGAAGGCACGTAGTCGGGTGACGGGTAAGTTAGTTGCCATCAAGCGCTTCAAGCAAACGGAGCAGGATGACCACGTGCGGAAGACGTCCACGCGTGAGGTGCGCATGCTGCAACTCCTGCGCCACCCCAATGTGATTCGCCTCGAGGATGTCTTCCGCCGGGAGGGCAAGCTCTACCTCGTCTTCGAGTTCATCGACCACACCATCCTGCAGCTTCTCGAGACGACGACACGCGGCCTCTCCCACCGCGAGCTGCGCCGCTACACCTACCAGCTGCTGCGCGGGATCGAGTTCTGCCACAAGCACAACGTCATCCACCGCGACGTGAAGCCGGAGAACGTCCTGATTGACGAGTCGGGAATGCTGAAGCTCTGCGACTTCGGCTTCGCGCGGCAGATGTCGGCGAAGGGCAAGTACACGGACTACGTAGCGACGCGGTGGTACAGGGCACCGGAGCTGCTGGTGGGCGACGTCTCGTACGGCAAGCCGGTGGATGTGTGGGCGCTGGGGTGCATGTTCGCGGAGCTCTCCGACGGTCAGCCGCTCTTCCCCGGAGAGTCGGACCTCGACCAGCTGTGTCTCATCCTCCAGACCTGCGGACCCGTGCCGGCGCGCATGGTCTCCATCTTCGAGCACAACCCGCTCTACAACGGCATCAGCTTCCCGCACACGGGCATCCTCTACACGCTGAGGGAGCGCTACCACCGCGAGTCCGACGACTGGCTTGGCTTCCTCAGCTCCTGCCTCCACCCGGACCCGGCGCAGCGGCTGACGTGCACGGAGCTCATGGAGCTCCCCTACTTCAACCGCGATGGGTTCCGCGAGCGCTATGAGGCAGAGCTGCGCGCCGCCACAGGTCTGCCGCAGCTGCGGACGACCCCCATCACGTCGGCGCCGTCGCCGACCCGGCGCCGCGTGTCGGGCCAGACGGCCGGCGTTGACATCACAAAGGCGGACACGATTCCATCGCCCAAGAACCGCCTCTCCAGCGAGATCGTCTCGCCGAAGCTGCAGACGCAGCTGTCGCTGGGTAGCACGAACAGCACCAGCGGCGCGGGGCACCTTTCCAAGGCGGCGCCAGACGCCACCGCGCACGAGGCCAGCGCGGCCACCACCGCGGCATCGAAGAGCAAGGCACCCATCGCGCAGCCGCCCGGCCCCTCGCCGTCGCACGCGTCGTCGCCGTCTGACCAGTCGGTGCAGCTGCCCATGATCCTGCCCGGCAACTCGGAGCGGGCGGCCATCATGGCGCTCGCGGAGTACGTGCACCCGACCTCGAACACAGCAGCCACAGCAGTCGCCTCGTCGACCGTTGGACTGGCGCGCACCGGCGACGAGGGCCCCGCGCCGTTGGACCTGCTCGCCTACTCGTGCGGCGCCGTGGCACCGCTGGCGCCGCCGTCGGCGCTGGCCTCGCCTGTGTCCAACACACCCGGGGCGCGCGATCGCAAGAGCAAGCGTCAGAGCACCAACACAGACGGCGAGCTGCAACTCCGTGGCGGCGTCTGCACAAGCCACGGCGCAGACGCAGACACAGGCAAGCGCGTCGGTGGTGGTGGTGGTGGTGGTCGGCCGCTGGCGTCGGCTACTCTGCCGCCGGGCGGCACGCGCAGCGGCGACGGCGACGGCGGCGGTTACGTGCGCGGTGCGGGGCGGGCGAGCGAGCTGACGAACTCGTCTCTGCCGCTGGTGATGCCGATGCACGGCGATGCCGGCGCGTCCGCCGTGGCGACCACCGCGGCCGCGCTTGGCAAGGACGGCGGTGAGACGGCGGTCCCCATTCACGGGGGTGCGATGCCGCCCTCGCCTCGGAAGCCCACGCCCGCCGCCGCCGCCGCCTGTCCGCCATCTCTCACGGCCACGCGCGTCGCCCCGCTGGCGGAGCGTCTGCCGGACCTCTCGGCCCCCTCCCTGCACCTGCCTCGCCCCGCCGAGCTCGAGCAGCCACAGCCACGCTCGCCGCCGTCGGCGGAGGCGTCCATGATGTCGTCCGTCCGCGGCCGCGCACGCAACCCGCTGGCCGCCCCGCCGGCCGAGCACGACAGCGTCCCGCGTGGCCGGTCCAACCCGGCGGAGGCCGGTGGCGCCGCGAAGGCACGCCGTGGGCTGCCGATCTCGAACTCGTCCGCCGTCGCCACCGCCGCCCACGTCGCCAGCGAGGTGAAGAGGCGGAAGCTGGCGAAGCGCAAGAAGGACTCGGGTCGCGCACTGGACCACGTCGGCACGTCTCCAGACGATACCAACGCACTGCGGCGCTCGCTGCCTTCGCAGACGGCGGAGGTGGACGCGGTGGTGCACGGCTCCAAGCTGGCGGCGTCGCCGTCGCTGTCGCACGCCGTGGAGTTGCAGCAGCAGCAGCACCTGATGGCCCCCGAGGCGAGCCGGTCGCACGCGGCAGATCCATACACGCACAGCGTCGGCGCAGGGCCGAGCGCCGCCGCCGCCGCCGCCACGCACCACCGCAACATCGACGCGCAGGGTCCACTGCCGCGCAAGGAGCGGCGGTCGAAGCCGCTGGCCGGCTCCACCCCCGTTCTCCAAGGCAGCGACACGCGCTCTCGCGCCCCGGCGCCACCGCCGGCGTCGCTGCTTCCACCACAGCCGCCGCTGGAGGGCTCGGCGCAGCCGGACGGCGGTGCAGCGCAGCGTGCGACAGCGACACTGCTGGCGCTGTCCGCGCTGCGCAGCATCGCCGGCCCGCAAACGGGCAACGCGGGTGGCGGGGAGGCGGACAAGTACAACTACGCGGCCCACGCACGAACTCACGGCGGCGAGGTGATCAGCCCCGCCATGGGCGGCGGCGGGGACGGGCCCAGCGCGAAGGGGTCCACCACCAACCGCGCGCGCCGCCCGTTGGGCGTGTACACGCTGCACAACGCCGGCCGAGAGGGCGAGGAGGCCGAGACGGCGCGCCGCGTGCAGGAGAAGACTCGCGGCAGCCAAGGCGCGGCAGCCAGCAGCATCGCCGGCACCGACAGGTCCACCACGTCCTCCTCCTACCACGCAACGGGTAGCATGCACGGGCCCCCCTACGCACCCTTCGCACGTGCATCGAAGCTGGAGAGCGAGTTGGCCGGTGCCGGCGCGCCGGTGCGGCCGGCGTTGCGCAAGCTGCGAAAGAAGACGAACGACCCACGCGGCAGCGGTGCAACCTCAACGGCAACCACCATCACCGTCAAGAGCAGCAGCACCGCCCGCACGTCGATAGGCAGCGTCCGGCAGCTTCCAGCTCAGCACGCGAAGGAGCGGGAGGAGGGCGGCCCACACGGCGATGGGCCGGCGCACCCGGCTGGCGCGGCCACGGCGGCCGCTCCCTACACCAGCCGCTGATGGCGGCCACGCATCTCTTGTCGCCATCGCTCGCTCTTTCATGACTCGTCGTCCGTCTGTGTGTGTGTGTGTGTCGAGTGGGAGGGAGGGAGGGAGGAGATGAACTGCATGCGGCACACTCCCCCCCTCCCCCTCCCATCCAGTCTTCCACTCTCATCATCTTCTCTCAAACCCCCCCGAGCTGTCGTGTCGGCGTCGGTCGCTGTTCACGTGCATCATCGCTCACGTGCCCTCGTTTACGAAACTCTCGAATTCCGGTGCAGCAGCGTGGCGACGCATGTGGCGTGCCAGTAGGACTACATTTTTCTTCTTTTGTTTCTCTTCTGCTCTATTTGATGTACGGGAGTGTGTGTGTGTGTGTATGTTTGCGCGTGCGTGCATAAGTCTCGTTGTCGTCTCGCGTGCGCAAGTCTCTCACTCCCTTGACTGCGTGTCGGCCCCGTTGGAACAGCTGTGCTTCATCTTCTTGCTTCTATCCAGCGTCGTGTGCATTCTCTTTCTCTCTCCCTCTCATTGGTTACGGGTTGCTTCTCTCTCTCCTCTTTTTTTTTTTTTTGTCTGTCTTGCGCGCGCGCGATTGTGTGCGTGTGCGTGGTCGTGTCAGCCATATGAGCTGTGCACTGTGTGACCCTGTGCGAGTCTGTCTCTGTGTGTGTGTGTGTGGGTGTGATATGGCGGAGCATCGGTACGCCGCTTACGGTGCGTCTCTTCTTTCTTTTTTGGGGGTGTTGTTGCGTGTTTTTTTTTTTTTGTTGTTGTTGCGGGGCTGTCGAGCGCCTCCGTCTGTTTGTTTCTTTTGCTCTTTTTTTTTTAAATTTGGCCAGCCGGCCCATGCGCTGCAACATGTGTCTGTATGCCCCTCTCCCTCTCTCTCTCTATCTGTCTGTCTGTCTCCGTCGGCGTCTGTGCCCTCTTCTACCATGTAGGCGATGTTCCCAAGTCCCCCCTCTTCCTCCCCTCTCTCTCTCTCTTCCACTGTGTTCTTGTGCGTGTCTCTAGTGCCTCCGCCGCTGCTGTGTCGCCCGCGCCCCCGTTCAGCCTCGCTGTTCGCGTCCACCCGCCCTCTCTCTCTCTCTCCTCTGTGGACCACGTCTCATCGTTGCTATTGTTGTCATGTACAAACATGTCTTTCTCGTTGTCTCTCTGTGCGCGGCGCAGCGTAGCGCCTCGGCGTTTCGGATCTCTGCATGTGTGTGTGTTAGTGTCTGTGTATTTGCATAAGTATATATGTGTGTGTGTGGGCCTATGTGTGGTGGTGGGGTGGGGCAGTAGCTCTGTGTTGCTGGGACACCACCACCACTACCACCGCCACCATATGCTCTCTCTTTCGACTTCCGTTGCAGATCTCATCATGCTCGGCTCGTATGTGTGTGTGTGCATTCCTCGTCAGCGCATCGGTGTGCGTTCATCTCTTTCTGCCTCTCTTCGTGCTTGATGTGTTTGCGAGTATCGTGTCTCCCATGGATGGAGGTGCCACAACATTGAAACAAACGCGCGCTCACACACACACACACACACACGCGGTGGAGGAGGTGGTCGGTGCGGTACAGAGTAGCGCTGCCACCGAGGTCGTGCACTGCGTTGGCCTACGTCCGGTGAGTGCAGCCTCGGTGGCAGCGGCTGGCGGCCGCTCCGACGGCACGCCTCCTCCGGTCCACCTTTACCACAGAGAGGCTCCCTCCCCCCCTGACGTCAGGGAGAGGAGGAGGGGGGTGTCCACCGAGCAGTGCGGTGGGTCTACCGCAGCGCCGCATGCTTCCCACCTCCTGCGCCTCTTGAGTACAGGTCTTGATTGTTGTGCATCGCTCTATTCTTCTATCTCCCTCGCTCTCCCTTCCCTGACCCATCCGCCACGTTGACACACACGACATACACACACACACACGTCGCAGGTCTCTCTCTCTCTCCGTGTGTGTGCCTGCGACTTCCACTTGCCGTAGCGCTGTTTCACATCGCTGTCCTCCCCATTCCTCTCTCTCTCTTCTCTCTGTGGCTGCCACGGATCGCACCACTCCCCGGCGATGCGCATCGTCATCTCCGATACGGCGGAGCAGGTGGCGGAGTATGCGTCCGAGTACGTGATCAAGTCGATCAACAACTTCAGACCCACCGCTGACCGGCCGTTCGTGTTGGGTCTGCCGACAGGTGGGACACCGCTGCAGACGTATCAGCGGCTGATCGTTGCGTATCGCGAGGGTCGCGTGTCCTTCAAGCATGTGATCTCCTTCAACATGGACGAGTACGTCGGCCTGCCCGCCGACCACCCCGAGAGCTATCACTACTTCATGCGGCACAACTTCTTCGACTATGTAGACATGCCCGAGCAGAGTCGACACATACTGAATGGAAACGCACCGGACCTGCTGGAGGAGTGCCGCCAGTACGAGGAGAAGATCCAGGCCGTCGGCGGCATCCACCTGTTCTTGGCTGGCATCGGTACGGACGGCCACATCGCCTTCAACGAGCCGGGCAGCAGTCTGTACAGCCGCACACGTGTGAAGAGCCTGAACGCGGAGACGATCGAGAGCAACGCGAGGTTCTTCGGAAACGATATCTCACGTGTGCCGACGATGGCGCTCACGGTGGGGCTCCGGACGATCATGGACGCCAAGGTAGTGCTCCTGCTGGCGACAGGTCCGGGCAAGGCGCTGGCGGTGGCGCGCTGCGTGGAGGGCAGCATCACCCACATGTGCACGGCGACGATGCTGCAGATGCACCCCGCGGCGGTGCTGTGCCTCGACGAGGACGCCACGCTCGAGCTAAAGGTGCGCACAACTCGGTACTTCAAGGCTCTTCGAAGCACGGAGAAGGCGCTGGAGGACCGCCAGCGCAACATGCGACAGGGGCAGGCGAAGCTGTAGGAGCACGTGATCACACACGCACATGTCCACAAGCCCCCGTCCCATGCACTCCCCACTCTTCCCCTCCCCCCTCCCTCTCTCGCTGCCGCATAGGTGAAGAGTGGGGAGTGCATGGGACGGGAGGGAAGCACTGGTCGTGTCATCAAAACAACAACAAAAACAAAAAAACAAAAGTGAGAGGGTTTGAATCAACACGTGTCGCACAGACACGCGTCATTTTACTCGTCCCTCCTCTTCTCCTGCCGGATCCACATACTCGCCCCCTCCTTCTCCACGACTCTCGATCATCGTCCGCATCACCCTCTCTCTCCTCGTCGTCGTCGTCGTTGTTGTTGTCGTCATGAGGTGGTGCAGCTGTAGAGGTGGTCGCACAGGAGAGGGACGTGCATGCATGCATGCGTACTTGTGTGTATGTGTGTGTGTGTGTGTGTCTGTGTGGGAGGGTAGAAGAGGAGGAGGAGGAGAAACACAATCGATGGTGCCTTCGGCGTCGCGGTGGCATACAGCGACGGCGCGGGTGTGCTCCTTTCACGCAGAGTCTTCACTTTTTTTTTTTTTTTTTTCGCTCGCTCGTTTTTTTCTTTTTTATGTGTTCTCTGTCTCTTTCTCCATCACCTTTTTTTTTTTTTTTTTCTGGCCGGAACTCTCTGTGAGTTATGCGGCCGTGACACCTGTCTCCCCTGATGACGGTAGTAGTGGTGGTGGCGGTGGCGGAGGCACAAGATACACAGATACACTCGCATGTGTCCGCGCATGTGTGTGAATGTGTGAATGTGTGAATGTGTGTGTGTGTGTAAGTGCGTGGCTGGGGATGGAGGGGAGGGAGAGCTGTGGCGTTGGTGCCTTCTCACCTTCCTTCAAGAATCGTGCGATTGAACCGCGTTGAGAGTTGGGGGGATGGGGTGGGTGGGTGGAACAGAGGCGAGTGAAGCTCTGCGGAGGGATGGCTGCGCGCGCTCACGTCGCCTTCGTTCCCCGTTACGCAGCTGCCTTTGCTCTCTCTCCTTCTTCGTTTCTTGTTCCACCGGCGCGCGCGTGTGCGGACGCACTATTTGTTTTCTTGATGTGCGCTTCTCTCTGCGTGTGTCTGTCTGTGTGTGTTGGTGCGAGTAAGGAACACGCGCTCCACCGGAGGACGAGCGCTGCTGCCGCCCCTGCCGCCGCCACCACCACTAGCATCATCATCATCGCTACTATCACCACCACCACCACCACAGGTTGAGAGGCACGACTGCACACCATGTGCATGAGGCTCTCGTGTATCACGTGTGTGTGTGTGTGTGTCCGAAGGTAAAGCAACACAACAAGCAAACAGAGGAAGGGCCGTCACGCCTGCGTACCACGCGCCTCCGCCATCACCAACTTCGATTGGACGTGGGTGGAAAAAAAAAAAAAAGGACTTTCCGTATCGGTGTGGAATGTAGTGGTGTGTTTGCGAGCGTACGTGTGCATGTGTGTGTAGGTCTGCGCACTGCCACATCATCTTCTCTCTCTCTCGCTGGCTCTCACACCCTGTCTCTCTCTCTCACTGTATCTACGGTGCGACCGTGCAACTCTCTTGTTCACCCCCCCTGCTGCTGCTGCTGCTGCTGCACACCGGCGCACCTCTGCCTCCATCGCGTATCTCTCTCCCTCTCCCTCCTCCTTCCCTCTACCTATCTCTGCCGATGAACAACAACGCGTGGTGTCACACAGTACCTTCACGACCCACCCACCATTCTGCGCCACTCTCCCCTCTCCCCTCTGCCTCTCTCTCTCTCTGTGGATCCATCATCATTACCTCGTCTCCCCTCCTTTCACACCTTTTTTTTTTTTTTTAGTTTCTCCGGTTTAGCCTCCTCCTCCTCTCTGTCTCTGTCTCTGTCTGATCTTCCATCGCACGTCAACGCGACGCAGTCTGCGCATAGAGCTCCACCGCTACTCTCTCCTCTCTCTCAGCGGTAGACGCGGTACGCACACACACGCCGTCAGCGCCGCCAGAACAGGAACACGCGCCGCAGCCTCCGAAGAAAAAAAAAAACACACACACACACAACAGCCACAACAAAGTACGATGCAACCCAAGCAGAAGGCGGCTCTCGGCATCAACGGCACCCGCACCAGCGGCATCGCCGTCCGCCGCGAGAACGTGACCGCTGCGCTGGCGGTGGCAAATGTGGTGAAGTCGTCGCTCGGTCCCATCGGGCTGGACAAGATGTTGGTGGACGACATCGGCGACGTGGTCGTGACGAACGACGGCGCCACGATCTTGAAGAGCCTCGACGTGGAGCACCCGGCGGCGCGCCTGCTGGTCGACCTGGCGCAGCTGCAGGACAAGGAGATCGGCGACGGTACGACCTCCGTCGTCATCTTGGCCGCCGAGCTGCTGCGGCGGGCTCAGGATCTCGTGTCGCAGGGCATCCATGCGACGAGCATCATCGCTGGGTACAAGTTGGCCATGCGTGAGGCGCTGCGCCACCTGAATGAGAACCTCGGCTGCAGGGTCGACAGCCTTGGCAAGGACGTCCTTCTCAGCGTCGCGCGCACGTCCATGTCGAGCAAGATCCTGAACAACGATGCAGACCTCTTCGCCAAGATCGTGGTGGACGCGATCATGTCTGTCAAGACTGTGAATGACTTCGGCGATGTCGTCTACCCGCGCAAGGCGGTGTCGGTGCTGCTGCAGCACGGTAAGAGCCTGCACGAGTCGCGGCTGGTGCAGGGCTTCGCGATGAACCTGTCCCGCGCGGCGCAGGGGATGCCGACCTCTGTGAAGGATGCGAAGATCGCGCTCATCGACTTTGATCTGCGCGCGGTGAAGATGAAGCTGGGCATCAACATCACCATCACGGACCCCTCGAAGGCGGAGGCGATCCGCCAGCGCGAGCTCGACATCACGAAGGAGCGCATCCAGAAGATGATCGCGGCCGGCGCCAACGTGATCATGACCACGTGGGGCATCGAGGATAGCATGATGAAGTACATGGTGGACAACAACGTGCTCGGCGTGCGCCGCGTCAAGAAGGACGACATCCGCCGCATCGCCAAGACCACCGGCGCGCAGGTGGTGCACACCATGTCCGACCTCGAGGGGGAGGAGATCTTCGACCCGAAGTGGCTTGGCCGCTCGGAGAAGGTGTATGAGGAGCACATGGGCGACGACGACTGCATCGTCGTCTCAGGGACGTCAAACGCAGTGTGCGCCACGATTGTGTGCCGCGGCGCCAACTACTTCATGCTGGAGGAGATGGAGCGCGCGCTGAACGACGCACTGTGGGCCGTCGCACGCACATGCGACGCCAGCTCCGTGGTTGCCGGCGGCGGTGCTGTGGAGGCGGCCCTGTCGGTGCACCTGGATAACTTTGCGCGCACTCTGAGCTCACGCGAGCAGCTCGCGGTGGCCGAATACGCAGAGGCGCTGCTCGTCATCCCGAAGGTGCTCGCACTGAACGCGGCGCTCGACGCCACCGACCTCGTCGCTAAGCTGCGCGTGGAGCACACGCAGGCGCAGAGCAGCGGACCGCAGACGGAGGCCCGCTTCACTGGCCTCGACCTCCACAATGGCACTCTGCGCAACAACGTCAAGGCGGGTGTGCTGGAGCCGAAGCCCAGCAAGATCAAGTCCCTGCAGTTCGCAACGGAGGCGGCCGTGACGGTCCTGCGCATCGACGACTGCGTGCGCCTCAACCCGGACGAGGAGGAGCAGCGCTGAGGCCGTTCGTGAGTGTTCAGATGGGTGTAGGGTGGGCGGAAAGGAGACGGTGTTGCTGTCTGTCTATCTGTCTCTGTGTGTGTCTGTGCGTGTGTTGTGGAGTTCGGCGTGGCACGTGGCGCGTGTGTGTGTGTGTGTGTGCGTCTATATAGATGTGCCAGTGCAGCGAGACTGTAGCGATGAAGAGAGAAGGAGACGTGAAGGAGGAGGAGGCGATGCGGTGCATCGCAGGTGTCACCTTCCACCCTCCCTCCTCCCCTTCTTCAAACACACACACACACACACGCTCTCTCTCCGCTCTGCTCTGCTGTGCGTCTGCCTTCTCCACTTCTCGCTCACACGTGCACCTGAGAGACCACCACCGACAGTGACAGCGGTGACGATGGTCGAGTGTGTGTGCGTCCATCGCCGTGGGAGATGCCCCCCTTTCTCCCCTCTCCCTTCCCCCGCGCTTCTCTTTATCCCTCCACACATCAGTACGTCTTCGGTGTTGAGTGCACCGGCGCCAACACGCGCGCGCGTCGAGTGTGTGTCGTCCTCGAGAGACGGTCGGGACGGAGAGGATTCGATCAAGCGCACGGCCACTCCAGGCACGCAGTTGTGCTACTGGTGAAGCTGTAACACCCTCCCTCCCCTCTTCCTCCAATGGTGATGAGCCGACTGCCGCGCTTGCTTCACCGTGTTTACGTTTTGTTTTACTTTGATGTGTATGTGTGTGTGTGTGTGTGTGTGTGTGTGTGTGTGTGAGCGGCTGTTGCTGTTGTGGTGCGCCGTTCTCATCCTCTCTCTCTCTCTACAGAGGCGCAGGGGCACTGTTCTCTCATTCCCCCCGCCGTCCTCTTCCCACTGTCAGTCCTCTGTCGTCCCTCTCTGCCTGCGTACATCATGTTGCACCTTCGTGTGCTTGTGGGTGTGGCACGCGTGTCAGAGGTGTTTGGCTGCGCAGGTGGAGGTGGAAGAAAGCGTGAGAGAGAGAGAGAGGGGGGTGGGGGATGGACAGAGACGTCTCGAGCGCTGTAGTGGCGATGGGTGGTGGCCGCGTGCACGGCGCACGTGCAGGCTCCTGTTCACATCAGATGAAGGGGCTGAGAAGACGACGGAGGATGGCGATGACTCTGATGTTCGTCTGCTTTCATTGCTTTCCTCACTTCACTTGTCAGTGTCAGTGTCCCCTCCACACACACACACAGCGGCACACGGGATGTCTGTGTCTGTCTGTGTGTGTGTTTTGTGTGTGGGTGAGGCGGTGAGTACGAGGCTGGCGGGGAATGGTGGTGGTGGTGTCGCGCCGGTGTTGCTGTCGTTGTTGTTTGTGTAAGTAAGCCACTTGAGACGGACAGCGAGGAGGAGGGGATGGGGGACGGGTGGGCCTGCATGCTGCTGCATCCATCTCTTCTAGAGCCTACGTGGACGCGCACGCACGCACACAGACGGCACACTCACAAGAGGCACACATAGAGGAGCAAGAGAGAGAGAGAGAAAGAGGCTGAGGTGCTGCTCACTCAGACCGTGCAGTCTCTCTCTTTTTTTTTTTTTGTTTTCATGTCCACGTCCCCACCCTCTCTCTCTCTCTAACGGGGTAACGTGCGTGGCGTCTGTGCGCGCGCGTGCGTGTGCGTGTGTGTGTGGGCAACGTGTGTGTGCGTGTGTATCATCGTCCTTCTCCTCTCCTCCTCCTCCTCCCTCACTTTCCTTTCTGCCTTGCACCTGTGTGAAAGAGAGAAAGAGATGGAGTGAGAGTCAATACGGGTGCGAGCACACGTGCGCGTGTGTGTGTGGTGGAGCGGGAGAGAGGGAGAGAGAGAGGCTGCATCGCTGCCTTCCTCCCCTCTTCATCCTCCTACTTGTAAGCCACCCCCCGCTGTAGTCGCACTTGTGTGGCTGCTGGTGATGCTGTGAGCGCAGCGTGCGCGATACACGGTTGTGCGGAAGGGTAAAGACGAGAGAGAGAGAGGAAGAGAGGGGCGGGAGCGGTTGCAGCAATCCTCCTTCCCCCCTCCGTCGACAGAAGTTGTGACTGCGCTTCGTAGGACGGAGCGCGGAACCAGCAACTCTGCTTCTCTCTCTCTCGACCTCCCCCCCCTCTCTCCACCTCTTCCGAGTCTCGGACTGTGACTCACCTTGGTCTCGTGCTCCCATGTTCACCTCCGCCCTCATGCCACTGCCTCCTCTCTCTTTCTCTCTCTCGCTTTCTTTCACATCACGATCGACAATCCCCCCCACACACCTCAACACACAAATACACACACATCAACACGTGCGTGTCCGTTGCAGGGTGTCCCCGCCAGCTTAAGAAAGCAGAAGCGAGAGAGAGAAATCGTGTGTCTGTCTTGTGTGCGTGCGTGTGTGTGTGTGTGTGTGTGCGCAGTGAAGTTCGAGACCAACACGTCCCACCGACGACGAGGCACCGCTTCGACACCGCTCGTCGCTCCTCTCACGCACTCGCACTCACGCTCCCTCCAACTCCCTCCCTCTCTCTCTCTCTCCTTTTACTCATCCCACCCTCCATACCCACCACGCTCTCCCCGCTGCGTCACTCTTTTCCCTTTTGCTTTGTTGTCCGTGTTAGGGTGTGCTGTGCCTCCCCCCCCTCTCTCTCTCTCTCTCAGTCTACCTACCTCTCACTCTCTCTCACTTGTGTGCGTGTGTGTGTTTGCTGTGTCTCCCTTCACTCCATTTTTGTGTGCTCGCGTGTCTCTCTCTCTCTTCGCTCTCTCCGTGTCACACCTTCTGTCTGTCGCCCACTCGTCTCTTGATCTTCTTCTTCTTCGCTTCTGTTTACGGGGAGCTCCTCAGCGCTGCGTTACGGTCGTCCTATCTACTTGACTTCCAGCTCTCTGTCCCCTCCGCTTCCCCAGGACCATCTCACCGCCTCCCCCCCCCTCTCTGCACACACACACACACACACACACACACCGACGTGTCCGCTCTCTTTGTCCCTCCGCTCCACCTGCCAACCTGTCCCCTCTCGCTCGATCAGTTCCTAGGCGGTGGATAGCTGAGGGAGTCTTCATCATCATCACATCACCCCCTCGCCGGTGTCTCACACTCGGGTACGTTTTGTTTGTTTTTGATTTTTTGTCTGTCAGTGTGTGTGTGTGTGTGTGTGTGTGTGTCTTTTGTTTGCGTTTGTATTCGTGCACAAACGTCTCTCTCTCTCTCTGTGTTTGTGTGTCCCCGGCACCTCCCGTCTCGCTCTCACGCAAGTCCACCCCTGGCCACACACGCACACGCGCACCTCTCTACACCTCCCTCCTCTTCCTCCTCCTCCACTTCGCTCTACGTCATTACTACCCTTTCTTTTTCTTTTTCTTTTTTTTTTCTTCCGTTTCCCACCCAGTCTCTCTCTCTCTCTCTTTCTCTTTCTCTTGTGTGTTTCTCGTGTTTCTCTCGCCGCCTCCTTTGCGTGCTCTGCAAGTCTCCGTTACATACAAACACACGCACACGCGGACACACACACACACACACACGCAGGCACACACACGCAGGCACACACACGCAGGCACACACACGCGTCTCAAAAAAAAAAAAAAGAAGAGGAAAAAGGAAGGAAAGGAAGGCAGAGAAAACCGGTCTGGACGACGAGGGCTCATCTGCATTGTTGCACGAGCCACTCCATTCGTCTCTGACCTCTTCCGCCCTTCCTATCCGCCCACCGACACCTACACACAAGCAGACATACATACACACGCGTGATTGTGTGTGTGTGTGTGTGTGAGTGCGCGTCGGTGCGGAATAAGAGAGCCGCAGTGACACACCCTCAACGTCATCACTTTTTTTTTTTTCCCCTTTTCCTTTTTGTGGTCATCGCAACCGCAAGCAGCGACGTCGGCAGCGACTCTAGCTCCGCCTGCGAGTCGTGCACGGTGTGTTGCGACCCTACGCCACTTACTGCACGCTCTACGCCACTTCTACCTTCCCGGCTATTACCGGACTCTCTTTTGTTCTTTTTTTTTTCTGTTTTTTTTTTTGTTTTCTCTTTTTTTTTTTCTGTTCGTCTTTTTGTTTTTTTGTTTTTGTTCGATCTGTGTCTGTGCTTCTTACGAAACTCGCCTCTTCCCCCCCACGTGTCTCTTCTCGTCTCTCTCGTCCCTCGTCTGCGTCTCCGTCTCGCCATCGTTCGCGCTCTTTCTTCTTCTTCGTGGGCTGCACCCACAGCGATATCACAAGAGAAGGGGGGCGTCGACAAGCCAGCCTCCTCCTCCTCCCCTCTCTCTCTCTCTCTCGTCAACTTGTTCCTCTTTCACACATCGTACATACCAAGCGATCATTCACAACTGTGTGTCGTCTCCCCGCAATCCGCATATTGACACACACACACACACACACACACACACAGAGACAGACACACTTACAAATAAACACTCACAGACACCCATATATATCACACACACGCTCATTCTTTACTCGAGAGTACTCCACGCCAGAGGGGGAAAAGAGGAGAGTGCGGCGTGGACACGTGCAGCGGTGGTTTCATCTCAGGAAAGGGGGGAAACGCATTCGCGGAGGTGTGCATGCGAGTGTGTTTGTGTGTCTGTCTGTCTGCGTGCACGAGTTGCAGGGGTGACTGTGTAGCGTTGTGTGGACTCGAGAGAGAGAGTTGAAGCGGTATTGATCACACACAGGCACCGCAGAGGACGTGCGTACACAGAGAGGTTCGCGCGTGTGTGCTCACGGAGGTTTGGCGTACACACTGCCAGCGGCACCCGACAAGGCTCTGCGCCGCTGACGCACGCGAAACGTGGAAGAGTGGTGCCGGGTGGACTTGTGTGTGCGCGCGCGTTCGTGTGCGTTTGTGTGTTTGCGAGTCGCACCGTGCAATCATCCAAGCACATCCTCGGCAACCATCACACATTCCTCCTCTTTCTTTCCTTCCGTTTTTTTTTTTTTTGTTGTGTTCACTTCCACCACCTCTGCTACCGCGTCTTGCGGTGCACACACGCGCGCGCTGGTGGTGCATACCGTCTTGACTGTGTTGAACACACGCCGTCCGCTCGGACTTGTGCGACACGGCCTTCACATCCTCTCTCCCTACGAAGCCTGCTCCACCCCCCTTTGTCGTGCCTCCTCTCACTCTGGTGGACCGCACCTGCCCTCTTTGAAACTGCGTGGCGTGCTGTTGCGTCACGTGTGCGAGTACATCGCTGACAGACTCCGTGCGTGTCTTCTCGTGTGTCTCTCCTCCACCCCCACACACACACACACTCTCTCCTTCTCTCACACAGGGTGAAGAGTGCACAGGCGCTTCGGAGCTTTTTTTTTTTCTGTTTGAGTGGCTCTCCGTTCGTCCCCTCCTTCGCTTTCTGATTCACATCGCGGTGTGCTTTCGTGTTTGCAGCTGCAGCGCTTCGGAGGGTCCGCAGTGTCAGTTGTGTGTGTGTGTGTGTGTGTGCCGGCAGTCTCAGTGTGGCTGCTCCTCCTCTCTCCACCCTCACAAGGAGCCACAAGACAGGTGACGACAACATCTACCTCCCCCATCCTCCTCGACATCTCTCTCTCTGTCAGTCGCAGCGCTCCCCTCCTCCTCCCTCCTCCCCTCCCGTGTTCATCACTTCACGGCGGCGGCGCTGTCTCTCGCCGTGTCGCCTCGTCCCTCCTCCCCCACCGACGGACTCATCAAAAAAACAAAACAGGAAAAGAAAAGAAAAGAGGACGTAACTTAAGAGGCTGAAAGGGGCTGCCGTAGCTGCAGAGGACGTGTACCTGTCTGTGTCTGTCTGTCTGTCTGTGTGTGTGTGTGTGTGTGTGTGTGAAGAGGGGAAAGCGCGTGGCTCCTTCCCCCTCCTCCTCCCCACTCACACACTCCCTCGGCACTAACGTTCATCGTCACACCCCCTTCTCGCGCAGCGGGCCCCCACCCACTTCACGTCCTGCGGGAGTACACCACGGCGCTCGCGCACTCCGCTCCCCTCTCTCTTTCTCTCTCTCTTTCTCTCCCTCGCTTCCTTCTTGTGTGTGCTGTGTAGTAGGACGTCGTGAGGTCTCGCGCCGACGACACGTGGCTGCCACCGAAGCCGCGGCGGCTGTCGTCGTCGCTGCTGCGTGTCCACGTCTCAGTCTCCTCAGGGCCGGCGTACGCGTGGAGTGCCATCACCTCGTGTCTAAAAAAAGAAAAAAAAAGAGAGAAGGCTTACACAGCTGGTTTGCCATTTTTTTTTTTTTTTTTTGGAGTTCGTTGGCCTCGCTGCGTCGTGTTGTGCGCGCACCTCTCGTTGTTCTTGTGCGTGTGTGATCTTTGTGTGTGTGTGTTGTGCCGCTGACGGTTGTTACCGCTATCGCCTCCCTCCCTCCCTCCCTCCTCTCTTCTCTTCTCCTCTCTGTTTCTGTTTCCGTGTGTCATTCGGTCTCCTCGCTGGGCGTGTCTGTGCGAGCCGCGTTCTGCTCCCGCACCTCCCACACCACGCATTCACAGAGAGAGAGACATTCACACACTTACACACACTCACACACACACACACTCTCTCCCCTATCAGCGTGTATCGTACTTGCGTCTCTCTCTCACTTTTTGAGTTGTTTGTGTTTTCCTCTCACACACTCTCTCTCCCTCCCCACACACACACACTCTTCTTCATCTCTATCCGTGTTTGTGTGTGTCTGTTTGTGTGTGCCGCCTCGACATTGTTGCACTTCGCCGCGCGCACCGTTGCTTCTCTCCTCTGTAGCGGCCCCCGCTTCTCGTCCTGCTGCGACAACACAGAGTGCGTGCTTCTGTCTCACCTTCTCTTCCGAACTGCCTTCCTCTCAGTGCCCTGGTGTGTGTCTGTGTGTCTGTCTGTGTGTCTGTAAGTGTGTGTGTGTGTGTTTGTGGTTGAGGTGACCTCGCCGCCATGACGGACACCGCCTCCGCGGCCCTCATGGGCGCAGAATCCAAGTACGCCTTTGCAGCGGCGTCCAAGAAGAACAGTGTGTCCGACATGGTGGACAGCGTTGGCACACACACGCAGGGGAAGACGGATGCGGCCGTCACGCACAGCTCCAGCGCCGACGACTCGCGGGGATCAAGCACACCGGAGGACGAGCCGCTCGCGCTCGCGGGGGCCGCCCGCTGCCCCGCCGTCTCCGCCGCCGCCGTAGCGCGTTGGTCGTCTGTGCGTGAGGCGCTGGAGACGTGCATGGACCCGCTGTACCTCGCCGGGGCGACGGACGTGAAGCAGGAGAGGATCGCGGAGGAGGTGCTACAGCTCATGGACACTGCCTTGACAGTGCACGTGCCAGCGGTGGCGGGTCTCTCCTTTTTGCAGCCGTTCTTCCGCGACTGCACGCGTGCCGAGCGCATCGACTCTGTCCTGAGCGCTGCACGTGTCTCCGCGAGGTTGGTGGTGCGCGACGACCTTCCAGTCCCGTCGTCCAGCGGCTGGATGCTCTCGGTCGACGAGACAGAGGCTGCCGGGCTGCGTGTCGGCCCGCGCAGCCACGCCGACGGAAGCACGCATCACATTGTGGCACTGGAGGGGCGGAGTGGCGCGCCAGACTCTCTGGCCGCACTCCGCACGTTGGGCCTCCGCCGGCTGCAGGCAACCGTGCCCCAACAGAAGGTGCTGAAGGCAGAGATGTCCAGCAGCGCTCCACTGGCGCTGTGGGTCGTCTTCGCCTCGGCCGCGGCGGCCGATCGCGCGTGTGTGGTGTGGCGGGCGAAGCCACCGCACGCGGATGTGCGTGTGCTTCGTCTCAGCAGCAGCAGCAGCAGCAGCACGTGGACCACCACCGGCAGAGGTTTCCTGGGCCATCGACCGGCGCAGCCTGCTCCCCCGCTCCCCGCCGCCCCCGTGGACGTGGCGCCGCCTGCTGGGTTCGCTGTGCCCGCGCCGCGTACGGCGCTGCGGTGCCCGCGCGTCGTCGGCGATACGCCGTCCCCGACGGCGAGCCGCGACTCCATCGCTGAGCTGGTCTACACGCCGGCCGCACCCGCCACGCGGACGAGTGCGGTGGTGCCGCGGCCCCCGCCGGCGATCGACACGGTTCTCATCGACACGGTCTCGCCGCCGCCAGCCACGACTGTCGCGCCGACGACCACGTCCGTCTCGCCGGTGCCCGCCACGACCGCCGCGAACGCGTCCGGCGGTGGTCGGTCCCACTTCAGCGTGAATGCAGCTCCGTTCCTCCCCAAGAGTGTGTTGACGGCGCAGCTCGCCGCCGCTGCTGCTGCCGCTGGGGGAGCTGCGCCGGTGGTTGGCGGGTGGTGGCCGACTGGCGGGGCCGCCGCCGCCGCCGCCGCCCACGCCACCCGCCCGCTGGGCATCTGCGACGATGTCGCCGCCACCGCCACCGCCGCTGGTGCGTTCGCGGACACGAGCGAGGCGATTGCGAACCAGATGCTGACCGACTCCACCACGGGCTGGATGTACACCGCCCTGGACCCCTATGCCGGCTGCTCGTGGGGCGGCAGGTACGCGTCCTCCGAGGCGTGGGGAGCGGGGGCGGCAGTGACTCCGCCCGCGTCGCACACGCGCGGGGAGGCGTCACGGCCGATCGAGCGTCAGCCACGGGCACTCGGCGCGCCAGTCATGCCGAGGGCCCCGGGTTCCGTGGACAGCGTGCCAAAGCCGAAGACCGCCGCTGCCGCTGCCGCTGCCGCCGCCGCTGCCGCCGCCGCCGCCGCCGCCACGCCGGTGGCCGAGTTGCGCCACCCACGCGCGCTCACGGTGACGATCCCGGCCGACGGCATCCCCAGCGGCAGCTTCGATGGCTTCGGAGCGGTGCGCACCTCTCCAGCCGCGACGCAGCTGTCTCCCTCCCCGCTCTCTCAGTCCCGCCGCCACCGCCACGACCCATACAGCCCCTCAGGTTTCGTGCTGTGCGCCGAGAGCAGCTGCGCCTCCTCTCTCTCGCACACCAACGCCGTCACCGCCGGCGCCTCGACGTCGTCGGTGCCGCCGCGGCTGCCCTCTGCCGCGTCCGCGACGAGTATTGCTGGAGAGACGATGAGCTTCTGCTTCGAGGATCCCCTCATCAAGGCCTCCGCTCGGCTGCAGGAGCGCCGCCGACTCCTGCGGGCTGGCGCCACGCGCACTCCCTCGCTGGAGCGGGCTGGTGTGTCGCCGACGTGCTCTATCGCCCACTCGCGCCACGCCGGCGAGAGCAGCGAGGACGCGGAGGAGGCGGGCGCCAAGTCAGCGCCGGCGTCGCACAACGACGTCACGTCCGCTCTTCCCGCCGAGCTGACACCGCCAGCCGCCCTCTCCCCTGAACCGGACAGCGGCGACGTTGCTGCGCCGGAGAGTGCAGTGCATCCTTCACCCCTCGACACCATCGCCGCCACCACCGCTGCCACCGCAGTGCCGCGGTCGTACGTGGAGGCATTGCGCCTTCGTGCAAAGAGCACCACCGCCGCCGCTGCCGCCGCTCCCATCGCGCCAGCGGCGGGTGGCGCTGATGAGAGGCGAGGGAGGCTGAACAAGGCGAAGCCGGCCAGCAGCTCGACGGCCAAGATCGCATCGGCTGCGACCTCAGCGAAGTCCAAGCGGCAGTCTGCGGCGGCGATGTAGACTCTGGTGTCGTCTTGTGCCAAGTCTGGCAGTGGTGCACATGTCACCGACGATCGGCAGATCTCCATCACCCACCTCCCCCCCCCCTCCTTCCTCCTCCTCTCTCTCTTCCCTCTCCGTCTGTCAGACGCAGACGTGTCTCTCCCTCTCTCTCTCTCTGTCTCCTCGGCGGAGGGGAGAGGAGGGAAGTGGGGGGGGGGTGACACACGCACATACACACACACATGATGGCCGCCGCATCTCACCTGTCTTTTTGTAGTGAGTGGACAGGAACTCCCTTTTCCATTTGCGCACACGCGGCCACGGTGGACGTGTGTGTATGTGTGTGTGAGGGCCAACATTTTTTGCTCTCTTTCTCTGTGTGTGTGTGTGTCTGTCTGTGTGTCTGTGTTTGCTTTCTCTCTCTCTCTCCCTCGGTGACGCGGACTCGCCCCGTCGATTTGTTGTTTGAGTTCTGCCTTTCACTGTCTTGTGTGTGTGTGTGTGCGTGTGTGATGTTTCTTCGACTGTACCTATCGTGTGCGTGCGTGTGTGTACGTGACTTCTGTGCTCCTTCCTCCTTCTCCATGTGTGTGTGCGTCTCTCTCTCTTGATGTGCTTTCTTGATTGCGCCTCCTTCTCCTCTTCTTCGCTCTCTGCTCTCTCTCTCTCTCTCTCTCCCCCTCCTCTCCTCCCCTCCACTCTTCTCTCCTCGCTGTGGTGCTTCTCGCGCCGATCCACTTGTGCACCGCATCCGGTGCCACTGTTTTTGTCTGTACTTCTCTCTCTCTCTGCGTGTGTGTGTGTGTGTGTGTGTGTGTGTCTTTGTGTTCAGGGACTCAGCTTCACAGCCCCCTTTCCCCTCCCCTTCTCTGCCATGTCGGCACGAGTGGGCAGAGATACACCGTTGGATAGAGGGATGGGTGTCGCTCCTCGTCAACCGATGCTGCATGTGTGTCACGCGCACGCTGATGATGAAGGGAGGCGGGAAGTGAGCCGACGTCTGTGCGCGCGGTCTTCTTCTGGTGTCTCGCCCGCATCTCTCTCTCTCTCTTCTCTCTGCAACGCAACAAAAAGGAACTGTTGGCTGCGCGAGGGATGCATGGGTGCATGCTGTGTAGGGAGAGGGAGGGAGGGGAGAGGGAGGAGTCATTGCCTCTGTATCCGCGTGTGTGCGTGTGTGTGTGTGTGTGTGTGTTGGATTCTGTGTCTCCTTGTGCTTGGCGTGGTCTCTTGCACGATTAGAGAGCGTCGAATGCTGTGCGTCGTCGCGAGCGGGTTCGCAGACGCGACAGTGGCGCGGAGGCCGCTGCGGTCACAATGCCATCACCTGTTGTGGTCTGTATCGTCGCACGCGCTCGTGCATGTGTGTGTGTATGCGTGTGTGTGTGTGAATGTGTACGTGTGTGCATGTGCTCGGGCCTCTCATGACTTGGTTGTCTTTTTTTTTTTTTTGGTTCGAGTTCTCTTCGACATCAGCGGTTGACTGCCGATGCGCTGAACATGTGTGTGTGTGTGTGTATTTGTGTGTGTGTGTGTGTGTCTGTATGTCTGTCCTCCTTCCTCCGTACGTGAATCTCTCCGGCTTTTTGTATTGACCCGTCTCTCTCTATCTATGTCCTGTGATTCGGTTGTGTACGTGGCACGCAGCTGCTGTCGTGCCTCTGCCGGCGTGGAGAGGACCTCCTCTCCTCAGCCGCGGTGACGCACCGCACTCGGCCGTGGCGACACGCCTCACCGCGTACGTGGGCCCCCAGTTGCCCGCGCATCTATCCACATCTCTCTGTCGTTCATCTCCGCCACACGTCCTCACCTCTTCAAGTGTCTCCTGTTCAGCGGTGTGTGCAAGTGCATCTGCCTCTGTGCGTGGATCTCTTCGAATGTGTGTGTGTGTGTGTGTGTGTGCGCACGCGTGCATGAGTGTTTAGATGTATTTATGTATGTATGCGCAAGTGTTTGTGTGTGTGCGCGCGTGTATGTGTGTGAGTGTGTAGAAGGCGGGTACGCAGAAGAGGCTGAATGATGTGTCCCTGTGTCCCTCTCTCTCTCTCCTTCAGCAGTTGGAGCGTACGCCTGACGTAGACAATATCGTGGCGTCCGTGCGGGCTCCTCGCGGTGGAGGCGCATCTCCCTCTTCTCACCCATCCCAACACACAGGTCGCTGAGGTGCAGACACACGGTGGTGGTGGAGGGGAGGGGAGGGGGAGGGAGGGGGGAAGAGGAGGGACAAGGTTCAGCAGTGCATCCATCGCGTTCGTTTGAAGTCACAAACAAAGAAAGACACACACACATACACATACATCACAAACATAACACACGCACGTGATCCGAGACGCGAAGGAGTGGAGGGGAGTGTGGCATGGGAGACAGAGAGAACGAAGAAGATCGGGGGAGGGGAGGAGGAACTGCAGCTGTCGAAGAGATCAGCGCTCTCCACCTCGACAAAGGTGGTGTTGATGCTGCAATGCACTACTCCAGCAGCTCTCGCTTTCTCGACGCTTTCCCTTCTTCCCTTCACTCACCACATCTCCGTGCATCCACGCCATCAGCGCGTATGTGTGTGTGCGTGTGTGTGTGTGTGTGTGTTCGTTCGCTGATGCATTTATTCGAAGCTCAGACTCAACACACAGACACACGCCTCCCCCTCACACACACACACACACCATCTCAGGAGTGTGCTCATGAGTGTTTGTTCGCTTTGTGTGTGTGTGTGTGTGTCCGTGGAGCTCGCCCCTCCTCCTCTTCCTCTCTTTTTGCTCTTCGCTACTTCCTGTCACACACTCTCTTTCTCTCTCTCACCGTTTAACACGGTCACTCCGCCCCGCTCTCACAGCTGGGTGTTGCACACACGTGATCTCAGCTCCACCTGCCCCCTAACCGTAGCACAAGGGGATTGTACTGCATCCGTCACCGAGACGTGCTGGCCACCGCACACGCAAACGAACAAACACACACACAGTCCCTCTCTTTCACACACACACACACACACACAGGGGCAGACACTCAGAGCTGTGTTGGGGACACCAGAACCCTCTTTTGCTCTCGTTTCTTCTTGACTTCTCCTCCGCCCGCCACTCTTCCTCCGCCGACGCGTGTGTGCACGCACACGTCCTCTCTCTCTCTCTCTCGCTGTCAGCGCTCTTCAGATTTCGCGGCCGAGATGAGCTCCTCAGCCTCCGACATGCCAGCGCGCAACCCGAGCGGCGGCGGCGGTGGCGGCGGTGGCGGTGGCGGTGGCGTGCGGGACATCGGCACCGTCACCTCCGGCATGGCTGTGATGAACTTCGACCAGAAGACCAAGCCGTACACCCGCGCCGACCTCCTCGAGTTCCTGAGCCATTACCAGGAGAACCTCAACGAGGAGGAGTTGCGGCTCGTGGAGAAGGGGATGGCCGGCACCTTCGTGGGCATGCCTCTCGGCTTCGCGGTGGGCTACACCCTGAGCGGCCGCTTCGGCTGGCACCGCGTCGTGCGAGCCATGGCGCCGCTGAACAACAGCGGCCGGCCGAGCTGGTTCGCCACGAACGCGCCGAAGCTGGGCCGCACCGCGTTCGGCCTGTCCGCCGCCACGATTCCTTATCTCGTGGTGCAGCAGTGGTTTGTCTCGCGCGTGCTCGAGCTCAACGAGCACGAGAGCAACTTGTCCTTCCACATCCGACGACTGATGCTCTCGCAGCGTTCCGGCATGATGTTCAAACGCACCGCAACGCGGGAGGTGACGCGGGAGGAGCAGCAGCGGCTCCTGCGCGAGGCTGAGTTTCACGCGAGTGAGAACAGAAGCGGCCAGCGCGTGAGTCAGGGACTGGGCACCGGCCCGATGGACGTAAACCTTCAACTGGGTCAGCAGGTGTTGACGCCGGTGGCGCAGACAGGTTACAAGCCCCTGCCCACCCAGCACGGCTAGCACACCGTCGAGGAAGCGCGGGTGGTGCAGCGCCTCCGCTGGTGCTCCCCGTCTCTCTCACATGGGGTGTCCAAGAAGCCGTGCGTACTTGCGTGCAGTGGCTACGGCCTATCAGCCTCTTGCACGTGCACCTGACGTGCTTGGGCAGTACTTCAAGTCACACATATACACAAACACACACATACTCGTGCCGCGGCGCGCATGTGCATTGACGGCGTGGGCGCACTACTTCGTGAGACTGCGCTGCTCGGCAAGGTGTGTGCCGGGGGGGGGGGCGGAGCCGTCTCTTCCTTTTACTTATGTCCCACACAATCTCTCCTCTCTCTTCTCCTCTCCCCCCACACACACACACACACACACAGGGAGAGAGTTGAGCGTCCACTGCCCGTAGGGTCACCTCCTCTCTCTGTCCTCTGCCCCGCCCCCTCCCCTCACACGCTGGTCTGCGATGGCGAGCGGTCGTCTCGGCTCGCGGCGTCAGTGGGCGCTGGTGCTCCTCCTCCTCCTCAGCGCGACGGCGGTGTGCGCGCAGGCATTCTTCAACTTTCACGGCGGCGGCCGCCATGCGCACACACCGCCAGCACAGGCGCGCCGCCCGCCTGATGTGGACTACTACAAGGTGCTGGGCCTCGACGACAGACGCGAGGCGGCGACGGAGAAGGACATTCGACAAGAGTATCGCCGGCTCTCGCGCCTCCACCACCCCGACGTCGCCAGGACCGAGGCGGACAAGGCAAAGTACAGCGACGTGAACCGCGCCTACGAGGTGCTCTCGGACAAGCGGAAGCGCAAAGTGTACGACATGCGCGGGGAGCGTGGCCTGGAGCAGCTGGCGGAGATGGACCGCACCAAGGCTGCCCCCGGCGGCGGTGGGAACCCGCTGGCGCAACTGTTTGGCATGCGGGCGGACAACGGACTGCGCGGTCCCAACACGGAGGTGGAGGCGACGGTGGAGCTCGCCAGTGTGTACACCGGGGCGAGGGTGCCCATGCAAGTGAACAAGCACAAGGTGTGCCACGCCTGCAAGGGCAGCGGCGCCGACGCCAAGGCAGCGGTGGTGCAGTGCCGGCAGTGCGGCGGCCACGGCGTGCTGCGCCAGCGCATCCAGTTCGCACCCGGCATGATCCAGGAGGTGCAGCAGCAGTGTCCCGCCTGTGGTGGGTCTGGGCAGCGGCCGGAGCGGGTCTGCTCGGTGTGCAAGGGCAAGAAGATTGTGTACGGGAGCAGCTCGGTGGTGCTGGAGCTGGAGCCGGGCATGACGGAAGGCCACGTGCTCACCTTCGAGATGGAGGCGGAGGAGTCGCCAGACCGCCTCCCCGGCGACCTCCTCGTGCGCGTGCGCACACAGCCCCACCCGGTCTTCTCACGCCGCCGGAACCAGCTTGACCTGGACACCGCCCTCTCGCTGACGTTGAAGGAGGCTCTGCTTGGCTTCAACCGGAGCATCACGCACCTGGACGGGGTGGAGCAGGTCAACGTGGTGCAGCGCGATACCGTGACTGCCTACGACTCGGTGCTCCGACTCACAGGGCGAGGGATGCCCAAGTTGCACGTGCCGTCAGAGCGTGGGGACTTGTACGTTCGCCTTCGCTACGAGCTGCCCGCGCGGCTCACGGAGGAGCAGAAGGCGCTGGTGGAGAGACTGCTGTGAGACGTGGCTGGTCCCCCTCGCTTCAGCACTGCAGGCGCTCTGACTGAGGCGTGCAAGTCCCTCCTTCTCCTCATTCACTTCCGCGGCCCGCGCATGTGGCCATGTGGCCAACTCTCTGTCTCTCTCTCTCGCTGCGTGTACGTGTGTGTGTGTGTGTGTGTGTGTGTGTGTGTGCGTGTTCATGTCCATCTGTCGGTGCCAACGCGCTGAGATACGCGTGTATGTGTGTGTCGCATGCGCCGCCCCTCTTTTTTTTTTTTTCTTCTAAATACAGTGTGCTCCACATTTGGCCATCGCCTCCCCTCTCACAGGACGTGACGTGACGCGCCGCTCACGCACATCGATGACGACGGTCTCTCTCTCCCTCTCTTCTGTGTGTGTGTGTGTGTGTGTGTGTGTGTGTGTGTGTGTGTGTCTGTCGTCGCCTCCATCGTGCGGCGCCGTTTAAAAAAAAAAAAAAATGTGTTCGACTGCTGCACATGTTCGCTCCTCTCTCTGTCTCTCTCTCTCTCTCTCTCGCTCGGGCCCTTCCACACACACACACACACAGAAATCGCACCCGCTCCCTCACATACACACACTGACTCACACTCACACACATCTCATCGCCATCTTCCCTCCGCACACACACACACACGAGCGCATATACGTACTGGCCAACGCGCGTCGTCCGCTAGCTCTCCCTCTACCTCTCCTTCCTCTCTCTCTCTCTCTTGACGCCGTCGACATGTTCCGCAAGAACGTGGCTTGCCTGGCGTCGTACGACGTCACGGTGATCGGCGGCGGCCCCGGCGGGTACGTGGCGGCCATCAAGGCGGCGCAGCTCGGCCTCAAGACTGCCTGCATTGAGAAGCGTGGCGCGCTGGGTGGCACGTGCCTCAACGTGGGCTGCATTCCATCTAAGGCACTGCTGCACGCGACACACCTCTACCACGACGCCCACGCCAACTTCGCGCGGTATGGCCTGCGCGGTGGAGAGCAGGTGACCATGGATGTGCCAGCGATGCAGGGCCAGAAGACGAAGGCGGTCAAGGCGCTCACGGGCGGTGTCGAGTACCTCTTCAAGAAGAACAAGGTGACGTACTACAAGGGCGAGGGCAGCTTCCTCTCTGCCAACTCGGTGCGAGTGAAGGGCCTCGACGGCAAGGAGGAGACGCTCGAGTCGAAGAAGACGATCATCGCCACCGGCAGCGAGCCGACGGAGTTGCCCTTCTTGCCGTTTGATGAGAAGGTGGTGATGTCCTCCACCGGTGCCCTCGACCTCGACCACGTCCCCAAGAAGATGATCGTGATCGGCGGCGGCGTCATCGGGCTCGAGCTGGGTAGCGTGTGGGCCCGCCTCGGGGCTGAGGTGACGGTGGTGGAGTTCGCCTCGCGCTGCGCCGCCACGACGGACGCCGACGTCTCCAAGGCGCTCACCGACGCCCTCGTGAAGCAGGAGAAGATGAAGATCATGACAAACACAAAGGTGGTCAGTGGCAAGAACAACGGCGGCAGCGTGTCGATCGAGGTGGAGGGCAAGGACGGCAAGAAGCAGACCCTCGAGGCAGACGCGCTGCTCTGCTCCGTCGGCCGCCGCCCGCACACGGCGGGGCTGAACGGCGAGGCGATCAACCTCAAGCTGGAGCGTGGCTTCGTCTGCATCAACGATCACTTCGAGACGAACGTGCCCAACGTGTACGCCATCGGCGATGTGGTGAACAAGGGGCCGATGCTGGCGCACAAGGCTGAGGAGGAAGGCGTCGCCTGCGCCGAGATGCTGGCGGGGCGGCCGGGTCACGTGAACTACGACGTCATCCCAGGCGTCATCTACACGAACCCCGAGGTGGCGCAGGTGGGTAAGACCGAGGAGCAGGTGAAGAAGGAGGGTATCGACTACAAGGTGGGCAAGTTCCCCATGAGCGCCAACTCTCGCGCCAAGGCGGTCGGCACCGAGGACGGCTTTGTGAAGGTGGTGACGGACAAGAAGACCGACCGCATCCTCGGTGTGCAGATCGTGTGCACGGCAGCTGGTGAGATGATCGCGGAGGCGACGCTCGCGATGGAGTACGGCGCAAGCTCCGAAGATGTTGGCCGCACCTGCCACGCACATCCCACGATGTCCGAGGCGGTGAAGGAGGCGTGCATGGCATGCTTCTCGCAGACCATCAACTTCTAAGCCACGTATCCGCTCTCCTTCGAAGCACACACACATACAGACAGAGGCACGCACGGGCTCTCACGCGCACTTGCGGTGTCCCTCGGGTCACCTTGGCCTCTGCTGCGTGTCTCTCCTTCTCTCTCCACGCCCCCCTCTCTCTCTCTCTCTGAGTTTCTGTAGTGTCTGTGCTCGGTGCTTTGCTGCGTCGCTCTCCTCCTCCTCTCTTCTCCCCTTCACTCTCTCTTTTTTTTGTGTACCGTCGCTGCGTCTTGTACAGAGTCGCTTCGTCGGCCTCGACCATCTCGCCACCCTCCCTTTCTCTTTTGTTCTCCTTCTCACTGAACGTGTGCGTGCGTCAGTGTGTGTATGTGTGTGTGGGTGTGTGTGGTTGTTTGTGGGTGTGGGTGCGTATGTGTGTGCACACACGGGCACGTCAGCGTGAGTCCCACATCCCTCGCTCCACCCACACAAGTCCTCTCCTCCCTTGCCCGCCTCCTTCTTCCACGTTCTCCACCGCAGCTCCACGCATCAGCACGGGTGCCGTCATGTGAGTGTGTGCGTCTGTGTGGCGAGCCGCCTCGGCCACACCACCACCACCGGCGGCGAGGGACACACACTTTGTCTTCCTCCCCTCTCCTCACGTCGTCCACAGGGGACTATCGTGTGTGACGTACGACGCGGCAACCGCCACAGACGCAGAAAGGATGCGCACACTGATCAGGTCCGTCTGCTTCTGCGAGGCACACCTGTATGCACACACATACATGCACATGCACTTACACACAAAAGTCTCCCCGCAACGACGCTGTCTCTGCGAACTCGCCCGGCGTGCCTTCTCCTTTCAGACCCACAACACCCACTCGCCCTCACTACCCGAACTCTGGCACTACTTCTACATGTCCCCTGCCACTCGCTCTCTCTGTGTGTGTGTGTGTGCCAACGTCCCAGCCCACCTCACCGCACCCGCCCTCCTTCACGCCGAGCCGATGGTGTTCGAGGTTCACAGTGGATACGAGACCTGCGAGGGTGAGTACGGCTGCCTCGGCCTCTCTCTCCTCCCCGTCCAGCAGCGCTCACCAGTGACTTCACGGAGATGCGCGCCATGTGAAAGAAACGGACGACGAATTTTCAAAACACAACGTCTCTGCACGTGCCTCCTCTGCCAGCAAAGATGCAGGAGCATGTGTACCACGTGCGGAGCTCGCTTTCACGCTCTATGCTACCTCCGCTTCTCCTCGTCGCCCCCCCCCCTTCTCACACACACACACACACACACACACCACATGGCGCCTCTCCGTCACCGACGCGCCAGACCTCCCCACACTCACACCGCCACCGCAAACACCATCGGCCAGCTCTCCGCATCGCACCCGCAGCTACGCATCCCACCCACACCCATCCACCTCCTTCACCCACACCCTTACCCACCCCACACACCCACACACACCATGTCCGCCTACGTGCTGTCGACGCCGCTGGAGGCCCGCGTGGCGAAGTGCGCGAGCCTGCGCGCGGACAGCGCGGTGCCTGTTGTTGTGGAGGACGCGCTTGCACGCGGCGGCAAGGCGCACTTCAGCGCGCTGGCGCGCGATACGACGGTGGCGCAGCTGGCTGCGGCGGTGCGCGCGTTCGGCGGCGTGGCTGCTGCGCGGCCTGTTGCGCTGACGGTGGCCGGCTGCAGCGTGTCGCCGGCGGCGACGCTTGGCGAGCTGCACGACGCGTGCGCGCGCGCGGACGACGGCATGCTGTACGTCGCCTACACGGCGGAGAAGGCGATGGGCGGCATGGCAATCACGCCGTGCGGCTGCTACACGTGGAAGTGAGACGGTGTTGGCCCCTTGACGTTTGTGGTCGAGTCAGTGTTCAGCTTCTTCAGGGAGCAGCGGCTGTGCGCCATCGACATCGGGATGCTGGCTGGTCATCTGAGTGATGAAGGGGTGTCACGCCGCACGTCAGGATAGGCGGGTTGGACTGCTTGTGCTCCCGGACTGTCGCACCGTGGGATGGGCGGTGGGGACGATTGGTTGGGACCTCGGGAGGTGTGCGTGCTGCTGATCCGCTGGTGGTGGTGGCAAATCACTGTCCGCGAGAGCGGTGGCATATGTGTGAGACTTCCAACCAAGTACGTCCCCGGCGTGACTTCCTGGCTGACTGCAGTGTAGAGCGCTGGCAGTGAACGCGGCGTGTGGTGACGGTGTGTGTGTGTGTGTCTGTGTGTGATGTGCCGCCACCCTCGTGCCAACAGTCGTGCGGGCTGTCCACGTCGCATTCTCTCGTTTTTTTTTTTTAACTTTGTTTCGTTACTTCTCAGCGGCTGATGTGCACACTCGATCGCTGCCGAATGAAAGGTCGTTACTCTGTGTGTGTGTGTGTGTGTGGTGTACCACGGGGGAGTTGAGCTCCCCCCATCTTCTGCACATCAACACACACACATGCACACACACCACCAAGACATGCACACACGCACACACACGCACACGCGAGTCTGACCGTAACGGACGCGACCAAAGTGCCGCTGCACGCAGTTACATTTGTCGTCGTCCTACTCTTGCTAGTGTTTTCCTCCCCTCTCTCCCTCTTTTTTTTTTTTGTCATATGTGTGTGTGTGTGTGTGTACGTGTGTGTGTATGTGTGAAGCGCTGTCATCCTCAACTCCATCTTTGTGAACATCGACACTCAGACAGAGACACAAACACGCAAACAAACATGTGCGCTCCGACACACCCGTCAGCGTAAGAGTCGGTGTGCGTGGCCGTCGTCGCGTGTGTGCGGCGGATCGGCGGTGAGTCGGTGTTCGTCTCCGCACCGCTGTTACCCGCTGCATCCTCATCTGTCTCCCACTTGCCTCCCCATTCCTCTCGTCCTGCTCCCCGTCCGTTCGCACTGACACGTCCACACATCCACACACACACACACACACAATCACACACACAATCACACACACACACACACACACATCCACACATCCACACACACACACATCCACACACACACACACACACACAGAGGCAGGCTTCTCCAGCACTCCCTCTCTCTCCTTCCTCCTTCTTTCCTCGTTAGATTCTTCCTCTCGCTCTCTCTCTCCGTTTCTCGTTAGATCCCGTTCTCTTTCCGTCGTCCAGACACACAGACACAGTCACACAGATACACACACACACACACACACACACACGCACGCAGAAGCAGACTTCTCCGGCGCTCCGTCTCTCTCCCCCTTGTTCCCCCGTTAGATCCCTCCTCTCGCTCTCCCTCCATCTCCATCTCTCTCTCTCCATTTGTTCGTTAGATCGCCTCTCTCTTTTTTTTTTTTTTCCTTCTCCCAGACACACAGATACAGAGACACTCTCAGACGCGCACGGCACCATGTCCGCCCTCCGCGAGGTGTCGAACCTCGCCAACAACCATGGCGTGGACCTGAAGCAGCGCCAGCAAGCGAGTCGCATCGACCCCAACAGCAATGGCTTCTCTGGTGTCTCCTTCCTTCATCAGGACAGCCTCCACCGAGGCACGCAGCAGCAGCAGCAGCAGCACCAGCAACAACTCTCGCAGCGTCTAGCGGGGGTGAACAGCATCTCTGCGACGACGTCGCACTCCTTGCACAGCTTCATGGCTCGCAGCAGCGATGGCGGCGACCTGCACGCCCACGCGCGTCGCACCAGTGCCATGGGGTCTCTGCGCGCAAGCCGCGCCTTCTCCAGCCCACGCGCGGATGCCCGCCACGCGCACGAGCCGACCTACTGCACAGACTTGATTGGGGACATTACGGACATGTTCGTGGAGCGCGAGCGGCAGGCTGTGGCACGCTTCAACGAGGGTAACGCAAGCAACGGCCCCACCAACACAAGCACACTCTACGCCTACTACGCCTCCCCGCAGTACCTGCAGCACCAGCCGGAGATCAATGAGAAGATGCGCATGATCCTCGTGGACTGGCTGATCGACGTGCACCTGAAGTTCAAGCTTCACGCAGAGACCATGTACCTCGCCGTGAACATCATCGACCGCTACCTCTCCTGCGCCAACACGAAGGTGGACCGCACCACATTTGTTCCGCGGGCACAGCTGCAGATGGTTGGTGTCAGTGCGATGCTGCTGGCCGCGAAGTACGAGGAGATATGGCCCCCGGAGGTGAAGGAGTGTGTGCACATCAGCGCCAACACGTACACGCGAGAGGAGATCATCGCGATGGAGCGCAGCATCTGCACCGCGCTCTCTTTCCGACTAACAGTCCCAACCCCGTTCCCCTTCGCCTCGCGCGCGTGGACGGTGCTGGACGGGGACGACTTCCTTGGCGTCGGCGCCGACGAGGAGCAGCGCCGCCACCACTTCTCCATCGTCCGCCACGCGACGGGCTTCTTCATGGAGCACGCGCTCCTCGACTACAAGTCCCTCCACTTCACACCGTCGCAGATTGCCCACGCGTCCGTCTTCCTGGCGCTCCTGACGCTGCGCACGAAGCTGGAGCTGCCCGTGACGTCCTCGTCCTCCTCCCTCCCGGTCTGGACAGATGCCCTGCGCTACTACACCCGATCCGATGTACAGGACTTCCGCGGGTGTGCTGAGGTCATCCTCGAGTACGTCAACTACGTTCCAACGACCAAGTACCAAGCGGTGCGCCGCAAGTACAACAGCAGCCGCTACATGGAGATCTCCAAGCTGTTGTTGCCGAACGAGCTTCCCGCACCATGAGCCACAGAGGCAGATGCCCTCTCTCTCTTTCCCTTTGTGTGTGTTTGTGTGTTGGAGAGAGTGACGCGCGCACGTAGCTACACATACACACACACATACACAGACACTCTCTCTCTCTCCTACATCTCACCTTTTCTTCTTCCTTTCTCTCCTTCCTCCCCCCAACCTTTTGTGTGGGGGACGCGTTGCCTTTGTACCTCCCTCCCTCCCTCCATCTCTCCACCCTCTTCCTCAGCCGCAGTGCACATGTGTGTGTGTGTGTGTGTGTGTGTGGTGGCCTGAAATCTTCTTTTCTTGAGTAGGGTGTGTGTGTCTCTCTCTGTGCGTGTGCGGTGGAGGTTCATGAGACGGCGACTCCGCACTCTCCTTCACCGCCCTCTGTTGTCCACTCTTCGCACTCCCTTACTCCTCCTTCTTGTCCATCCCACTCGGGACGATGCACCAACACACCAACACACACACGCACCTACGTACATTGAGACACACTTCCACCTACCACGGGGTGTGCGCCACCTTCTCCTCTCCATCCTGTCGTGGCTAGGAGAGTGTGTGTGTGCGCCGTGGTGGTGTCTCATGTCGTAGTCTTTACTTTCCTGTGTGTGTGTGTGCAGCTGTGACTGTGACTGTGTGCATCGTTGCTCGATGTCCGCTCTCTTCCCCTCTCCTCACTCCCACCAGGTCGTCGACGGGTGCCGCGGCGGATCGATGGAGCGGTGCAGCGAGGCAGGAGAGGGGACAGCAGACCGTCTCTCTCTCTCTCTCCCGTTCACGTCATGCAACTTCTCGCATTTTTTTTGTTTTATCCCCTCTCGGCACCTTCTCTTGGCCCTCACATCACACACACACATCACACACATGAGGAGAAGCGCGTAGCGTCATCACTTGCGACAGTGACAGCAGCCGGGATCTACTTCGGCTCTCACACGGCATCGCGCCATCGTGGCCGGGATCGCATTGATCGTTCATTGGCATCTGTTCGAGCACAGACCCACAGACACACACACACACAGACACACAGGAGACCGACGCAGCTGTTCACTTCTGCACTTTTCTTTTTTTGTCCTTATCTTCTTCCACGTAGCCGCGTACTGGAGAGTGGTGCGTGCGACGTCGTATCGCTGTAGAGCATCGATCGTGCATCACTACGGCTTCCACTACTAGCAGCAGCAGCAGCAACGGCAGCTACATCGGCGCGCAAAGGATGGGTCTGCGGATGCTGCAGGACTTCCTGCGCGTGCAGCGCTGGGAGCGGGGGATCTTGAAGCGGGAGGACCACTCGGACGGGTTGATTGCACGGGGCGTGCGCATGATCCCATGGTCGGGCATCACGATGTTCTTCTTCGTCATGGTGTTCTTCGGCGTTGACCTCGGCGCCGGTATCAAGCAGACGGCGCAGCAGATCAAGGAGAAGAAGGAGGATGCGCAGACAACTTTGGAGGTGCAGAAGGTGCAGGCGCGTCAGTGGTCAGTCGAGCAGGTGAAGAACTTCAGAGAGGGAGAGCTGCCGCAGCCCTCGTGGGAGAAGGGCGGCCCACGGGCCAAGGCCTAGTGTGTGGTGGGAGACGACGATGAATGCAGCGGCCGCCGTTGCTCGTTGCTACACCCACACACAAACACACACGCACACACACACGTTCGCACTCACAAAGTTACACGCAGGCACACGCACACACACAAAAAAAAAATGCACATTTACACAGACACGTTCGCGTGAGCGGACACGTGTGCATGCAGGGCACGACAGAGAGAAACAGAGAGACAGAGAGGAAAGGAAAGAGAGAGCGGAGCGTGACGTGCAGGGACGCAGCGATATCACCGTGGTGCCAGGCGGCACGGCTGCGCTCTCAGTGCACGTGCACTCCTCTCTCTCTGTCTTGTTACCCTTATCGCTTCCATCGCCTTCATCTCTCTCTCTTTTACTGCTTCGACAACGTGTGCGCCACCTGTCATAGCGAGGCAGCACACTCGCGCGCATCTAACGCGTGCATATGTGTTAGCGTGTCCGTGCGTGTGTGTGTGTGTGTACATCTCTCTCTCTTCTTGTTTGTGTGACGGCGGCGGTGTGCGCACGCCCGCGCATCGCGCTGCACGTTCTTCCTCTCCTCCTCCTCCTCCACATTCTTCTCCAGCGATGCTGAACAGAGTGATTCAGGACATATATCACCTGCGGCGCGTGCATGCCGTGCTGCCTGATGCCGTGCTCGGTGATACGTTGAAGAACAAGCTGCTGCGCCTCTCCCTGCAGCCGTCCCTGCAGCAGCTGAAGCAGTGCACCTACGCCAGCGCTGCTGATGCGCCTGGCGTGCTCTCCGCATCCGCAGACGCGAGGGGGCGAGTCGCCTCGCCGTACGCCATCGATCCGTGGAACCTCACTCACCTGCTGGACAGCCTCGCCTACTTCCACCTCGGCAGCAGCGCGGTGGCGGCGGAGGCGGTGCAGCTGGTGCAGCTCAGCGCCCCCTCCATGTCTGTCTCACAACTCTGCACGACCCTGGCGGCGTGCTGTGCACTGGGGGCGCAGACGGACATCACTGCGACGGCGCTGCCGCTGTTGAGGGCGGCGCTCACCACGTACACGGCCGTCGGCGCGTCCTTCGGCACCGCCACGCCGCGCTCCACCGGCGCGGCGCTTCTCTTCTCGCAAGGCGCGACGATCCTGCCGCTCCTCGAGGCGCTGCAGCAGGCGCGCGTGAAGGAGGTGCAGGTGTGGCACCTCCTCGCAGAGCACTGCCTGCGCTACCTCGACTCCTTCGACGGTCGACAGCTCTGCGCCGTCATCGCCGTCCTGCGCGACGAGGGCGTCGACGACTACCCGGACTTCTTCGTGGCCGCCGAGCGCCACATCGCCGTGCAGCCGGCCGGCTACCTGACGCCCGACCAGCTGGGTCGCATCGTGAGCTGCTACAAGGAGCTGCGGCAGCCCGTCGTGTCGCTGTTGGCGCTGGTCCACGCCACCCCGCTCCACGGCGAGGATGTGGAGAGATCCATTAGCGCCGCCGCCGCCGTCGTGGCGCTCTCCAGCGGTGGCGCCGGCGGTGGCGCCAGTGTCGATGGACGCGCTCCTGCCGGGCAGGCGGCAGCGACGCGGCACCCATCGCTGGAGGTGTTCGAGGGGGCGGCTGTCAAGGCCCTCACCACAGCCGACGCTCACGGCGTCCTCGATCTGTTGCAGAAGTGCGAGCAGCGGCGCGTCATGACTCCCGCCGCCATGGATGCAGCACTACGGCGTCTTCTGGTTCTCTACTATCCAGACCGGCTCGGCCGCGCTGCTGGCACCGCGAGCGGCGCCGCCGCCGCGGCCTCCGCGTCGCGTGAGCGGAGGTCGGCTCACACCCCTCTGCAGCTGCACCAGCTCTCGCAGTCTCTGCTCGTGGCCTTCAGCTTCAATGACGCCACCCTCTACGCTCAGCAGCTGCCCGTGGTGGTGGGGAGCAGCAGCAGCGCTGGCGGCGGAGGCGGCGAGTCGGCCGTGATACCGGCGGTCGCCACGGCGCTGCTCGACGCCCTCGCGGAGGAGCTGCAACAGTGGTACCACCACCGTGTGCTGCGGCTCGTGCCATGCGCGGCGCGTCTGTTGCCGGCAGCGGCGCAGCCGCACACCTTCTACCACGGCATCGTGAAGCACCTCCGCCGGTCCAACGACCTCTCCTCTCACGAGGGGCCACAGCAGCTCCACATGCTGATCGAGGCGCTGCTCACCCTTCGCGCCTACGGTGGAGAGGCAATTCTCGTGCAGTACATGCCCGCCATCACCGTGGCCGTCCTCAACACGCCGCGCAGCACGCAGCTCGAGCTCACCGCCATGCTGGCGCACCTGCCGTCCGCGCGGGAGGAGCTCATCGTCGGCGTCTACCGACAGTGGGGCGCGCAGAAGCGGTGGCTGCAATCCATTACAGAAGAGGAGGTGGGGTGGGTACTGCAGATCATGTCCCGCAGCGGTGGCCTGCGTGACTCGCAGCTGCTGCATGCCATCCTCGAGTACGTGCGGGCGCGGCGCTCCCACCTCCCACCGAAGCGCCTGGTGGAGTACCTCCACCAGCTGGCGGGACTTGGCGTACGAGACTTGGAGTTCTTTACGCAGGTGGCAGAGGAGCTCATGCGTCGTGCGATGGCGTCGGCCCCGCCGGCCGAGACCACCACAACCACCGCCGCCGCTGCACGCGACGGCAGTGGCAGTGGCAGCGGCAGGCGCGCGTCGACGGTGATGCGATACCATCAGTGGCAGCTGACGACGGTGCACGACCTCTGCCTTCTGCTCTTCGTCTTCACCTTCGTCCTGGACGACTCGATCCGTGTAACGCAGCAGATCGTGGCGCGCCTGAAGGTGTGCGCCTCCCTCGCCTCACCGCGGGACGTCTCGCTGGTCTTGTACGCCTTTGTGAAGCTCCGCATCACCCGCAGCGACGACATCACCGGGCAGCTGTGTGAGCGCGCCTGCGCCACCCTCTCCGAGTTCCGGGCGACAGAGCTGGCAAGTGTGTGGGGCTCGCTACGGTGTCTTCGCCATCCCCACGCAGCGCTGCGCCAGCGCACACTCGACGCGCTCGCCAGCAGCGCGTCAGCGACGCATCCCACATTGCGCTTTGCAGACCACGACTGCATCTCTCTGGCCGCCGCGCTGCTGCTGACGACCGCGCCGTCATCTCTCGCGAGTGTGCGGCGTCGCCTATCACGGCCGCAGCCCGGCGGCGACGCGGTCGACGGTGACGCTACGGCCAGCGCCGCCGCGGATGACTTTGGCGTGTCTGAGCCAGCCTCGTGTCTCGCGCCTGCGTTCGAGCAACATCTCATCGGCGTGTGCCTGCGGCTGCTGCCGAGCGCAACTGGGCAGCGGCTCTACTTAATCCTGTGCAGCCTCAGCCGCTGCGACACACCGTTGCAGCTGTCCGCAGGCACGTGGCAGACCATGCTGCGGGTGGTGGACACGCATGCAGAGTCGCTCTCCACCGGCGTGGTGGAGGAGGAGACCGGCCTCGCCGCGCTGGAGGTGCTCGTGGCGCTGCGGCAGCTGATGTTCTGTGTGAGCGACATCGTTGCGCTCACCGAGTTCGAGATGTCGTACGACGCCGCAGCGCCGCCCACCGCGGGGCCGACGATGGGCCGTGCGAGTGCGGCTGCCACGCCTGCGCGATGGCTCACTCCATACTGCCCGCCGGGGTTGTGGGCGGTGCTGCGGCCGCACTGGGCTGAACTGCAGCACAGCGTGGACAGGGCACACCTCCCCACCCTGGACGAGGTGGCTGCGGACATCGGAAGCGGCGACGACCGTGCGGGGGTCGCCACCGCTGACGGCGGCCGGAAGACAAAGAAGAAGAAGACGCGAGCACCCTCGCGCCGACGTCAGTGAGCGCCACCCTCTGCTCCCCCTCCCCCGCGTGTCACACACAGATCAGTTGCAGGCTTCTCCGTCTCTCTCTCTCTCTTTCTCTCCACGTCGAGTTCACTCGTTGTGCTCACAGATGTGGTGTGTTGTTGTTGTGTCTGTGTTTGTCTGTCTGTCTGTCTCTCAAGTGCCGTGCATGTCCTCGCCACGCCACCGCTGGCGAGCACGTTGTCCCCCTCCGCACACCCATCCTGGCACAGAGTGTGTATGTGTGTGGTCCGTGTGTCTGCTGAAGAGGCACATCACTCGCCTGGTGCGGGGCTCAGAAAGAGAAGGTAAGCGACAAGAGCCAGCGTACGGCGGCACATGCTCTCTGACGAACACTGGGCGAGAGCGACGTGTGTGTGTGTGTGTGTGTGTGTATCTGTGCATGTGTGTGAGTAGACATCGTCATGCAGAGGCAAATGCGCGTGCACACCGACGGCCCTGGAGGTCTTTGAGCCTTCCTCGCTTCCCCCCCAACAGCTACACACACACACACACACACACAGATGTGTGCACAGAGACGCACACGCACTCGCTGTCCATGTCGACCGCGTCTCTCTATATTTCTGTTATGGGCCTCCCCCGTCATTCTCCTCTCCCTTCCCTTCGTCTCCGCCATCGTCCTCACGTCGCAGGCGCCGGCAGTGCAGACACACACACACACACACACACACACGCCTACGCCCGGAGCATGATGCACGTGTACCGGGAGCTTCAGTTTCCCCGCACCGAGCTGACCCCGATGGACGCTGCCCACACGTGCCCGAGGAGCGTGCTGTCTGAGCACGTGCATACGATGGGGAGCTGCTGCAGCAGATTGTCAACACGGCTGAACTGCGCGCCATGCAATGCGCCGTCACGGCGTTTCAAGGTGAGTATGTGCCATCTCCCGGTGCAACCGGACATCTTCACGACGACAACACCTCAGCGCTCGCTGCGTTCTGCAAGAACGTCGCTCGCAGCTGCGCACCTGAACGCAGCGACTCGCCCGCCCGCTCTTCCTCGCGGAGCTGCCATGTCGGACAGCTGCGTCTTGCATTCGATCAGCAGAGTATCCAGGTGACATCATCCCACGCAGACACGGTGTGTGTGTGGGGTGGTGGTGGACTGGCCTCCTCGCACCTTCGTCCGTGAGCCGGCCGGCCTCCATCGAAGCAAGAGACCTGCCAAAGCAGAAGACAGAGCCAGCCGGGGCCTTGAGCGCAGTCTCTCTCATCGCAGGCAACACACTGACCAACCCCGACACGGGAGACACGCGACCCTGATGCCACGCACCTCTTGATCCTCACCTTGTCTGCGCTCCTCATGTTCCCCTGTACTCTCGCTCTCTCTCTCTCTTACCTACACGAACCCGCTTGAGGAGTCGTTGTGTGTTCACATGTGTGTGACTGCGTACGTGATTACATCCCCCCCCTCTCCTCCTCCTCCTCTTCCTCCTCCTCCTCTCCCAGGCAGAGAGCTGTGTTTGGCTGCTGTGGTCCATACCACAGCACTTGGCCGTGACTTGTGCGCCACATGTGATGATGATGGGGTGGGGGGTGGGGGGAGGACGCTACGGTGTCTGCTGCTGATGTTGCGGGCGACTGCACTGGCGCTCGTCGCCACCGCTTCAACTGCTGCGGTGATTGCTTGACCACCACTCTTCCACTCCGCAGAGACAAAGGCGGGGATGTTGGGAGGATGCCGAGAGTGCGGACAGGTCCAGCAGTCGTGACAGTGGAAGCAGAGTCTGTGCATCTGTGCGAGTGTGCCATCGACCACGAGAGCAGCGATGACGGCGCTGAAGGGTGTTGCGGCTGCATGTGAGCAGTTGTGCAGTTGTGCGTGTGCAGGAAGGTTGCGTGTGTGTGAAGATGGCTGCAGCGGAGCGGATGCACTTCATTTGGCGCATCTGCCTTCGCGTGCGCGCGCCGACGAGTCTGATCTGCGGTTTGCGTCGGTGCCTGCGCTCTTCTGATGTGTGTGTGTCTCTCTGTTTGGCTGAGGAGGAGGTGGGAGAGAGTCTGTGGCGGCGCTGTCGATGTACACCCGCGCGTCCTTCTCCACTTCACTGCTGCATATCGTCGGCGACAGCGGCGCGTCTGCCATCTCATACATTAAGGGTTCAACACTTAGAGGAGGAGAGGGAGGGTGTACGTGTGTGTGTATGTGTGTGAGTGCGTGTGTGTGTGCGTGTATGTAAGTGGTGGGCTGTGGTGTAGGTCTCTGTGTGTGTGTGTGTGTGTGAGCTCGCTTACACGCACACACACACTTGTGGCATGCACACACTCCCACCTCGACACACACGCACTCACACGCACACACACACACACACACACACATGCGCGTCCTTCTTCCCCCCACCTCACTCACTTTTCGTAGTGTTTGCCTGAGTCATGTGAGAGAGATTGTCTGCTGCATCATCTTGCGATTGCTCTACATCACCCCCCCCCACCCCCTCCGGTGGGCTGAGAACAACACCCACCACAAGAAGACGTGTGCGCGAGTCAGAGAAAGAGAAGGAGAGGGAGGGGGGTCGCGAGGCCGTGTGTGTGTCCGCGTGTATGTGTGTGTGTGTTGAAGCGGCGCAACACCTCTGCATGAAGCTGCAGCGACGGCACCATCACCCCAAGCAAGTACAGAAGGGCGGTCAGTCCCCCCGCTTCTGCCTCTCTCTCTCTCTCCCCCTCTCTCGCTTTCCAACTCAATGGGCAGTACAGGCGGTGAGGACGCGCGTCCCGTCGTGCGTGGGTACTCCGGCCTCTCTCCATCCATCCGTCCATCCTCTGCCTCTCGCTTGATGCACCGCCGCTCCACCTCTGCCGCCTCCTCCTCCGTCTTCTCTCGCCTTCTGTCTTCCTCGGCGTGTGTGCACACGTTCATAGCGCTGAAGGGGAGTAGGTACCGCGGTGCAGGGACCACACATCACGTCAAGAGGTGGGAAGTAAGACACACACACACACACACATACACAGCCGTGCACACAATCTCATAAGTTTGCGGCTCCGGTGACGGCGCGACGGTGTCACTCCTCGCCCCCTCTCTCTCTCCCTCTCTCCCCCCTCTTGTCGCTACTCACCACGTGAAGTGGCGTCCGTGCAGAAGACTCGGTCTGTGTCAGCGCAACCCGTCGCTGTGGCGTGCAAGCTTGACAAGGGTGGCTTCGGTCTCGAATCGAGTGCGTGTGTGTGTATGCAACTCTCTCTCACACACAGCGACACACACACACACACACACACACACTCAGACACACTTACACGTGTTCACCTTTGCATACGCACGGTACGTCCGTGTCCTGCGTGCGTCTGCTCCCCTCCTCCTCTCTCTTCTCATCCTCCTTCATTGTGTTTTATTGTTTTTTTGTTAGAGAACTTTTCATTTGTGTGTTTTTATTTATTTTGGGATTTCGTTTGTTTGCGCATCTCTCTGCAGTGCTGCACGCACCACACCCACCACACCCACCACACTACACTACACACAGAGAGAGAGAGGCCGCGGGGTAGATTCCTACTTTTCTTCTGTGCGTGCCGAGCGCATGCGCTACAGTGCGCGTGTGCGACAGTAAGTGGAAGACAAGGAAGTGGCGGTGCGCTGTGTGTATCAGCAGCCCACCCCCTCTTCATCCCGTCCTTCGCTGTCCTCGCTTTGTTCCTGCCACCGTGTTCTCCACCGCACACACACACGTGTGTGTCGATCTGTCCGTCTCTCTCTCTCTCTCTGCGTGTGTGCGTGTGTGCGTGTGTGTCCGTGTTTGCATGGGTGCTCGCGCTCACTCAGCGTACGCTGTACGAGTAAAGGGCACGCGCTGATACGTTGGCACGCGCGGTCGCTGAGGCGCGGACTCGCACGGCACCGTCTTGCACGCTGCGAGAGGCGGCTCTCAATGGCTGCCTCCGCACCCCCGCGTGTGTACTTGCGCGCTGTGGTGTACTGCGATGACTCCCCGCGGCCGCACGTCCTTCGGGATGTGCGCCTGCCGCGCCGCGTCGACGACGTGCGCCGCCTCGTCGAGTCCAGTGTACGCCGGCGAGCTCAGGTGTTGTCCTTTTGGAACTTTGCACGCCACCGCTACGAGGTGCTGCGCGACGTGCGGCAGCTCCTCCAGTCCGAGGGCCGCTTGCGAGAGCCGCAGCCGCACAACTCGGTGGCGTCCTCTGCAGAGGTGGATGGGACGGCGACGGCGACGGACAGCGGAGCCGCCTCCGCCGGCGAGCAGGACACGTCGCGGCACGGAGATGAGGAGTCGCGCGTGTACCGCTGCCAGCTGTGGATGGAGACGGTGTTGTTCCAACTAGAGCCGCTGGACGAGCTGCGCGACAGGGCCGAGTACGACGAGCTCTGCAACCACGTGACGCGCTGGCTGGGCAACACACATGTTGCCTTCGAGGTGCAGGAGGCAGTGCGCATCCGCTGCCCCTACTGGACGCGTATGTTCGACGAGACACGCACAACGGCGCTCGCTGGCAATCAGGACAAGGTGCAGCTGCTCTACTACAGCAACAACGCCTGGTCGGTGCAAGATGTGATGCGCTGTGGATTCCTGCTGCACAACGGTGTCCCTCCGTCGACAGCGGCGGCGCTGCAGTCGCACAGCGGCACCACCGATACCTCCCACGGAACGGAGACGCTGTTGAGCATCCCCGTCCCGCGCGCCGCCGACGCGAGCATCGGCGCTGAGCCCACCACGCCGGCCTCCCCGGCAGCGGCGGCGGCGGCGGCGCCAGCGACAGCGAACACGCAGCGCACGCCGTTCGTCTTCACGTCCTCCATGCTCAGCCCCCACGTGCGGCACCTGTCCTCCAGCACCGCACCGCACAAGGTCCTCCTCTGCGAGGTCGCGCCGGGGCGTCGCTTCATGACGGACCACGGCCTCACGGGGGAGAGCTCAGACAAGCAGGCCTTCCCCACCCCGGCCCTGCGGCCGCCCATCGGCTACGACAGCGTGTGCTACATGCGCACCAAGAAGGGCGTGTACGGTGGGCGCACGGAGGACGCGGGCGACGTCGCCGTCGAGGACTTGTTGCTTGTGCAGGTGCAGGTGCAGCACAGCCATCAGGCGCTGCCTCGCTACCTCATCACGGTCGTACCGTCCGCCATCCCACCATCCCTCCACCCGCGTCGCGAGCCCGCGCGATCTGCCACGAACACGCCGGTGCGGGCACCGGGCACGACGGCGCAGGCTGCCGCGGCACACGAGGACGAGGTACGCGTGTACAGGGCTGCGGGGCTGCCAGCGCCGCCTCCGCCGGTGCCGCCGCCGCTGCCGCTGCCGCCGTCGACCCCGCCGTCCCCAGCGAAGCCATCCAACATGAAGGAGTGGTTCAAGAGCCTGTCGACGCGCCGATCGCACTCGGCGGACCACAGGACGTCGCCGATGCGTAGCGGCGTGAGCGACGGCGGCGGCGTACGGGAGGTGCGCTACTCCACCCCCACCCACACCCACACCCACACCGCCTCCCCTCGTCCCCGCGCCGCCTCCGCCACCACGCCGGGTCACGACAGCCCCGGGCACCGCCACGTCGCCTGGGTCGACAGCAGCGTCGACCGCCGCCGCGCTCAGGACGTCCGCGGCGCCGCACCGCCGTCCTCCGGCCGCGCCGCTCCAGCGCGTGCGAACGTCGGCGGAGTGCTCTACGAGGGTCTGCACCGCGGCGAGAGCAGCAGAGACGATGGCGCCGCTCCGCCGCTCGTGCCGTCGCCGGCGGTGCCTCGCAACGGTGGCCCGTGGGGGCGGGGGAGCGGCGGCGCGGAGGGGACGGCGCCGGCCGACCTCCGCCGGGCACCACCGCGCCCGCCGCTCCCCCCGGCAGAGGCCACCATCGACCAGTTCATGTGCGGCGTGCACCCCCGCCAGGTCCAGTCGCTCTACTGCACCGCCTGCGAGGAGCTGACGTGCCCGTACTGCGCCAGCGTCGGCACGCACCGCGACCACGTTGTGGTGGAGGTGGCGGACAGAGCAGCAGCGGTGCGGGCGATGGCGGAGACGCTGCACGAGGAGCTGCGACACTGGCATACGCAGTACAGCAAGACAGAGTCGGAGCTGCGGACAGAGCAGGCACGCTACGCCGCCCGACAGCAGCGAGAGCTGCTCTCCCTCGAGCAGCGCTTCCAGGCGCTGAGGGAGGCGCTGAGCGTGGCCCAGCGCACCATGGCGCAGACGATGCGGGAGGCGCAGTGTCGGCCGCCCCTCGCGGAGGCGGCGACCGTCGTTGCCAAGTACGCACAGGCGCTCGCACCCGTCGATGCGGCCCTGCGCCGCTACCGCGCTGCCAGTGCAGTGCAGGGCCGCGGCACCACCGCCACCGCCACCGCCGCCACGGCTGCTCTGCCGGAGCTGCTGCACTTCCTGCGCAGCACGCCACCGCTGGTGCGACAGGTGCAGGAGAGCTTCGCTCAGCACCGCAAGGAGGAGGAGCGGCGCCTGCGCGACGCCGTCGTCGAGTACGAAGCGCAGGCACACGCGAGTGAAGTTCTCTTCGACCATGTGGATTGGGCCGGCCTTCGCCGTCTGCTGGAGGGCATCGGCAGCGTCCGCGCCGGCACCATGTCGGCAGCGGGGCCGTCCCCGGCCGCATCGTCGCCGTACCGCTACACCGCCGCTCTCACGGTGCCCGGCGCGGTGCACAGCAGGCCCGGGTCCGCCACAGTGCGGGTGCGCAGCGGCACCCCGACGGCGCTGTCGTCGCCACGCCGCGACACCGGCAGCGACGTGTCGCATCAATTGCTGAACAGCCCACCCTTGCGCACACGCGCACACAGCAGCGGCGGCGGCATGTCGCCGTCTGTTGCGCTGCCACGCAGCCGGTCACCGCCGCTGCGGCACGAGCGCCGTCTGCACCGCTGCCTCTCCGACCTCCAGCGCGGGCACCTGTGGTCCATCCAGAGCGCCACCGCCTACTTCGCACCGGGGCAGCGCAAGGCGGTCTGCTCCACCCCCTTCCGACTCCTCGGTGCAACGTGGGAGCTCCGCATCGCGCCGCTGCCCCGCCGCGGCGTGCGCGACGGCGGCGTCGACGACGGCGGTGGTGGCGGTGGTGGTGGCAGCCCTCCCACGTCGCCGATGATCGCGCCTGGCATCGACGCCGGCGTCACCTCCGCCGAGGTGGCGCGGTACACCCCGCCTCACGCCCTCCACGCCAGCGGCGACGGCAGCGCCAACGGCGGTCAGCCCAGCACCTCGTCACCTCTGGTCGCCCGCGCCGTGCAGGTCAGCGACGAAGGGTTCGCGAGGGAGGCGGAGGGCGGCCGCGTCGGCAGCCACACCTTCGTGCGTCTGTCCGACGACGGCGAGGAGGAGTGGCTGGGGTTGTTCCTCTTCCCACTGCAGCACCGCATGCGGTTGGACTTCCGCGTCATCGCCTTCTCTGAGGTGACATGGGCGGAGTGGCACGTGCTGGGGTGGACGGCGGCGTTCGCCGGGAAGGGCTGGGGCCTCCACCCCTTCCTGCAGCGCCGGGAGCTCATGCGGACGGACAAGCTCGCTCGCGACAACACAGTTAAGATCTGCATCGCACCCATCAGCGACTTGTACTAGTGGGAGAGCCCGCCCTTGTCCTCGTCCTCGGCAAGGCGCAGAGAGTGCGTATCCTCCCGTCTCTCACTCTTCCTCTCTCCGGTATCTGCTCTCTCTCTCTCGTGACGTGTTCTTCTGTGGGAGACGCTCGCGACCTGGTGCCTGCTGACTCCCGTCACGTGCGTACAGGTTAGTGTCTGTGTGAGTGTGTGTGTGTCATCAACAGTAGAGCATGAGTTGCCTCCTCCTTCTTCTCTCTCGGGCTCTCCTCGCCTTCCCTTCCCGACCCACACACACGCACACACACACGCTGACACGTCCATCGAAGGCGTCTGCGACACGCGCTTGCGCTGCCAGTCCGCTGCCTCATCTCTCACTCGTTCTCTCTCTTCTCCTCCGCCCGTCGCACTGCATCTCAACTCGCCTCTCGCCAGAGTTGTGTTCTTCTGCATCTTCTCACTAACCACCACCACCACCACCACCATCGTCAGCAGTTTTCTTTTTGTTTTTTTTTCTGGCGTGCTGCGTCGACGCACACACACACACACACACACACACAGAGCGTGAGGCCATGCTGCGTCATCTGCGGATGGCTCCGGCCACGACGGAGCTGCCCCGGACTGAGGGGCGCCTCCTCGGCATGGTGCAGGAGTGGTGCCGCCCACTGTACCGCTACCGCATCCCGCACACCCCCGCCCCCCGCGACCGCGTCTGCACGTGCGCCTATCCACTCTACACCCTCCGCCCATCGCGGCGCTCGCCGTACGACGAGCCAACAGAGCACGCCACCGCCGCCCTCGAGGCCATCGATGCCACCGGCCTCGGCAGCTCTGCGCCATCACTGGCGCTGTCGGCCGGCGGCGCCGCCGCCACCACCGCAGGCCCATCGCCGACGCCGCCGGCGCACACCACTGCAGCACCGTTCCTGTCCTCGTTCAGCGCCCTTCCCTCGCTGCGTGCGCGCTGGGCGGTGCGGCGGCGCAGCTCACGGCAGGCGGCGGTGGCGGCGGCCTGCAGTGCGCTGTCGAGCGCCACGGCTGCCCCGCCGCCGGCGGAGACGTGCTACCGCTGCGACATCTGCGATGGCCTGCAGGGCCACGACGACAGCAGCGGTGCCCACGAGTCGCGCACCGCGGCCGCCCCGTGCGACGCGACGCGGTCGGCGGCGGAGTGGAATGAGGAGGACGAGAGAGACGCGGCGGCCGGCGCCGCTGCCGCCACGTCCCTCTCGCTGCCCGACAGCAGCACCGCCGAGGAGCGCTACGGCCTCGCCACCTCCACGGACATCGCCAACACCGCCATGGAGGACGCCGACGTCGCGGAGCTGCGCCATCTCGATCCCTTCCACGTGGAGGTCTTCGGCCGTCCCTCCTGGACGGGGCTGACCAAGACGATAGCGCGAGAGGTGCAGGCGCAGCTCACGCGCTGTGGGCTGCGCAAGCGGGACCTCTCACTCTACGCGGCGCAGGCCAGCCTGAACAGCGAGGTGGGCAGCCAGACATACAAGATGTGGGTGCGTCGCGAGTCGCGGCGGCTCCGTGAGCGGCAGCTGCAGACGGCCTCCGCGGCCGCGCTTGCTGCCGGCGCGTCGGGGCCGGCGTCCGAGCTCACGGTCGCACCGGCAGACCCCGCCATCGTCAAGGCCAAGCTGGACACGCTGGACACCGCCGCCTACCTCGCGCGCTACGCAACCGCGGCGTACGGCCTCCCGTTCGAGCTCAACTACTTCTCCAGTCTGCGAGAGCTGACAAAGCTGATGGCCGAGCCGCACCGCCGCTACGTGTGCGCCAAGTCGGAGGAGCAGCTGGAGTCGATGCGGCGCATGCTGCAAGGCGAGGCGCCGGACGCGCTGCTCGAGTGTGTGGCGAGCCGCTACTCGCTGCGCGTCGGCCAGTCGTGCTGGTCGCTCTTCCTCGACCACGCGGCCAACCGCGTCGTGCTCGCCTTCCGCGGCTCCTTGACGCCGGCGGACATCACCGTGGACGTGACGGAGGGCTACGCGCACGTTGTTCTGGAGAGCGGCGTGGCGGACGCGAGCCCGGCCGCAGCGCAGCGGCTCTGCACCGCTGTGCCTCTGGGCTTCTACGAGTCTGTCGTGGAGGCCGGGGCGCAGGTGCTTCCGCTGCTGCGCGCCATCCACGCGCAGTACAGCGCCTACGAGCTGTGCATCACGGGGCACTCGCTCGGTGGCGTGCAGGCCTCCCTCTTCCACCTCTTCTACTGCGCACCGTGGCGCGCGACGCTGCAGTCGACGACGACGGCGCTGCGGCGCACCAAAGTACTCGCGTGCCCGTCTCCGCTGCCGTCGCCGGACGCCGTCGACGGCGCTGCCTCTCCTCTGCAATTCGCGCGAACGGTGACGTGCACCTTCGGCGCTGCTCCCGTGGTGGAGCGGTGTGTGGTGGCGCAGCTGAACGCGTGGTTGCAGCAGGAGGAGCGGCGCTCCGGCAGCCGCCTCATCGCCTTCAGCAACGGCATGGACCTGGTGTGTCGACTGCAGGTGCGCTCGCTGCGGGACGCCTTCGTGCGGCAGTACCCGCGTCCGGTGGAGGAGGGCCTTGCCGGTCCCGACGCTGCCGCCGCCAGCGATGCCGACGGTGAGGCGGCGACGCCGGCGGACAAGTGGGTCCCTCGCCTCGCCATCCCCGGCGCACTGTACAACATGTCTGTGGGGACACGCCGGCGCCACCTCCTCGCGGTGCCGCTGACGGCCGCGGCGGTGCGTGAGCAGGTCGTCCTCGTTCCCGAGGCGGCCCTGCATCACTTCCCTTCGCTGTACCTGCGCAGCCTCAATGATCTTCTCCGCCGCTATCAGGCCACGTGGCAGTCGATCACCGCTGCATCTGCGCCAGCTGGGTCGACGCCGACGACGCCGGTGACCGCCGTGGCAGAGCCGGCGCCAGCACAAGCCTCCGCCGCCACACCAGTACTGGGCACCGGCAGCCACCACTTGCCAGAGCTCCGAGCACCTGTGGAGGCCGTGGCGGCGCACACCTAGTGGCGGCCACCGCCACTCGCAGCGCAATGCAGTGCAGTGCACCGTGGTGTGCCTCCGCCACGGAGGAGGGGGAGGAGGTGGAAGAGAGAGTGTGTCAGAGGGCTGGAGAGGAGGAGGAGGAAGGGAGGAAGGGAGGAAGCAGAAGATAGAGACGATGGATTTGTTGTGTCGCACCTCTGCTCACAACACACACGCACACACTCACAGACGCACACAGAGCACTGAGCTGCGTGCGTGTTGCTGTCGCCTGGCTCGCTCTCCTCCTTCACCCCCTCCTCTTCTTCTCTTTACCTTCCCTCCTCCCCACCCTCCGCTCTTCACTGCTCTGCCGATGGCGCATGTGTGTGTGTGTGTCTCTCTCTCTCATTCTCTTTGCAAGCGTCAGCGTGCCTCTTCTTTCTTTCTTTCCACTGTTTGCTCGAGACGGTGCACACCGTACAACAAACACTCTCGTGACGTGTGTGTGTGTGTGTGTGTGTGTGTGTTGTGCGTCTGTCTCTCTCTTTGTACCTGTGTCCTCTGTGCTGACGCTGACCCTCAGCGAGCTCCTTTCCTTTCTCTCTCTCTCTCTCTCACCGTCTCTGCGCCAGCGATGCGCCTTCGTCCCACATTTGCTGTTGGGTTGGCCTCGTCCACCCGTGCTCGCCAGGAGGGAGAAGAAGGAGGGGGGGGGGAAGGGACATGATCGAGGTGAGTGCCCCATGGTGGTGCTGGGTTGCGTAGACGCAGCGACACCTACCGCACATTGGTCCGTGAGACCGCTGCGGCACCTCCCTCCTTCCTTCCCCTCTCTCTCCTCCATCTTCTGCTGCTTGATGACGTGCTCACCCGCCCACCGCATTGCCGCTGCTGCGGTGATGGTGCACAGCTGCTCGTCCTCTGCTCTCCTCCTCACATTTAACTTCCCTCCCCACTCTGTTCTTTACTTCCCCTCTCTTTCACACCACACATATGCACACACACACACACATGCACACACATACGCATATGCACATCCGCAGATGCGTGTGCGTCACCACAGAGGACTGTCAGAGCTACGGCGCCGGCGTCCCTGCCCACCACGCGGCTCGTCCTCAGCTGCTCTCTGCTCTTTTCTTCTTTTTTCTTTCTCGTGCTCCGCTGTCTCGTCAGTGTCGTCGTAAGTCGCGGAGAGGCAGCTGCATCGGCTCGCAGCACCGGTGCGTACGTACGTGCGTGTGTGTGTGTGTGGGAGAGATAGAGAGGGAGTCCTCCCCTCACGCCTCACGTGATTGACGCTGTCCACGATGGACGGTGCCAGCGCATCCGGCACCGGCGGTGGCTCGTCGGCGACGACCGCTGAGGTCGGGCGGCCCACACCGACGCCGCCGCCGTCCACGTCTCAGCCGAGCACACGGCGCCACGCTGGGGCATCCGCGCGGCCGCGCTCCTCGAGGTTGGCGGCCGCGGCCAGCGCCGGCGCCACCGCATACGGGGGCGGCGCCGTCCACGGTCCTCCCGACACGGCGGCGATCGTCCGCCACCGGCGCGAGGCGGATGCGGCGACGGCGGCGTGGTTCTACGACCTGGCGAAGGAGGTGGAGGAGGTCGGTGATGCCGCGGTAAGCCGTGCCAGGGCACCGCTGTTCGAGACGGCGCACCGCCCTCACGTGTTCACCGCCGAGGAGCGGCGGCGCATGGACCGGTACGAGAGCATCGACTACGCCGAGGGCCAGTCGTTGGTGCACCGCGTCAGCAGCGCTCGCCCAGACCGCGCGGACGCGCATGGGTGGCTGCGCCTTCTCGTGTTTCTGCTCGTCGGACTCGCGGTCGGCTGCTGGTCGCTCCTGCTCTTCCAGACACTGGACTACTTGGCAGAGGTGAAGCTGAGCGCGTTGCAGGGGGTGGTGCGCAGTCACAGCAGCAGCCCTGGCCCCTCTCCGCCCAACGCGTCCGTCGTGCCCTCGCCCGCACTGCTGTCCCTGCGCATGGCGAGCACCAGGAGCACCAAGAGCACCAGCGACAGCAGCGGCGGCGGCGGCGGCGGCGCCGAGGACGGTGCGTCGATGGTGCTGCGCACGGCATCGTGGTCAGCGCTGCTGCGCGGCGGGGTGTTGTACGTCATGTGGGGTGTGCTAACGGCGCTGCTCTCGTCCCTCTGCTGCCTCGTGATGCCGAGCGCTGCCGGCAGCGGCATCCCGGATGTGATGGCGTACCTGAACGGCGTCATGTTCCCTCGCATCTTCAACATCCGCAACCTCGTGGTGAAGACGCTGTCGTGCATCCTCGCGGTGAGCGCCGGGCTGCCGGTGGGGACGGAGGGGCCGATGATCCACATGGGGGCTCTCATCGGCGCCGGCATCCCCACCGGCCGCAGCCGCTCCCTCGACTGCAGCGCCACCTCCGTCTTTGCCCCATTCAGAAATCCTCGCGACCAGCGCGACTTCATCTCCGCCGGCGCGGCGTGCGGCTTGACGAGCGCCTTCTCCAGCCCACTGGGTGGGATGCTGTTCGTGCTGGAGGAGATGGCGACACACTTCTCCATGCGCCTCGCGTGGTTCGTGCTGCTCTCGTGCCTCTCCTGCATGTGGGCTATACAGACGTGCAACTCCTTCCTCTCGGGCTGGCGCCTCGTCGACCGCTCCGCCATGGCGCTCGGCCACGTGCGCGAGGCGGCCACCGCGATGCTCTACATCGACACGGTGCCGGAGAACACGGTTCCCCTGTACGCCCACACCTTCCTCCCCACCATAGTGGTGGCGGTGGTCTCCGGCTTCTTGGCGGTGGCCTACACGGTGAGCAGCATCCGCATCTCGCGATGGCGCTCGCGTCGGCTCTTCCCGACTGCGCTGTATCGCGTCCTGGAGCCGTGCGCCTTCGCGCTTCTCTTCTCCGCCACCTGCTACGTCCTCCCCCTCTTCACGCCGTGCGTGCCGACGCCGCCGCACGTGCTGGCAAAGAAGGCGGACCTCCACGTGGAGCTGTTCACGGCCTTCTGCGCCGATCCCGACACGACGCACCACCCGCTCGCGACGCTCACCATGACGAACCCCTACAACCTGCTGCGTCTTCTCTTCTCGCGGCGCTCTGCCGGGCTCTTCCCCGCGTGGGCGCTCGTCCTGCACCTCGCGATGTACGTGGTCGGCTCGAGCTACGCCGGTGGTATGTTCATCTCGTGCGGCACGGTGATCCCCTCGCTGCTCATCGGCGCCGTCGAGGGCCGTCTTGTTGGTGCGCTCTTCCATCACCCCGTGTGGGCGGACGAGGGCGTGGTCGCCCTCCTCGGCGCCGCCGCGTACTTCGCCGGCATCTCGCGCCTCACCTTCGCCCTCGTCGTGATTGTGATGGAGCTGACGGCGGATGTCTCGCACATCACGTGCTTGATGCTCGGCATCCTCATCGCCAAAGGCATCGCCGACAAGTGCTGTCATTCCTTTTACCACGCCTCGCTGGAGGTGAAGGCGGTACCGTTCCTCGAGACCCAGACGAGCATGCATCTGCTCGACACCTACACCGCCCACGACATCATGTCGAGTCCCGTCACCGTGCTCGAAACGTTGGACACGGTCTTGCACGTGCTGGAGGTGCTCACGACGACCCAGCACAACGCCTTCCCCGTCGTGCGAGTCGGAGAGGCGGACCAGGCCTACGAGGGCACCATCACACGCGCGCAGCTGCAGCTCCTGCTCTGGGTTGTGTATCTGCGCGAGATGGGCGACGCGGAGGAGGTGCTCGTGGACAGCGACCTCGACAGCGACGAGGGGGCCGGGCTGGGCGAGGCCGCGGTCGGCGGCGCGGGCGGCGGTGCGGCCTTCCAGACCCACGTCACGGCGGCGGAGCTCAAGCGCGTGCACGAGTACCTCTTCTGGTACCGCCTGCCGAGCATACCGATGATGGAGCGGCTGCCGCTGTCTACGATCCGCGCCCACGTGGACCTGCGCCCCTACGTGGACAAGAGCGCCCCCTACGTGCAGCAGGGCGTGTGTGTGTCGAGGGCGTACTACACCTTCCGCCACGTTGGCCTGCGCCACCTCCCCGTGCTCGACCGCGCACAGCGGGTCGTTGGGATCCTCACGCGGGTGAACTTCGTTGGGGATCGCTTGATGGAGAAGGTCGGCACCCCGCCGGCAGAGAACATCGGCGACGTCGAGTGAGGCGGTGGAGGAGGAGGGACCCTCCGCTCCAGCGTGTGTGTGTGTGTGTGTGTTTGTGTGTGTGAACGTGTGTGTCTGTGTGTTGTACAGCGGTTCGTACTCAGGGCTGCGGTGCCCCTTGTCCATGCTGGACCGCCTCCACTGCACCCCACGCCCCGGGTGACGGGCGGCGGGTGGCGGAGGAGGACGAGGCTGGCGGTGTCTTGCCGACCACCGCCAGTCCTCCGCTGGGACACCGATCATCTTCTGCGCCACGTAGCGCAACTTGCAGAACAATGTACACGTGTGTGTGTGTGTGTGTATGTGGTGGAGGGTGAGGGGAGCGAGAGAGTGTGTGCGGTAGTGCTGAGATCAAACGGTGGGGGACATCCGCGTGTCTCGCGGCGACGCCGATCAACTCACCCAATCCGACTCCTCTGCTCTCTCGCACATCTCTCACACATCTCTCCTGTGTCTGCTCAGACATGCAGTGGTGGAGCCCATCTACGCCCGTGTGTGTGTGTGTGTGTCTGTGTGACGACCGTCGCGCACACCGTCTCTCTCTCAGCTTTTATGTTCCCGCCATCATCTGCTGTATCACTCACTGGTATCACTCGCACTCCCGGTCTGCTGTGGACATCACACACACACACACACAACAAACACAAAACACACACCACCACACGTCCTCTCGTACATGCACGCGTGTGTTGGTGTGATTGCGCATGTGCCTTCCTTCCTCCACACACACACTCTCTCTCTCGATCAGCTGCTCTGCTCGTAATCTGGAGAGGGCGGCTACCATGCTGCGGGCCTGCGGCATCTCTGCCTTTCTCACTGGCGCACCGCGCGGCCCCGCGTCGCACCGCAGCGTGCGCTGCAGCAGTGCGTCAGCCGCCCCCGATGCGGCGCGTCCCGCCACGGCGTCCATCAAGTGTGTGCCGGATGATTTTGTGGTGGTCGAGCTGGACACGGCAGGGCAGCGCACAGATGCAAACGAGTACACCTTCCCGCCGGTGTGCGCGTCGCCGTCGTCCTCCAGCCCCGCCGATGCCGTGTGTGAGGACACCGAGCATGAGGACGTGGCTGCCGAGCTCCTGAACGGCGCGGACGTCGAAGCGCGCCATCCATCGGTGCGGCGGCTCGGCGATGTGCTGGCGACGCACGCACCAGCGCTGCGGCAGCACTTTGGAGGCGCGGCCGATGTTGCGGCGCGGGTCGCGTCCACAATGGCGCCTGACTCGCTCTCGCAGCTGTCGCACGACGTGGGTGCCGCGCCATCGTCATCGTCGTCGCCGCCGTCACCATGGTGGGCCACCACCACGTACACGCTGAGCTGTGGCGGTGACAGAGAGGAGCGGCGGCTGGTGCACCTGCTCGTGCGTCGTTGCTTTCCTCATCTGCGCTCGACCTCCGACGCACCAGTTCCACCGCTCGAGAGCGCCACAGACGGCGACGACGCTGCGGTCGCGATCACGTGCATGTTCGACCTGCACTACATCTTCTTCTGCGCTACGCTCGGGCCCGAGGCAGCGCAGTGCATTGCACGGTGGTCCGTCGAGGCGCAGGCGGCGCGTCATGAGCGGCGACTCGGCAGCGCGGTGTGCGCCGAGCTGCACCGGCTCTGCGACGCGGTCGCCAGCGGCACCGACACGGCGGACGCTGCACACAGAGCCGCCTCACCGCAACGCCTCTGCCACGCCTCCTTCGCCACTCTGACGGCGGTGATGCGCCAGTCGCCGTCGACCGCCGCCGCCGCCGCCGCCGCTCCGCTGGTGACGGAGAAGGATGTGCGACGGCGTGTGCACGAGCTGTTGCGCCGCTTCTACCCGTTCGTGCAGTGCCAGGTGCGCGAGGGGCACGTCACGCTGCGCTACCGCCCACGCCCCGATGGCGCCGACACCGGCGTCGGCACGCGGCGCAGTCGTGTCGAGGCGGAGGACGGCCCCGACTCCTCTACGGCGCCGGCGCCTCTGTCTGCTGCCGCGTATGTGCACCTCATCGTGCGGAAGCGCTCCCTGGACACGTCGGAGATGCGGCTGCTGCTGGCGGAGTACTGCGGGGTCAAGGACAGCGCTGTGTGTGTGGCTGGGATGAAGGACAAGCGGGCCGTGACGGTGCAGCGGTGCTCCGTCCCCGCCACCGCCGCCGCCGGGTCGAGTGGGGCGGCGCAGCGCCGCCTCGCCGCTCTCGTGGCGGACACCGCCGGCAGCGACCCTCCCACCCTCCGCTGGCCGTCGGACCCGCATGAGAGCTACGTCGTGCTCCACCACGCGAGTGTGTCGACCGCGCCGGTGGGGCTCGGGCAGCTCTCAGGGAACTGGTTCTCGCTGCGCGTCCGCAACGTGCGGTGGGCCACCGCGGCGGAGTGCGCGAGCTGGACGGCGCTGCCAGCCACGATGACGAAGTCCACCACAGTTGTGCCTCCGCTTCCCGCTGCTGCTGATCCTGTTGATGATCCTGTTGATGATCCTGTTGCGGGCGGTGAGGTCGCTGTTGAGGGGGCGCAGCAGCAGGAGCAGTCGTCACTGCGCCGTCACATCGAGGAGCGCCTTGCACGCTGCGCACGGGAGGGCTTCGTCAACTACTTCGGGCAGCAGCGCTTTGCGGAGACGGTGGAGAGCGTCGACGACCACACCGGGGTGCACTTGTTTGCTGGCCGCTGGGTGGCGGCGGTGCGCAGCCTCTACCGCGCCTGCCCCGACGTGTACAGCGCCTTTCCTGACAAGATGGAGGCCCGCTTCGTGCCGAGCAGCGCACGTGACGCGCAGGTCATGACACACGCGCTCCGGCAAACCCGCCGCATGTGCTTCTCCGAGTACGCGCTGAGCAGCGCGGACGTGCAGGGCGAGAGTGCGGTGTGGACGCGGCTGTGCGAGAAGGCCATCACCGTCGGCGTGCCCTTCTACCTGCGCTCCTTGTGGGTGCACGCTGGACAAAGCGCCTTCTTCAACGTCGCTGCGTCACATGTCGTGACGACGGCGTTGGCGGCCGAGTCGGCGGCCTCCACAGCGCCGCCAACGATGGTCGCACTTCCACGGAACATCCTGGAGGCCGCGCAGCTCCCGCTGGGTGGCTATCACGTGGATCGCCACGTGGAGGACGGTGCGTCCGGCGTGCTCTGGGCGGAGTGGAAGGCGGCTGCTGTCGCACACGCCTTGCGCGAGCTTCGTTGGACCGCGGCGGACGCGTTCGAGCAGCGCCGCGTGGCGGGGGTACCCGTGCCCGGGTCGTGGCGCGCCGTGGTGGCGCGGCCGACGGACCTCGCACTTGACTGGGTGACGCCCTCCGTGGATGCGGCGGTGGTGTCGGCCGGGTGCGACGGTGGCGGCGGTGCTGATGGGAGCGCGTCGCTGACGATGCAGTTGTCCTTCGCGCTTCCACCGTCCTGCTACGCCACCGTGTTCCTCCGCGAGGTGCTCGGGTCCGACCAGTGGTGGTGATGGCGCCGCTCCATCGCCGTCAACCTCCTCCCCCTCCCTCCCTTCTCAGCGCGTGTGTCATGTACACCCCGCCTCTGCACCACGCCACTCCTCGCCACTGTCGCCATCGCGTCCCAGAGATTTTGTGTGTGTGTGTGTTCGTGTGAGTCTCCCACACATCTCCTGTCCTCCTCCCCTCCCTTCGTCCTTCTCTTGTCTGATGCAACGAAGGGGGTGAGGACGTCGTCGCCGTGACCTCCCGCCGCCTCTCCGTGTCCCACTCGCTGCGACGTCAAAACATGGTGACACGGCTCTCTCCCCCCCCTCTCTCTCTCATGCAGGCACGGGCACAAACATCTCCTCTCTCTCTCTGTTTGTGTGTGTGTGCAGTGGTGGCGTTGGTGGAGAGCGGAAGGTGCTGTGGCGCACACCGCCGCACCGTCACGGCCACATCGCCGCCGGCTACGTCGTATTGCTGTGCGCGACTCGTGAACTTCTTCTCTCGAATACCCTTCGTTTTTTTACTTCTTCTGATATCACACACACACACACACACACGTGTATGCACACACGCACATACTCACACACATGTGTGTGTGTACACGGACTGAGTAACAGCAACAATTGAACAGGAAAGTACGTAGACGTGGATCGATCCGCTCAATCTCATCATTGTCTCCCTCCCTCACCTCCTCACGACCCACCAGCACACACACACACACACACACACACACGTAAAGTTAAAGATAGCTGTGCGTCTTGAAGGCGAAAGAGAGAGAGAGGGGAAGTAGGCGACGGCTGAACTGGTGTGCACCCTGTGTGTGTGTGTGTGTGTGCGACACAACTGGTTGTTACTTTTCATTTCATTCATTCTCTCTTTCCCTAGTTGCGTTGCGCCACGGTCGTGGTGGTCCGGTGTGTATCTGCCGGCTGCACCGACAGGCCCTCAGCCGCTGCACCCGTCCCAGTTGTGCATCACGCGCACTCTCCGCCGCCACCACCGCCGCCGAGGTGAACACGCGTGAGATCGACGGTGCGCTATAGAAGCAGTGGTACGCTGCCCACAAGCACTCCTCTCCCCCTTTTTTTTTTTTTTTGCACTCACTCTCACACACACGCACGCACACACGTGTGTGTGTGTGCGAGCGGACTCTAGCGTGGTCACCTGCTACTGCGGTGTGGCACATCATCACACAACCGCAGAGTTCTTCTACTCTCCGCGATGGACGTCGGTCGTGAGGGCCACTCTGGCCTCTACACGATGCACTTCTCCACCGTCTTCCCGGTGGAGCGGGCGGCGCAGGAGCGAGCCAACGGCACGGCGGCGAACACGTCGTCCTCCTCGTCCCCGCCGGCGCCGGCGTCGTCGGAGGTGGGCCGGGGTGGCGCACACGGCGGCCCGTCGTGCTCTCTCACGCAGTTCACGCAGTGGCACATCCTCATCCGGATGGATGTGGAAAACGAGATGTTCTTCGTGAAGGGCGATGCGAAGGTGTTCTCCCCCACCCCGTCGCTGACGAGCGGCACGGCGCGCGGCGTCAACCGCGACGGCACCCCTGCGCAGAGCTCCACCGCGCCGGATGGCATTCCCATCGTGCCGGTGCACCAGCGAGAGCGGCGCTGCAGTGTCGTCATTGGGAGCTACTACCGCCAGGCGGACAACCTCGAGGCGGCTGGCACGGTGCCGCCGTCGTCGATGCTGGGGCTGGAGGTGCGGATGCCACGACTGGAGGCGGCTGTGTTGGGCCTCGCGGAGCCCGAGATGCTGACGGATGTGGTCCTCAACTGCTCCGGGCACAAGTCGTGCGGGTGGTACATGGGCGCCGTGACGGTGACGGCGGAGGGGAAGGCCGTCGAGGCCCCGCAGACGATCCGCTTCCTCCTCAAGCCCTTCTACGGCCACCGGTGCGCGCACTGTCTGGACCCTGTCTACGCGATCGGCTACACGTGCGAGCACTGCGAGGTGCCGCACTACTGCTCACGCGACTGCATGAACGCGCACATGAAGCGCCATCACAAGCTGCTGTGCCCGGTGCTCTACGACAAGTACCGCTGCCAGTCGGGTGAGGTGGTGACGGAGGTGCCGGATGGGTCGGCGCTGGTGGCGTGGTGGCGGTGCTGGGAGCACGGCACCTTCAGCGTACTCGTGGACCCGAACAACTCCCTGGGCTACGCGATCGAGCTGACGCTGAACGTGCTCAAGTCTGCGCGACAGGAGGGGCTGCAGTACCGGCTGGTCTCCTCCGCGGCGCTGTCGTCGTCGCCGCCGCACGAGGAGGTGGCGCGGTTCGCGTGTGTGCTGCTGCGCGAGGTGAACCGCAGCGCGATCCTCGGCGGGTGCGCGCCGCTGGCGGCGGCGTGCCTCGACTACCTGTACGTCTTCAGCCCGTCCGCGGACTTTGCGATCCAGGCGCACATTCTCTTCTTCACAACGTTCCACTGCGAGGACCTCGACGTCCCCATCGACACCTTCGAGGAGTACGTGTCCTACGCCCGCCCTCTGCACGCGCTGGCGTCGCTGCAGATCAACTACGCGCTGAAGAGCACAATCCCAGCCGAGTTCTGGCGTCGTGTGAAGATCGCGAAGGACTCCATCGCCTCGCTGCTCGCCGTCACGAACGTTGTGCCGAGTGGTGGGGTGGAGGGGCTGAAGGAGATCATCACCGCACAGCAGCGGGACGCGCTCATGATGCTGTCGCGTATCTTCGTGATGATGGCGACACGCGCGCCACAGGGCGAGTGCCAGCGGTGGCTGGAGCAGGCGGAGCGCTGCCTGAGCCAGTGCCAGGACGGACTCACGGTGCCCAACTCCTTCGAGGTGGACGCGATGATCTGCTTCCGCCGCGCGGCGCTCCTCTTGCTCTTCAAGACAGACGCCAAGGCGGAGGAGGCGAAGGCGCTGCGGAGGAAGGGCGAGTCCTTCCTGAAGCTGCGGCAGCGACCCGCCATCGACACCACGAGCATGCAGCAGCAGAACGGCGTCGAGGAGGGTGAGCCGGTGAAGGAGGCCGTAAAGAAGGCGTAGCAACGTGGAGAGAGAAGAGGAGCGGGACTGGGGTGTGTGGGTCGGGGGGGGGGCGGTGGTGCAGGAGATGAAGGGGTGGGGTGGGGTAGGGGAGGAGGAGGAGGAGAGAGTGTGTCTGTATGTGAGGGTACGATGGAGCACAGGGAGAGGCGCCTTGCCATGTGCTCGCGGCGATGTGCGAGAGAGCGACAGCAAGTGCAACGATGTGTGTGTGTATATGTGTGTATGTGTGTCGTCTTGTTTCCTCTGTGTCGTGCAGACGAGGCAGCACACGCTTCGTTCCACCCTCTCTTGCACTCATTGCCTGTTGCTCTCCGCGTGTCTGTCTGAGCTCCTCCCTCCCTCCCTCTCCTTCTCCCATGGATGCGCGTGTCTGTCTGTCTGTCTGTGTGTGTGTGTGTGTTTGTTTGTCTGTCTGTCTGTCTGTCTGTGTGTGTGCACTCGTCTCTCTCTCCCTCGTCCCCATCTGCGATCTTAAAGGTGTCAGTGCGAGGGAGACTCGCGCGCAGCGGCGTGTCGATGATGGGGAGAGGTTGTCCTAACCGTACACAGCTCTCTCTCCCTCCCTGATCTGTTCTCCATCCCCTAAGAACACACACACACATACAATGACAGACTCATGTGTACAACGTGCACGCGCCGACGAAGAGCGACGCCGGGATCGGTGTGAGGAGGGGGGTTGGGGTTGTGGTTGGCCGGCTCTTCTACACTCCCCCCCTCTCTCTTCACTCCAGCACCTCCCTCAAGTAGCGGAGAGGGCTGGGGACGAGCGCGGTGCTGCGCGTGTGTGTGTGTTGCGCAGTCGTCGACACGCAGCGAGGCATGGTGTGCGCAGTGAAGCGCAGACCCGTGTCGCCGCTTCCCTTCCCCACTCTCGCCTTTCACCTGACGATCTCGACGCCCCTGCTGCGCTGGCGGTATGTGTACCTTGCACTCCACCACATCCTCATCTTCTCCCCTTCTCCCCCCTTCCACCACCGCCACGACGCACGTCGGCGCTTGCGCGGCTGTATGCGTGTGTGCATGTGTGCGGGACAGAGCCTGGCACACACCTCCCTCTCTCTCTCTCTCACGCACCCATACACACACAGACACACACACACACACACACATCCCTCTTCTCTCTCTCTCTCACACGCTGATCCCTCTTTTTGTTGCTGAACCACCTCCACTTCTCTTTCCTTCCTTCCTCTCTGTCTCCCCCCTCTCTCTCTGTGTGTGTGTGGCGTCGCTGAGGCTCTCCGTGTTCACGCGACGTGGTGCTCCTCTGCGCGTACCGGTCGACTCGCCTCCCCCCAGCCAGAGGCACGGCACCCTCCTCCTCCTCCCCCCGGCGCATCAGAGGTGAGGACACGGGGCTGCGGCGCCGCTGTCTCTCCGTTCTTCACCGACACAACAACAACAGCCGCAGCAGCAGCGGCGTGAAGTGCGAGGGAGAGTGGACATCGCCTCGTTGCTCCCCTCTGTTTTTTATTTATACATCCATCTCTTGTTGCCTCCCCCCCCCACCACCACATGGCCCCACGCTCGCGGTGGGCGGCCGTGGCGCTGCTCGTGACGGCTGCGGCGCTGCTGAGCTGCGTCCTCTCCCCGTGCCCCGCCACGATGGCGGCTGCCAACTCAGACGACCTGCCGAAGGCCGGCTGGGGACGCCCTTGCCTCTCGCCCTACGACGTGTGCGCCACGGTGGAGGTCTACCAGTACTGGGAGGAGAAGAAGAACCGCCTCAGCTTCAGCGTGGACGCCTTCATGAGTGACCCGAACGCGAAGGGCACGCTCACGGTGTGGATCGTCGCGGACGACCCGGACATCAGCGTCGCGAAGGAGTTCCACCGCGTCGGCATGAACGCCGTCGTGGTGCATCCGCGTGGCTCCAAGGCCACACCGTCGTACTTGACGTGCGTCAACACGTCGAGCCCGACAGATGCGCAGTGCTGGATGACGGCGGCGTGCGCGACGGAGCTGGCGACGGCGTCGGGCACCGCAGGCGGCATCGGCAACGCGTCGCACTACACGGTGGACCAGACAGCGCACGACCTCGACTGGGCCCTGCGCACTCTCGGCGACGGGCGTCCCAACGTCGTCATGGCGGAGGGCCTCAGCACTGTGGTGGCGCTGCGCCTTCTGCAGCTGCACCCCGACACCAGTGCGGCGTTCGTGCTTGTGGACTTCGTGAACCCGCTTCTCTTCAACCCATCCGCCTACTTCACCAATGGCGGCATGGACAGCGCCATGCAGCACCTCCTGGCCCTGTGCGATGACCGGGCCGCGTGCGTGGGTCGACTCGGTGCGTCGGACGGCTCGTGGAACCGCCTCCGGCTGCTCATGGACCGCGCGAAGGCCGGCACGCTGCCGTGCGCGGCGCGGCTCAAGTGGGTCGAGCAGAAGGGCAACTCCGTCGCCTTCACCGGTGCGCTGCGTGACGTGCTGGCGCGCATGCTCCGCTACCCCGTCTACCCCTTTGCCACCAGCAAGGCGGAGTTGCGCAACTTGGTCCCGTCGCTGCTATACCGCCTCCAGCGCTGCAACGACAAGGACGTGGTAGCGCTCAACAAGCTCTTCGACTACCTCGGCAGCAGCAAGAGTTACACCTGCCCCGACAACGGGGCTCTGCAGATGCACTGGCTCGTGAATGCCTTCCAGCTGCCCGCAACGCTGCCCGACCTGCGCGAGCACCGGAGCGCGGCGGAGGCCAAATACACGGTGCTCCCCCCCGCCGACGCCTTCACCGCCTTCCACGAGGCCGCCGCAAAGTTCCCACGAGCACCGCCCCGCCCCGCGACGACGGTGTTGCCGGTGAACGCCACCCAGAAGATCCTGCTGCTCACCGCCGACATGGACGCACTGCTCCCCGGCGGCGCCGCCAGCCAAGTCGCGCTCGCCTTCAGCAAGCTCGGCGGGTCGGTGCAGCTGCGGCAGCTGCGCGGCACGGGAGGTCAGCCCTCCATGCTGCTCTTGCCGTGTCTTGTGAACAACATGATTATGCTGAGGGACAAGGGCATGTGGGCGGACGAGGTGCAGTGCACGCTCGACCAGACGCGCACGATGGACTTCGTCAACAGCGCCACAGACGCGTACTACGGCACCGCCGACGCGTGGGACTTCGACGTGCCCAACACGGACGACAGGGACGCCAAAGGCGGCGGCGACGGCGGGCAGCACTCGTGGTCGCTGTGGCGCACGTTCGCCAAGTTGCTGCTCGCGCTACTCGTGCTCGGCGGTGTCGGTGCCGGCGCGTACTTTGGTGTCCGCTACATGCGCGCTCGCGGTGCGTTCCCGTACAACCGCGTGAGCGACGACTTTTACGAGAACTTACACCGCTGACGTGACACGAGCGAGCAGCGGGGGGGGGTTAGACACTCGCGCCGACAACCACCCCTGCTGCGCATGTCTGTCTCTCTCTCTCCCTCGCTTTCATTCCTTTCCCTTGTGACGGGAGGGAGGGGGGGCCACGACGGCCCCGTGTCGGTGGTGACGCTGTCGCCTCGACTACCTGCTGACGCACACCGCCGCCGCAACCTGTGCAGCGGACCCGACAACTTGCGCCCACCGCGCTGATCTCCCTCCTTTCTCTCTCTCTCTCCTGTACGTGCTCGTGTGTCTTTCGCTTCGCGCTTCTTCTGCCGACGTCCCCCATCACAGCTCCCCCTCCTTCTTCTTGTGGCGTGGGAGACGGCGCAGCTGCAGCCACGGGTGCCGCATCGTGCTAGGACAGCGCCGCCGTCGGGGTGTGGGGGCGACTATCGACTTCCATCTTTCCTTCTCTCAACGATGCAGACTACACCACCGCCACCGCCACCGCCACCACCACGCACGCATGGGTGCTCTCTTCACCCGCGACGTCCGCTACACCTCGCTCACGCTCCCACCCCCTCTTCTCCCCCTCTTCTTCCTTCTCCTGTGTCCTCCTTCCTCTCTCAGTCCTTCTGTGTGCGCACGAGAGGAGAGCTCTCGTGTGTGTGTGTGTGTGTGTGTGTGTCTGCCGGTGCACGCGCTCTCCTTTCCCCCGTCGTGGCGTGCGCACTGCGAGCGGCACACACGTGCAAACACACACACGTACAAACGCACGTACCTATTTACACACACATACACACATACACATACACACGGGACCGAGTCCCTCTCCGTCCACCTGTCCCCTTCTGTTTGTGTGTGTGCAAGTACTCCTTCATGAGCGACAACGTCACTGATGGCGGCGACAGGCTGAGCGCAGCGGCGCTGCAGCCGCCAGCGCTGCGGCCTGCGTCTGCACCGCTGGTGGTATCATCATCTTCTGCTGCGGTGGTTGCTGCTTCCACACGCAGATCCAGTGCGCTCGCGGACGTCGATGCCGCCGCTCCCTCTCACGGCCGGCACGGTGCGTCGTCTCCGGCGGCAGATCCACTGCCGTCGCTGCCTCCCACTCCCACACCGCGCGATACGCCATCGGACCCCAACTCGCACACCGACTCGTCCTCGCCGCCGTCGTCGCCGCGAGGCCCGGCACCTGCGCGTGCCACACCTGAGACCCGCACCGACGCCGCCGTGCGCGGCAGCGGTGTCGCGGCGGCCACGTCCGCCGCGGATGTCTCCCGGTGGAAGGACCACCGCGACTATCAGCGGCTGGCGCGAGAGCTGCACAAACTTCTCTCCGCCATCGACGCCACGCCGGTGGCGGAGTGGGCGACGCAGGCCTCGCTCCTCGGCCAGCTTCTCAAGTGCCTCCAGAAGCACAAGGACGTCGTCGGCGCGGTGGAGCTGCCTGACGGGCTGCACTTCGCCAAGGCGCTCGCTCAGGCGCTGAGCCCGCTGAGCGTCGTGGGGGTGCAGCGGAAGGCGCTCGAGGTGCTACAGTGCTACGCCGGCTACGCGAACCCGACGTACCCGATGGCGAGAGACTTGCCCCACGTGCTGCCGGGGCTGCTGGAGTTGCTGCCACAGGCCACGATGCAGGTGAAGGGCGACGTCTTGGAGATCCTCGACCGCAGTCTCGTGCGGCGTCTGCCCGCCGCGGCTCTGCGCGCGTCTGCGCAGGGGCTGCTGACGGCGCTCCTCAGCTGCCTCGAGGAGTCCGAGACGAGCCCGATGTACCGGCGTGCCATGGCGCTGCTGGAGTTTGTGCAGGAGACACTCGCACGCGCCACACCCACGCCGTCTCCGCCGCGTCTGGGCGAGGTGCACGCGGGGCTGCGCGGCGGACAGGTGCTGGCGGCGCACACGTGGGTGCTCCTCCGCGATGCCGCGCCGCTGCGTGCGCCGGGGCTCAGCGCAATGAAGGCGCTCATCGCCCTCTCCGGCGTGCCGGCCGCTCCCGTCGCGGTTGGCGCCGCCGAGGGCGAGTCGGAGGCGGAGTCCGCGGCGGCGACGCCTGCCCCGGTGCAGCCGGACTGGGTCGGCGGAGACGCGGCCACTGTCGTTGCTGCGCTGCTGAACTGCCTGCAAGACGCGCAGGAGCGGACGCACAGGCTGGCGCTCGACATCCTGCTCACGGTGTGCCCTCTTGCGGCGGAGGAGGGCCACCAGACGAGCGTCACGCTGCCCACACCAGTCGGCGGCGGTGCATGCCGCGTCGCGCGCGGTGTGGACGACGACGGCCCGACACTCGCGAGGGGTGCGATGACCGCGCCTCCGTGGCGTGGCGCGTCGCAGCCGGTCTTTACATTCGAGCGAAGGGCGCTCCTCGTGGCAGCGGCGGTGCAGCTGCTGGGGACGCGCCACGGGACGGTGAGCGTTGCCCGGCGCGTGCTGCAGTGGCTGACCGTCGACTCAGGGAGTGTGAGCTCCGTCGCTGACGCGGGGCCCGAAGGCGCGCCAGAGGTGGAGCACCGCGGCGGCGTGGTAGACGACGTCACCGCCAACCCCGCCGCCGCCTCAGCCTCCTGCGCTGCGTACGTGGAGCGCGTCACCGCCTACGTCCTCTCCCACGGCTTCCACATGGTGGTGGATCACTGGCTGCGCTGCCGCCGTGGTCGAGGAGGAGGAGGAGGAGGAGATGGCGAGGCGACAGCAGCGGCGCCGGTGCCGCCACACGTCTCGGCTGCGCTGTCGGCACTGCAGCACACCGCTGCGCAGGCGGCCACCGCGACAGCACCGCGGCTCTCGAGTGCCTCCTCTGTCGCGGCCGCGTTCGGCAGCCGCCGCGGAGGCACCGTCGGCGCCACCGCCGCGCCGCCCTCCACCGTGCCGGATGCGGTGGCCGTCGCCGTCGTGTGGCTGCGAGCGCTGCTTGTGCTTCTGCGCTACCGCGCCTCCAACACGCGGGGCGGTGCCGCGCCGGCAACGGCTGTCGCGAGCCCCGCTGTGGATGCCGCGCTGTCCTACGATGTCTCCGAGGTGGCGGCGGCGGCAGCGGCGGAGACGGACATTGCCGTCTTCCTCGTGCACGCCGGCCACCTACTACTGCCCTCGCTGTGCCGGCTTGTCGCTGGCGTGCCGGCAGTGCTGGCGGCGCACGCGCTGGACGGCACCACGTCGAGTGCCGCGGCGGACCTGTGGGCCGCCGAACTTCACGAGCTGCTGCAGGTCCTTCCCTGGCACTCCTTCGTGGAGCTGGACATGTGCGCCGTGCAGGTGGTGGAGAGACTGCTCCGCCCCGCACTGCCGCCGAGCGTGGCGGGGTCTGCAGCGGATGCGGTCGCGTCCACTGCCGCAGCCCACGTGCAGCAGCAGATTGCAGCGCAGACAAACAGCGTCTTCGACTCGGCTGAGGCGCTAGGCGGTGCAATGGTAGATATGACGGTCGAGTGTTCAGCGGCGGCGCAGGGGTACGTGCTGGCGTCGCTGCGGTGGTCGGAGGCGACGGCGGTCCTGCTTGGCCGGGTGGTGGCTGCCGTTGGGGCCGAGGTGAGCGCGGCCTCCCCGGCGCCGGCTGCCGCAGCGGTCACTCCACCGGCTCTCTCGCTGCTGCTGTCGACTGCCGATGCGCTGCTGCGCGTGCTGATGCAGCGTGTGCAGCAGCTTATGGAGCCGATGCTGGACGCCGTCTTGGCCGCTGCGAGCGCGACGCGGACGCCGTCGGTCGTGACGGTCGACTTCTTCTCTTCGTTCCTCAGCGCCGTCGACGCGTGCGTCCTACACCACATCCGCGACGCCGCCGCCGCGCTGACGGCGACCGCCCTTCACACGTGTCCGCGCGCCACGGCGACGTGCGCGTCGGGGCTGCAGCCGCTGCTGGCGCGTCTGCACCGCAGCACGCTGCGCATCACGTCGTTCGTCGCCCAGCTGCACCTCCGGTGTCGGCAGCAGGCCCTTATCGGAGTGCTGCTCGACACCGCGTCGGAGGACGGCGCCGGTGCGCGCGAGCGGGACTTGGCGCAGGCGACGACAGCGTGGCTCGCGTCGGTGTGCCACGGCGCCACCGCGGCGGCCGCTGCCGGCGCGCACATCTTCTTCGCTCGAACAGTGCGGCTGCTCCTCGACGTGCTCCTGCGCGCGCGCGGCTGTCTGCTGCCCGAGGCGGTGTACGCTGTTCTGGACCCGTGCTGCGCGACCACCGGCGGCACCGCGGACGCCGTCGCCTTCACAGATGCGTACGTGCTGGCCCCGGTGCTGCATCGCCTCTGGGAGGCCTGCGCTGGCGGGGCAGAGGCGCTCGATCTGGGGTGCCTCCCCGCCGTCTCCGCCGCCTCGGCTGCCGCGGGCGACGCTGCAGAGATGGCGGACATGTGCACCACCGCGCTCGTGGCGCTCGTCGCCGTGTCGCCGGCGTGCTCGCGCTGCCTGGACACCTTTGTGCTGGAGACCGCGGCAGACCTCGCTGTCCCTCGCCTCGTGCGTCTGCAGCGCGAGTTGGCGGAGCTGCGCGCTCAGCAGCAGCAGCAGCAGCAGCAGCAGCAGCGCCGCGTGCCAACAGGGCCACTGGCGCCGGTCGAGGAGCTGCAGGAGCCTGGCATTCTGTTCCAGGGCCAGCTGGCGTTGCTCGACTGCCTTGTTGGAGTACCTGGCGACGTCGCCGGCGCGGGTGCCGCGATGGCGGAGGCGACGCGTCAGCTCGCGCGGGCACACCTCAGTAACGCCATCGTGCGCGACCTCCCCGGCCATCTCCTCCCTCTTCATCTCTCGATGCTGTGTCCGCTTGTCACGGGGCCGCCCCCACACGACTCGGCGAGCGGCAGGCCGCGGCGCCGGAGCTCCTCCGCTGCGGCCGCCGACGCTGGTGGCCCGGCGCTGTCCACATCGCAACTCACAGTGCTGCTGCCCGTCCTCACTGCGGCTGCAGGGGCCGAGGAGACGACGTGGGCTGCGTCGCCAGTCCGATGCAGCCGCTTCTGCCGGGACGAGGACACGCGTGTGCGCGGTCGACATGCGGCACCGCCGTCGCGTGTGTATCGCTGCGTCGAGGCTGAAGAACTTGTGCGCTATCTCTTCGCCCTCCTGCAGCTGCCGTCGGCGGTGGAGTGGGTGGGTCGGTCGATGGACACGCCAACACCGAATGCACTGCGCGTGCTCCTGCGCGCGTTGGAGGCGCAGTCGTTCGTGCCGTCCGAGGCGGGTGACCTGGCAGTCCCCTCCACGCCGCCGTCGCCGTCATCGCCGGCGCATGCGGGGGACACGAACACACTCTTCGCGGCGACGGCGCTGCTGCTGCTGTGTTTGATCCGCCACGGGCTCCTCTCGGTGCACGCGGTGCACATGCGCCACCAGGACATGTGTGGCCGCGGTGATGGGTCGCGGCTTGCCGTCGTCACACGGCACTCGTCCGAGTCGTCGTCGTCCGCGGCGGAGTGCGCCGCCGCGCTGCAGCGGCGGAGCTCCACGCTGCTCGACGCCGTTGGGTGCCTGAACCGGCTCGTGGCGTTGAGTCAGACAGGTCCGCGCACACGCCCCCACCCCGCGGCGGCGCTCACGTGGCAGTACACCTCTGCTCAGCTGCTGCCGCTCCTTCGCCTTGCCGTGCAGGCCGACCTGCACGCCGTGCAGAGCGTCCTGCTCGACCACATACGCGGTGTTGCGCTGTACCTCGACGACGTGCCAGGCACGCCGTCAGCGCCGTCGCCGCAGCGCCAACGAGGCCGCTACGACACCGGCACCACCGCCGGAGCTGCCTCGCGGCACTGGCGGCCCCACGCGCTCCAGCGATTTGCCGAAGGCGGCGACGGCGGCGGCCTCGGCGAGGCCCCTGCGGAGGCCGCGAGCCGCGGGGCACCCGTGACGTCAGACGCGGCGGCAGAGGCGGCCGGGGCGAGCGCCACGCCCGTCCTCGAGGAGCTCAAGCGCGCGCCACCGGCGGTGCTCTCCAACAAGTCGCTGTACGCGATGCTGGGCGAGGTGGTGGAGCGCGTGCTCAGCCAGCACGCCGCCGGTGCAGAGGCGTCGGCAGCACCCGTGGCGCCGCGCTCGGTGGGTGAGGACACGCTGTCGGCGTGGCTGCGCTTGTACGTTGACGTGTTGCCGCACCTCTACCGCGATCTCGTGCCGTCCGCCGAGATCGTTGTAGATGTGCTGCTCTGCGCGCTCGAGTCGACTCCTGGCGCCGCCGGCGGGTCCGCCGATGCAGCGACGCCGCTTAGCGGCGCCGACGAGGACTGCGCGGCGGCGCAGTCCATCTGCTACGCTGCCCTCGCCGACGTGGCACAGTACCTCTTCGGGTTGGCACGCGCAGTTGATGAGGAGGCGTACGCGGTGGCGATGCGAGCGAAGGAGTCTATGAGCTGGATCGCGAGCACCTTCACGCAGGAGGACCCGGTGGCGCAGGCGCGCGGCGCAACGCTGTGGCACCGCTCACCCGTGCTGTCGCCCATCCGTGCGGCGCTGCCGCGGCTTGTCGGCGCCGCCGCGCGCGTCCTTTGCGTGTACGACCGGACGACCGCCGCTGCTCCACCGCGGCGGAGTGGCGCGTACGCCGCGTGGGCGGCTGACGCGGATGCCGACGCCACTGTCGGCTGGCCAGCGGCGCGAGTGGTGGCCACCGAGCCGGCGCGAGTGAGCGAGCCGGTGGAGCGCCTGTGCGCCGAGTCGCGGCGTCTGTTGCGCGTGCTGAGCGACGTCGCTGGGGCTGAGTTCGTTGTGGCCTTCCAACTTGTCTGGTGCGATGTGTACGCGGCGCGGTGCACGTGGTGGGTCTTCGAGGACAAACGGCAGCGTCAGCGACGCCACCGCATCTGCGCGGCCGGGCCGGCGGCGGCGGCGCTCGACGGCATCGATGCAGACCTCAAGCTCGCGTGGGGGAGGAAGGAGGAGGCGCAGCGCGCCGCCCGCGTCCTACTGGAGGACGTTGGCGTGCCTCTCAGTGACGTGGCGGCCGTGTTGGCGCCGCTGCTGCAGTCGGCCGCCTCCGCCTCGACAGAGGAGTCCGGCACCCACGGCGAGCGTCCCTCGCGAGCAGCAGCGGCGCTGTTCTCCTTCGATCAGCTCGTCGAGGGCCACTGCGCGGAGCACTCGGGCAGCCTGGCTGAGCGCGACGTGGAGGCGGTGCTGACGGTGGTTGCCGACGTCCTCTCGCAGCTGCAGCCCGACCCGCTGTGCTTCTGCTGCCTCTTCCACACGACCTACTGCGTGGTGGACTACGCGGAGGAGGACAGGGACGACGCCACGGCGCCGACACGCACAGACGAGGCGCCGGCGCGGTGCAGTGGGGAGCCCAGTAGAAGGCAGCCACGCCAACCAAAGCAGCAACAGCAGCAGCAGCAGCAGCGGCGGCGGCGCTCCATGCCCGGGCTGCGCGCGGCCACTGACGCTGCGGCGACGCTCGTCACGATGTCGGACGTCTACCGGAGCCGCACCTTCTGTTTTGCACTGTGTCGCCTGCTGGAGCACTACCGCGTACAGGTCGCTGGTGTGTCGCGCAGCAGTGCGCTGCTCTCCCTGCAGCTGCTCTGCCAGACACTGCGGCCCACGTTGCCGTCGTCGCTCGGCCATGTGGACAACGCTGGCCGAGTCGTGGACGCGGCGACGTCGCTGCTGCAGCGCGCACTGCTGCCGGTGCTCCGCCGCGGCATCGCCTCTGCCTCCGAGGCGGAGATCGTTCTCTGTGCGCCGCTGGTGTGCGCTGCACTGCGCGTGCTGCGCGCTCTCGTCGCCGCCTTCGCGCCGGACTTGACGTTTGAGCGCCGTGCACAGCGCGATGTGCTGTCGCTGCTGTTCTCCGAGCACTTCTTCCGCTACAGTCGCGGCGCTCTGCACGAGTGGGCGTTGCTGCTGCGGGAGTGGTGTGGCCTCGATCCGGGCCTGCACGATCGCGTGTGCGAGCGCGTGGTGCCGTCACCGGGGCGGCTCTCGGCCATGCTCATGTCGCGCGAGGCGGAGGCGCAGTTGTGGGAGCGGTCGCTGCGGACGCTGGGCTTCTACACCTACGCCGTGTTCTCCAGCGAGGCGGGCTGGCGCACCACGTGCGGCGGCAACAACCGCAATAGCAGCGGCAGCAGCGGCAGCATCAGCAGTGCCGGCGGTGCCACTGCTGCTGCGGTGTTGTCCATGCCAGCGGCACGGCAAACCGAGTTCGCGCATCTGCTGCGCGAGCAGCTCACCAACGCCTTCTCCCACTTCTCCTCGCCGACGATCCCCACGGTGGCAGAGCTGCAGCGCAGGGAGTATGCTCTGCCACCCGTGCGCGCCGCCCTCTTCGTCTTCCGCGTCGTGCTGATCTGCGGTGTGCGCGAGTCGCTCGTGGCGTCGCTCTGGCCGACTGTGCTGCCGGAGCTCGTGCGCGTGCTCTCCATCACGGCCGCGGGTGACGAGTCCGCCGTCGAGGTCGACACGATGCGCGAGATCGTGGCGACGCAGATGGAGGCGCTGAAGGTGCTCGATGTGGACTACACGCTGTACCCCGCCCACGCCCTCGCTGTGCGGTGGCTGTTCACAGACGACGCGTCAGCGCCACGGCAACTCTCCGCCCCCCGCAGTGCCACGACGGCCCCCGCCGCCACCTTCGACGCGGTGCTCACCCGCTCCCCGGCGGCGAGTCGTGAGGAGGCGCTCCAGACGCCGCCCGCGTCCTCGTCCACCGCCGCCGCGCCGCTCGACGCGGCCGCCGCCGTCGTCCACGCCGTACACGAGCCTCGCCCGCCGACGGCCGAGCCGGGGCTCAGCGAGCTCTCCGCCTCCTCGCTGATGAGCGTGCAGCGCCTGTGGCCGGCGTCGCCGCGGCCGCCCACCGCCGGTGCGGGGCTGCGGCGGCCGCTCTTCTGCATCCCCCCCACGCACTACTGTCGACTCCACGGGGTGCACCGCGCCACACAGGCCTTCGCGGCGCTGCTGCATCGCCTCGATCTCCCCGAGCACCCCTCCTCTGCCTCCGCGAGCTCAAGTCAGCTGCTGCCAGTCTCGGAGAGACTCGCTAGCGTGTGCGCCGCCGTCGGCGCCTGTGTGGGGCTGCACTGTGACGTGGATATGGTCTACCTGCACGACATCGTGGAGGCGGACATGACCAACACCGACCCCGATACGATGCAGTAGCGCCGGCATCCACTCGCCTCCCTCCACACACGCGCCTGCGTGACTGTGTGTTTGTGTGTGTCTGGGTGTCTGCGTGGTCTCGTGTGTTCCCGACAAGTCGCGTGTCAGCGCAGCGGGGGGCAGGGGAGCAGATGCGCCTCTGTGCATGTTCTGTGATGTGTCGGATGAAGCAGACGTAAGACCGGGGGAGGAGGAGGAGGGGGAGGGGCGGGGCTGTGGTGGCTCTGGGGTGTGCAGCGCGCAGCGACGCCCCCCGGACGCGTGTCACCGCCGCTGTTGCGTCTGCCGGCTCTTCCCCCTCCCCTCTCCGCTGCGCTCTCCTCCTCTCCGTCGCTGTCCAACGTGGCCGCGCACCGTCGAGAGCTGCAATGCCCCTCCCTCGCTCCCTCCTTTCTTTGTGGCGCTGATGAGCACCGACGGCGCACCACTGTCGTGTTGTTGCCGTGCGATGGTGGAGGCGCGAGCGTGTCTGTGCACCCATGCCCACGCGTGCGTGCGTGCGTGTGTGTCTGTCCAACACCTACTCTGCCCTCCTCTCCTCTCCTCTCCTCTGCAAATCTCTCTCCGTCACGAACGCACTTGCATCAATCTGCGCCTACTATGGTAGGTGGTGTGTGTCTGCATGGGTGCGTGTACAGGTGTGCATGCGCTTCAGTGAAGCTACAATCGAGCAGCACCGTGTAGGACATCCCCCCCTCACATACACACACACACACACACACACACACACACACACAGTGTCTCTCTTGCTACTCTCTCCCCTCTGTGCTGTGCGTAGGCTGCTCTGCACATCGCACCTGCGCGTGTTCGACGACCACAGTCGCGCCATCCCTGCTGAAGTAGAATAAATAAATAAAAAGAAAAAAAAAACGCAAGTGCGATCTCGTACCACTATCGTCGTGTCTGTCCACACACACACACACACACACGCACACATACACACATCGATACATTCACATCCATACATTCGCGTCAACGCGCAGCTCTTCGAAAGAGAGACAGAGAGTCTGTGTGTGTGTACGTGTGCGTCGTTGATACACACACCATCCTTTGGTGGATCTCTCGCGCGCAGCGTTCCCCTTCCTCCCTCCTCTGCTTCCCTCCGCCTCATCGCGGCCCCCCTTCTCTCTCTCGCTCTCGTCGGCGAGTTGCGCTCGGGTGTCGCTGCGACCGCAGAGCTCGTCGGTGGCGGTGGTGCACCGATGCGCACCGGCCACGTTTCTCCTTCCGCGGCGGCGGACCCGGTGCGCGGCTCCCACGCAAATCGAATGAGCGAGGCGAGCACCGGCACCACCGCGTCCGGCGGCAGCGCCGGCAGCCACGCCGCCGCCGAACGCGCCGTGACCTTCGCCACCGGTGACCACGGCATCGTCAGCGTCAACCTCGACGACCTCTCGAGCGCGCTCGGCGTCCGCAGGGCAGACGTCGCGTCGCAGCGGCTGATGTTCCACGCACGCTCCGCCCCGGCCCGCCGCAACGAGCGCACCCTCCTCGGCAGCGCACCCGCCGTCGCCCCGCCGACGCCGCCGTCGCCGACCGGCGCTCGCTGGCGCGATCTTCGCCACATCACAACGACCCCGCCGCTGCCGCCGCGACTGGTGCACTACCAGCGCCGCCACAGCACTCTGCGCGGCACCCAGCTGGACGCCGACGCGACGGCCCACGCCGGGGCCTTGCGACTGACACCGACACCCCCACCGCTGTCGCCGCCGCTGCCGCTGTCGCCGTCGCTGTCGTCGGCGGTGCCGCCGCGGCTCGGCACTCCACCGCCGCCTGTCGGAGCCTCAGCGCTGCGCACAGCAGTCGCCCGCGGCGTCAGCGGTGTCCCCGGCAGCGTCCCTTCGCTGCTTCGCCGGGAGGCCGCACTGCGGCGAGCGCCGGCCTCGGACGACGAGAGGGACGCCGACCTCAACGATGGCGACGACGCCGGCGCGCCGCTGCTGAGCGCGACCGTGTCGTCTCTGGCCGACCGCAGCGGCGCCGGCGCCGCTGCGGGGTGGCACCGCACCCCGTCCCCGGCCCCTCGCGCCAGCGACCCCACGCCTCAGCACGGCGGTGCGGCGGCTGGGGAGGCGGTGCCGTCCGCGACACCGTCGCGCCGCGTGCACTTCTCAGAGGACGTGATCGAGTCGATCCACGTGGCGCGCCAGGAGGACGAGTACATGCGCCTCGTGGTGGTGTACAGCCGCCCGTGGTACGCGTACGCGCTGCTCGGTCTCTTCGGCCTCCTTCTCGGGCTCTCCTACAGCAGCGTCGTGTATCTGGAGGAGCGCCAGCTCGGGCTGGGCGACCGCGCCATGTCCGTGGGCCTCGTGCTCTTCCTCGTGCTCGGCATCGGCGCCGCCGCCCTCACGGCGCACCTCGTGCTGTGTTGGCGGCCAGACGGCGAGGAGGAGCAGTCGTTCTTCGAGGACGCAGAGCAGCGGAGTCGCCTTCCGCAGCTCTGGCTCTGCTGCGCCGTGTTCTTGTGGGGCTCCACCGCGGCGGTCACCTTCAGCCGCTTCACCAGCGGCACTGTGGCGGCGGTCATGGCGGTCGCCCTCGCGTGCCACCTCGTCGCAGAGCGCGTTCACCGCGGCGACGGCGGCGACCGCGTCACGCGCTGGGATGTGCTGGGCAGTGTGACGACGGTCGTGGGGGCGGTGCTGGTGGAGGGCGCCAGTGTGTGGCAGGAGGCGGTGGCCGCCCGCACCGCAGCCAAAGACGCGCTCCTCATCGTGCTGTGGTGGGCCGTGAGTGTGTCTGTCACCGGTGTCTGCTGGACGTGCTTCACACGGGAGCTGCGTGACATGAGCCAGCGTGTGAGCCAGCAGTTTCTGCTGGCCAGCTCGCTCGTGGTGGGCACCGCCGCCCTCGGCATCGCTGCCTACATCTTGAGCGTGTTGCTGTCCCCCGACGGCGCCGCTGTCGCACTCGGCGCAGACGCCGCGCGTGCGCTTCGACTGTCCGTGAGTGCGCTGCTCCCGTGCCGCAGCTTCTTTCCAGATGCGGTGGTGCTGCTCGGCGGTGGGCTGTGTGCTCTTGCCTCATGGTATGTGTACCACTCTGTGTCCTTCTACGTGGACCACGTGGCGAGCGCGGCGTGCATGCTGATGGGTGCGATGCTCTCCGCCGTGCCGCTCGCCGTCACGCGCGTGCTGCGCATCGGCTGGGCCGACGTCGCCGCCTCTGCACCGCTGCTGTGGTCGGTGGTGGTGGCGTCGGTCGGGGCGGTGGTGGTGGAGCTCGGGGCGGTGTGGGTGGTGTGGGCCGGCCTGCGCTACCGCCGCGAGGTGGAGATACGCGTCGTGGTCGAGTAGCGTGAGCGCAGCGCCCACCGCCGTGCTGGCGGACCCCCCACTCGCTCCTCTGACGGCGCCGCATTGTCTGCTGTGCGCGTGCGGCGGCTCTTGCTGTCTCTGTCGTATTTTTTTTTGTTTTTTGACCGCCAGTACGTGAGGTGATGATTGTGGTGGTGGCCGCCGCATGGTGACGTATGCGCAAACACACACAAGGCCGTCTGAGGCAGCGGCATCACGCGGCGAACTGCGTATCGTTACTCTTGTGCACATCTCATCGTCTCTCTTTCTCTCTGTTGCATCATCGCTTCCTCTCTGTCTCTCTCTCTCTCGATACTCCGACGCCTCAAGGACGGCAGTCCGTTCCTGCGAACGGCAACGCACATACGCACACACAAACTCATACACACACACATATACATACGTACACAGACGTTTGGCAGTGAAGGGGCGACAGCGCCGCGACGTGGTGGGCCAACATAGAGGACGAGAGAAGGAGCGACACGTATGGAGGACGTCTTCGCCAGTCAGCTCGTGGGGCTGCGGGAGGAGCAGCAGCGGCTCGAGGAGCTGCTCGGCCACACCGCCGTCGAGCGCTCGAGGGGGACGTGGAGCGCGTCGACTGCGACGGCCGCCACGGAGGCACGCTGGAGCGTGCGAGAGCTTGGGGCAGCGGACTGCAACGGTGCCGTGACCACTGCAGGCGTCCGCGGTGGCGAGGCTGTCGCGCGCTATACCCCGCCGCTGCAGACGGACGACCGGCAGCGGCGTGCGAGCTCCCCACCGGCGCCGGCGACTGCCGCCAGTGGTGCAGATCGCACGAGCTGGAGTCATCGCGACCGCGTCACCGAGCTGGAGTCGCTGAAGCGGAAGTACGAGGCGTACGCGCGGGAGGCCATGCAGCAGTACTTCAGCGCCGCCGGCGACTACCAGGGCTATCAGGCGCGCCGCGAGAAGTCGCTGCGGCACGCGGCGCCCTTCACCTTCGAGGCGCGAGAGCTGGTGAGGCCGCAGCGCGTGCGCGAGCGGCGTGCTGACGCGGAGCGGCGGGCCCGCGACGCCGCCGTGGAGGACCAGCGGCGGCGTGCGTGCAAGGCAACACCGGTGCCGCCGTCCACCTTCATGAACAAGTATGCGCTGATGGTGGAGGAGTGGTGCCAGCGCAAGGCGGCGATCGAGATGCTGTCGCGGGAGCGGGCCCGCCTCGCGATGGACGACGCAGCCTTCGTGCGCCTCTCCGCACAAGGGCTGCGCAGCACACGGGAGGAGCTCATGGGCGTCGTCTACGGCGCGGATGGCGCGCCGATGTCGCGGACCGCGCTGCGTCGTCGCGCTCAGAGCGCTGACGCCGCGGAGGCTCGGCGAGGCGGCGCGGGTGGCCCTGTCCGGGAGGTGCCGCTGGAGGCGCGTATGAAGTTGTGGCCGGCTCTGAGCGACCACGAGCGAGTGCGCCGCGAGCGCCTGAAGTTTCTCGCCGCGGTGCGTAAGTCGGAGGTGGACGCGGAGGTGCGCCGCGTCATGCCGCTGCTCACAAGCACGTCGCCCACGCGCTGCTACGACACGGGGGCTGCGGGTGTGGCCGATGTGGCGGCGCTGCTCGCTGCAGTCCAGGGCGGCAGTGCACCGGCGGCGGCGGCGGCGGCGGCGCTGCCGTGCTACGGAGTCGGCCAGGCTGTGCTGACTCCACAGCCGGGCCTCCCTGCTCCAGGCGACAGCGGGGCGCCTCTCGCGGCTGCTGTGCCGGCTGTGATGGTGCCTCCCCCGCCGCCGCTCGCGGCAGTGGTGCCGCCGCCGCCGCCGTCGGTGTCCATACCACCACCACCACCACCAACACCACCCCAGCTTCCACCACCGCCGCCTGCCGCTGCCGGTCCAGCGGTGCTGCCGCCTCCTCCGCTCCCCACCGCCACCACCGCGCCACCCGCTGCGGTCCCACCACCGCCACCGCCACCGCCACCGCCGCCGCCGCTGCCGCTGCCGGCGGCTGCGGGGACCGCCGCTGTGCCTCTCCTCCCGGCTGTGGGTGCAGCGCCGCCTCCCGCCGCTCCGGGAGCGGCATCGTCGCCGCCGCCGCCGCCACCGCCGGGTGGTGGTGCGACGGCGCCGGGGACGTCCACCTCTTTGTCCGCCACCGGTGGCGGAGCGGCTGCAGCAGCTGCGGTGGCGGACGGGGAGGCGGCGTGGCGCCGGTACAACCCGCAGCTGACCTTCAGGCCGAACGTGCGTCCCGGTGTGCCTAACTTTGAGGTGCTCTGGGCCCGCCACCGGACGGAGCTCGCGGAGAAGAAGCGGCAGCACCCGACCACGGTGGTGCGGCCCTTCGACCTCACGCCGAGCGCACGCGACGGGCGGGTGGTGGGCCGGCGGCCGCAGCGCAGTGCGTCGGTGCTCGGGCCGTTGCCACGGCGACACGGCTCCCCCACCGGCGTGAAGCAGAGGCAGTCGACCACGGACGCACGACCACCACAACCACCACCACCACCACCTGCGGCTGCGAGGGGCAATGTCACGGCGCCTCCGTCGCCGCACGGCGGGGCGCCGCGTGGCACCCGGGCCCACGCGCTGCGGACTCAGTCTATCTACACTCACTACGTGCAGCAGTCGGACGAGCAGAACATGACCGCGGATGGCGATGAGCAGTACTGGAAGGCCGTGGCGCAGCGGCGACGAGAGGTGCGCAAGCGGCTGTCGGCCTACCTGGTCGACCACCACGCGGAGCATGAGCGCACCATCACGCAGAAGGTGCGCGCGCTGCGTTCCGCGATGCGCGCGAGCGAGGCGGCGGCGGAGGAGCGGCTGGCAGAGATGCGGCAGAGGGTGGCGGCCATGCCACCCGTCTTCGCAGAGCCGGTGCACCTGAACGCGCTGTCCAAGGCACGTGCTGAGGCGGAGAAGGGCATCCTGCAGTCGCTGCGAGACACGGGGCTCGATGGCGCCACGATCCGGAGTATACTCGCCTCGCCACCCGTCGACGCCGCCGCCGCGGCAGCAGCAGCGGATGCAGCAGACGCGCCGCCTGCGGATGCCAACGCAGGCGGCGAGGGGGGCGAGTCGAAGCCGACGGAGGCGACGGCCGAGCCGACGAGTCCGCGCGCCTCTGGCGCCGACACGAAGCCGTCGAAGCACAGCAGCAGCTCCAGCAGCAGCAGCAACAGCAGCGATGACAGCGACAGCGACGGTAGCAGCAGCAGCAGCAGCAGCAGCGACGGTAGATCCCCCCGCGGCAGCTCCGCAGCCAGAGCCTCCGCGCTCTCCGTGCCGGTGCCGAGACCGGTGCTGCCGCCGGCGAAGAAGACAGGTGCCGCAGAGTACAGCGACGACAGCTTTGAGTCTTCCGATACCGAGTAGCCAACCACCCACGTGGTACGCTGCGCCTCAGCTCTTGCTCACGCATCCCCATTGCAGTGGCGACGGGGCACGTGTGCGTTGCCGGTGTGCACACCCACACCTTCTTTCTCGTCTCGTCTCTATCTTCCTCTTCCATAGACACACCGGCACAGAGGCAGAGAGTCCAACCCGTCTGCGACACACACACACACACACGTTCGTATGTGCACGCAGACCTAGACTTGCAAACACACTCACACCGGCTGTCCCGTGCGCGCGGAGCAGGTGCTCTTAATGGCGAGACAACCACCACGGAACGCATGTGTTCCCCCCCCCTCTTCTCTCTCTCTCCCTCCCATACACGTGGCGGTGGCGGTGGCAAGTGCTCGTGTTTGTGTATCTGTGTGTGTGTGTGCGACTGCGGTGTGAAGCGGCGCTACCACGGTCACTGCCGCCTCTGCACGCCGTTGACATGACGCCGTAGAGAGGCAATGCAATCTCTCTCTCTCTCGTGGTTGCGCCGTGTCGCGTGACAGGGGTCACGGCGTCCTTCTCCTCTCTCCCTCGTTTCAGGCTCCGCACACGCAGGAGCAGATATGCGTGCGCTCTGGCTGTGTCACACACCTCTCCATGTCTTTCTCACGTCCTTCTCTTTCTTCCACACACACACACTGACAAACATATGCAGTGCCACTGGACTGAAGTTGTATTGCGCTGTGCATGACGCTGGAATGGGTGCGGCAGCAACTGCTTCGCACCGGCACGCAGGCCGCGCTCGGCCGCCGCACTTCGCGGCGTCATGGCCGTGCCCCCGTGATGTTCACTGCTGCCGCTGCCACAAGTGATGTGGGGCCAACCGCACCACCCCGGAAGAGCGCCTACGTCATCGCTGAGCGGATGGTGCCGTCGGGCTGCTCGTGCGTACTTGTTGGCCGGCGTGCACCGCCGCCTGCCGCTCGCCGCGACGCCTCCGCACCGGCGCCGTCAGCCACGCCCTCGGCGAGCTCGCGCCGTCGCGTGGTGCTTCCCGGAGTGGCACCCGGCACGGTGTTGCGCACTCGCGCCTCCGTCGTGGAGTGGGTGCACAGGTCGCAGCAGCTGCCGCCGCCCACCGAGTACACCGTGCTGCTGCGAGGCGGACGACGTGCGCCGCTGCACACCACCGAAGCCGCCCTGCCGACACTACCGTGTCAAGCAGCCGCAACGAACACATGCATGCGGTGCCCGTGGATGGCGCTCGCGAGCGGTAGTGGTGGTGGTGGCGATGACCAAGGCGCACGAGCCAAGCAGGCCTGTTGGCGCGCGTCTGTTCACGACGCCCTGCGCAACGTGTGCGCGGCGGCGGCCAGGGATGGTGATGCGGCGGCAGTGACGCACACCACGCTGGCCCAGCAGTGCTGCTTCCTGGAGCCGTACATCAGCACGATTGCGCCCAACCGTCTACAAGGGCTGCAGCTGTTCTTCCAGAACGAGAGCAGCTCTCTCACAACTTCCTCAGCGAACACCGCCGCCACCGCCACCACAACCGCTGCGGCTGTGCCGATGGTGCATGTCCGTCGCGAGGGGACTTCGCACACGACGGCAGCGACGCCGTGGTTCATCGCAGCGGGGGAGGCGGACCCCGTGCGTGGGTGTCTGCTGGAGTCGCTGGAGCAGAAGCGTCTTGTCCCTGCTCTCCAGTTGTGGGCGGCGCAGCTGCCCATGTCTGCCCAGATGCACCTGTGCGGCGCTCTCGTGTCTCAGCCAGCGGCGACGGCGACACGCAGCCGCGGTGGTGGTGGTGGTGGTGCTGCTGCTGCTGCCGTGGACTCGCACTCCTGCGCGCCGACGGTGCTGCAGGTCGTCCTCGCGGTGGAGCGCTGCTCCGATGTGCTGGGCTGGCAGAGTCCCCTGTGCGGCCCGTCCCACCCCGCGGACTTGCTCTCCACGGAGGAGCAGCGGCTGGTCGAGGCGGTGACGACCGCCGCACCGCTGGTGGACGACATCGAGGTCATGGTGCTTGTGCTGGACAGCAGCAGTCGCGCAGCCTCCGCGGCGGCGGCGGGCCCTGAGGCGGTGGCGGACACGGCTCGTGTGCACCGCCTCTACCCCGCCCTCCGCCGCGACGAGACGCTGCTCGACTTCCGGAGCGACGCGTGGCAGGACGCCGTCAACGCCGGCGCGAAGGAGTCTGCGACGGCGCGCGGACGGCGCACTCGCGCGGCGCCGTCTGTGCGCTGCTGGTGTCCTCCTCTGAAGCGGGAGCTGACGGCACCGCTTCCCCGATGCCACGCGGCGCTGTGCGCTGCGCCGCTGTCGTGGGTGGCTGACCGGCGTCACGGTCGGCCGCGGTCGTCGCGCAGCGCTGCGCCGCCCACTGCGGCCTCGCCCACCCTCGCCGCGTTGCCGCCGCCGCTGCCGTCGGTGCCAACGTTCTGGCGCCACCCCGGTGCCCTGGACGCGTGTTGCTCCGTGCTGCTCTGCATCTTGCTGGACGGCATTGCGAGCTCGTCCTTCACGACAGCCGCAGCGGCGTCGGAGGCGCCGGCGTGCCGTCCAGCACGCATTGACGTGCTCACCTCGTCCGTCCCGCCGCAGCGCTACGTGTCCACGACTGCGGCCGACGCTGGTGCGGTGTCGGGGCAGGGGCTGCTCGATGGTGCACTGCGACTGCTGGCGAAGGAGGCCTCCCGCTCTCTCGCCGCTGACGCAGCCCTCGCGAGCGGCGCCGCCGCTTCAGACGAGGCGATGAGCGGGTCGCCGTCGCCGCGGCACGCGTTCGTGTCGGTGAGGGACGGCGACGAGGTGACGACGTCGGCGGCGATCAAGTTGGTGCGTGAGGCGTTGTCCTCGCCGTCTGCTCGGCCAGTGCGTCTGTGCTTGTACGAGTGCACCTCCACGATGCTGCCGACGGCGCTGAGCCGGCAGTTGGCCACCATGCTCCACGACGTGCAGCGTGCCGGTCGGGCCATGTCTGTCGACGCTGGTGTCGTCGACGTGGATCCGCTGTCCTCTTCGTTCGTGGCGTACGCGTGCGCGACGCTCCCGGTGTAGCGGGGGAAGAGGAGGACTGGCCAACAACACCAGTGACGCGACGCCGCTCAGGCATCGCCTGCTCTTTCTTTCTTCCTTCTCGTGGTTAACGTGCACACGAACCGTGTGTGTGTGTGTGTGTCGCTCTTACGCAACTGCACGCGACTGCCTTCCCCTTCTCTGTGTCCCTGCTGGTGGGTGGGGCCGCCACTGCGCACACACACACGTGTGGTGCGTCAGCTCTCCAGCGTTGGCGGGCTGAGGCGGGGGCGCACTGGGCGGAGAACAGGTCGTGAGTGGGGGGAGGAAGGCGCACGGGAGTTTTGTTGTCTGCATTCTCTCTCTTTCTTTCGCAGCACTCTTGTGCTTCTGTCTTGTCTGCGCAGCATGCCGATGTCTCCACCGTGGACGCATGTACACGCGTGTCGGTGGGGAGGAGGAGGAGGAGGAGCACGTACCCTCTCTCTTCTCTCATACACACCTCCTCACTTCTCTCGCTTGATTCTTTTGCTGTCGTGGTGCCACACACACACACACACACACACACACGTGCGCACCGTCGGCAGATACACACACATATACACACAACGACACACAACGATACACAACGATACACACACACACACACACACGCGTACGTACGACATACCCCACAAACGTGTGCGACGCCGTGCTCGAGTTCCTTCCGCTTCTTTTCAAACGTACACGTCCCCTCGACTGTCCTCTCCGACGCACCGTCATTCGCATGTTCCGCCTATCGCACCGCTTCTTACGCACGCCGTCGATCCGGTTCACGTACGCGCTCGCTAAGAGCGGCGCTCGGGCACCCGCACCCGCAGCGGCGGCGGCGGCGGCGGCGTCATCTGGCGGCGGCGGCGGCGGCGCGGCTGCCACGACGGCCGGGCCGGTGCAGGCAATTCTCGAGTCCTTCGACGCGCTCCCGAAGCACCTCCGCCCGCACGTCTTCGACGAGGTGGAGATGGAGACGGTGCTGATGGGCGGCGCCGCTCCGTACGTGCCGAAGCACCTCCAGAAGAAGAAGAAGTAGGGCGATGGCACGATGTTGGTGCCTGTGGTGGTGATGATCATGTTGGTGGGAGCGGAGACGCGCTGGCGTGCGAGCACGCAGGTGTCTCTCTTCCTTCTGCGCCTCCACCACGTGCTGACACAAACGCACACACACATACGTGCATACGCGAGACCCCTCCGCCGTCTTCGTCTTCACGTGGTGTGCGTGCGCGTGGTCCTGCCACGCTCTCTCTCTCCTTCTCTCGCACGTTCTTCGACACAACACAGACACACAGACACAACAACAACACACACAGACACACACACACACAAGCAGACACACAGACCGCAGCGCAACTTGGATGCGTGTGTATGCGCCTCGTCTCCCAGCTGGTGCCACGTGGTGGTGGGGAAGCGGGGGAGCGGGGCTCTCGCGCGTTGGCGGTGCTCGAGCGCCCCTCCTCTCCTCCTCCTCCTCCCCCCACTTAACAGCTGTCGTGGACGGGGCAGTGCTCGTAGCCCCCGCAGCGGCACTCTGCTTGCTCTGTCTCTCTCTCTCTCTTGGCCGATGCATCTCTTCCTCTCCTCGACACCTTTGCCTACTCTCTCTCGGTTGATCTCTCTCTCTGAATGTGCGTGTGCATGTATGTGTGTGTGGGGCTGCGCTTCACAGGGTCAGCATCCCTGCAAAGCCGCTTACACACACACACACACAGACAGTCAGACACACGATACTCTAGTGAGACTCCCCTCGCCTCCTCTCCTCGCACTGACATCGCAGACGCTTCTTCAAAGTCTCTGCACACACACACGCACACATACGGAGACGCAAAGGTGGTCATGAGTACAGCACGGCGATCCACCACGCCGAGTGGGCTCGGCAGCAACACCTCCTCGGCGACCGCCCGCCGCGTGAGCGCCGGCGACGGCGGCAGCGGCATGATCGTCACGCGCGGCCTGCAGGAGCTTCTGGAGAGCGAGCGGAAGCACCGCCGCCCCGAGGAGGCAACACCGACGTCGGCGGCGACGCCTGCGAAGTCCAAGACGAAGGGGCAGCGGCGCAGCGCCGGGCAGGCGCCGAACTTTGTGATCTGCTACCTCTGCGGACGGCAGTTCGGCACGGCCAGCATTGACATCCACCGGCCGCAGTGCTACCTGAAGCGGCTCATCGTCTGGGAGCGCGGCGAGGCGGCCATTCGCGGCCCGAAGCCGCTTAACCCGGAGGAGCATGAGAAGATGATGAAGACACGCACGGCGAACGCCAAGGCGGCTGGGGGTGGCGGTGGTGGTGCTGGTGGCGGGCTCGGCAAGCACGCCCCGCTGACGGAGGCGGAGCTGTACAACCAACTGCAGATGGATGCCTTCAACGACACGGCGCTGTCGCCCTGCCCTCACTGCGGTCGCACCTTCTTGCCCGATCGGCTGCAGATCCATCTCCGGAGCTGCAAGCCAGGGAGCACCGCGAGGCCCGTCCGCGCCGCTGCGGTCGCAGCCACCACTCCCACAGTAACAACAACAGCAACAGCAACAGCAGCAGCAGCAGCGCCAGCCGCTGCCACCTCGCCGCCACCAAAGGAACGACCCATCCGCGCAGCTGGCGTGTACAAAGTTCCAGCGAACGCCGGCGTTGACGACGTGCCGCCCGGAGCAGCGCCGGCACGCCGGCAGTCCACCCACGTCGCGGCGGAGTACGCGTTCCCGGTGGAAGAGGAGGAGGAGGACAGGGCGCCGCCGCCGGCCAACGCCGCCTCGCCACTCACCCCGAGCAGAGGCACGAACGGCGCCACCGCCCACGCGCGCGGCCTCCGCCCGACGAACGGCGCGGCGGTCGCGGCAGCCGCCAAGTCGCATGACAGCGACGGCGACACCGACAACGACATCGAGGTCATCGAGCTCGAGGTGCAGTCTCAGGAGACGCGGCCTCCGTCGCCGCGCGCCGCCACGGAGCACCGCCTCTCCTCTGTGGCGATGACCGGCGCCGATGCGGAGATGCTCGGCTCCTCGGCACCCAACAGGCCCGCATCGATGGAGCCGAGCGCCATCCCGCCTCCACCGTCGCCGCCCTCTCTCAACGGCGACGGTGTGAAGGGCGGCGGCGGTGCCAGCACCACTACCCCCGCGCCGGCACTGCCGAGCCACGGACGTGACCGCAGCGCCGGCAGTCGGCCACGGCGTCCAAGCACCGCGAGCGCGTCGAACACCACCAACGATGGCGAGCAAGTCCAAGAGGCGGAGGAGTCGGCGAGGCCCTCTTGCGGCGTGCAGCGGCGCTCTTCTACAGCAGAGGTGAGCGAGCCAGCCAGAGGCAGCGACGCGGATGGCGAGTGCGACACGGCGAAGAAGATCCCACTCAACAACGTCTCGCGCTTCAAGAACGTTCAGTCACGCCTCAAGTTGCAGCGCCAGTCGGCCGAAGTGAGTCTGACGCCGTGCCGCCACTGCGGGCGCACCTTCGTACCCGACCGCGTCCAGAAGCACGAGGAGTGCTGCGTCGATCGCCACAAGCCACCGGCAGCCGCCGCCCCACGGCCGAGCACAGGCGCTGCCACACCGCGGCGAGCGAAGCCGCAGTCGGGTGCGGCGGCGGCAGCGCCGTCAGGTGCGGCGGCAGCGGCGGCACCGTCCACGAGCGCTGCCTCGACCGGCAAAGTCAAGTTCTGCGGTGGCTGTGGCGGCAAGGTGACAGGGGCGGAGCAGCGGTTCTGCACCGAGTGCGGACACAAGCTCTAATCCATGGTGCTCCTCTCTCTCTCCTTCGGACGGGGAAGGAGAACATCCACACACACACACGCAAGTATGTATGTACGCCTCCACATAGGTGTACAAACCGTGAACCACGCGTGTGTATGTGTGTATGTGTGTGTGTGTGTGTGTGTATTGTGTTCGCACGAGTATTGCTGACGGCGACGACGGCGTTTTCTTCTTCTGTTTTTCTTTTTCCCTTTTTGTGATTTCTTTTCCATAAGTCTCACGATGTTGTGCGCGTGTGCGTGCGTGAGTGTGTTCCAATGTGCGCCTTCATTTCTGCCTTCTTCAATGTGTGTCTCTCTCTGTGTGTATTTGTGACACACGTGTTCCCACGTCCCTCCCACTACCAGCATCATCATCATCATCATCATCATCTCTCTCCCCTTCTCTCCTCGCTGCTAAGGCTGACGTGCTGAACGTGAGCCGCCTCTTCTCCCTCTCTTCCTCACCCACCCTCCTCCTCGCTGCCCACTTCAACTCTCTTGAATCCGTGTGCGCAGCGCACACATCCGCAGACGCCGCTGCCGCTCGTCATCACCGTCTTCTGCTCGTGAAAGACCCACGCGTCGCCGCCGCGCTCCTCTCCACCCCATCTCCTTCTCTTCCTGCAGCCGCCGTCTCTCTCTCTCTTTACCTTCTCTGATCCCTCCGGTGCTGTGAACGCAGAGTCCGAACGGGTGTGTAGCGCAAGTGTGCGATGCGCGGTGGCGAGGGCGACTGCGTCTCTGCAATGTGTTGCCCTTCCCACCTCTCCTTCTTTTTTCTTTCGCCATCTTCATTGTCTCTCTCTCTGTCTGTCTTTCGCCTCCTCCCCCGTGCGCAGCGTAGACTCGTCCATCACTCGCGTGTGTGTGCTGGTGAAGCGGCACCATAGGAATGTGTGTGGGGTGTGAGGTCGGGACGAACAGAAGTGGTGCTGAGACGTCAGAGCCACCTCGAAGCCCATCGCCGGTGCGTCTCTCTGTCTCTCTCTCCCACTTGCTGTCCTCACGCGCGTCCTCACTTGACCCACTCGTGGGGCTTCACACCGCGTGCGGCGTCACCATCTCATGGCGCAGCGTTTTGCTCCCCCCTCCCCTTCCCTCTCCCACATGCATTGAGGCGTGTGTATGTGTGTGTGCGGTATGTGTGTATGCGAACACACGCGCGTGTGTGTGTGTGTGTGTATGTGTTCTGTCTTTGTGGTTGTTGCTCCGACGTGTAAAGTGCTCTTCATTGTGTTGTGTTCATCACTGCCGCGCTGTCTGTGTGTGTGTGTGTGTGTGTGTGTTTGGTCTCTCTGTGTGTGTGTTTGGTCTCTGTGTGTGTGGCGCACTTCTGTGCCATGTGTGACGGAGGCTGCGTTGACCAGCGGCTCTGGTCTCCTCTTCCCCTCCCCCCTTCAACCGGGACTTCATGTCCACTCCTTCGATGCTGCGCTCCTCCGTCTGCCCGTCCTCCTTGTCCTTGTAGGTCCTCCCATCTCCTCCGCACTCGTCACCGGCCGCCGTAGCGCTGACGTCGTCGTCCCACTCCCGTCACTGGATGGGCCGCATCGCGCCTGCAGCGGAGTGCGGTGAGCACGGCGACCGCCGCCAGTGCTCGCCTCTGCTTTGCTGTGCTTCCACAGCCCACCGCAGCACGTCGTCGCTCACTTCCTTTGCTCTCTCTCTCCCCACCTCGCTCAACTCATCGCAGTGCACACACACACGCACACACATCAACGGACAGTCGCCACCTGCGCCGACACTTCGTCGTCGCTGACACCTTCTTTCTTTTTTTTTTTTTTCGCTCTTGTGTTGTTGGGCACACGTCCATGTCGCTGGCACCCAACACCGGCTCTGTGGAGCTGAGGGCCTACAGCGCACATGTATCGCGCCTGCTCGCGCGTGGGGAGCGCATTGACCGACGTCCCTTCGACGCCTACCGCGTCCCCACTGTGGTGCGCGAGGCGCGCTGCGGCACGGCCGGCTCCAGCTCACAGGGCCCCACGGGCAGCGGCGTCCTCGCGGCTGTGATGTACACAGATGCCTTTGGGACCTGTATACAGTGCACGGTCCAAGGTCTGCTCGGGCCCCCGCATCCCGCGCAGCCGGCGGCGGGGCGGCTGAACGTCCACGTCGAGGCGCCGTTTGTGGAGCACGTCGGCGGTGCCGCCAGTGTGAACTACCGGTCCTTCCAGTACATGGTGACGAGCGGCAGCGCTGATCTGCCGCTGCGGCAGCTGGAGGGCTACATCGGCACCGTGCTCGACGGCTGCCTCGACCTCGGCCAGCTGAGCATCTTGGAGGGCGAGGCGTGCTGGGTGTTGAACGTGACCGTCACGCTGCTCAGCTTCGATGGCGGGTTACGCGCCGGCGGGCTGCACGCCGTGCTGGCGGCGCTGCACAACATGCAGCTGCCGCGGACGCGCCTCCCCAACGGCGACGTGGTGGAGAGTCGCCGCCTGCAGCTCTCCTGCTGTCCGGTGGCGTGCACCTTCGCCTTCTTCGCCGGGGCGCAGGTGCAACTCGTGTCGGACGCCACCGCGATTGAAGAGCACGTCGCGGACGGTCTGATCACACTCGCGGTGAGCGAGAGAGAGGAGCTGGTCGGCGTCCACCACACCGGCCGGTGCCCGCTGCTGGCGCAGGCCCTCACGGCTGCCGCGCAGGAGTGGGTGAGCGCCTCGGCCTCCATGCGAAAGGCCGTCTATGGGTGAGCCGACACACACACACACAGACACACAGGCACACACAGACTGCGGTGCGTGTCCATCCCGTCTCCTCTGCACTTGGTGCGCCATGACGCGTAACTCTCCACAGTAAAGGGAGGATCTCCAACTCTGAAGAACACTCAGACAGACGCGTGAACAGACGTCTCGTGAAGTAGAGACAGGACTCCATCCTCCTCTCTCTTTCTCTCTCTCTGCTGCACACAGGCACCGCGATGTTCACGAGCCGTCGTTGTGTTCTGGTGGGGCTTCCGCCCGTGATGGACCCACGTCGTCGTAACTCTCTCTCTCTCTTCCTCTGTGTCTGTGTGTACACACGTGGTTGACAGGCTGCAGTACCATGATGTCTCTCTCTCTCCCCCCTACTCACTCACTCACTCACTCCGCACTGTTTTTTTTGCTGTACTTGCCAGCGTGACTCCGACCTCGATCACCGCCGTGGCTGTCACGACGACGTGCTCTTTGAAACAGTGTCGTGCACACGGGCCAGCCGTCCTTCGACTCTCCCGGTCTCAGCGGAGCGGGGTGGAGGGGGGGGGGGGGAGGGAAGGGCGAACGTCTCCGAGTGTGTGACGCGGTTGCATCTACACACATTTGCACAGACTAAAGGACACACACACACACACACACACACACACACAGACACACTTGTACACAGGCGCGTTTGGGGACGCACGCCGTCGGCTGGGGAGTCGACATGGACGCTCCTGCGAGGGAGTTGGCTGCCTGCGACCTGCAGAACTACCAGCTGGCACGTCAACTGCACATCCTGCCGCAACTCTACGACGTCTTCGTCTCGAACGCCGCCTGCTGTCCTCTCTTCTATGACTCGCTGCCGCCGGCAGCTCGCCGACTCGCGCGACTCGTGCTGCTCTCGCTGCATCGCAGCTTCGGTGCCCGCGTGGTCCCCGCCGCCCGCCGCTACCTGCTCGACAGTCTGCAGCTCATCGTCTCCTTCCTCTCCTTCCCGGAGCACCCGGCAGACCGGGAGGGCTGCCGCTCCTCTCTCCTGACCGTGGCGCCGTCCATCCAGTCGGTGCCCAACACACCGAAGCCCGTCACGCTCACAAGTCCTGCCGGCGTTGCCGCGTCCGCCCCCGCGTACGAGCTGCCGGCCTCGCGCACCGCCGATGGGGCGCCGCCGGGGCCGACCTCCATTCCACCCTCCCCCGCCAGCAGGCCGGCGACGCAGCCGGCGGCGCCTGCGGTTGCCACCGCCGGCCTGCCCAGCATCATGACGAAGCCCATGTTCTTCGTGCGGCCCACCGCCGTCGCCGCCGCCACCGGCGCCGCGCCGCAGTTCGGCTCCACCACGACGCATCTGTACGTCCGCATGGTGCACCCGCACTTGCTCAACGAGGAGTCGCTGAACCCGTTCTTCGGTCGCTACGGCCAGGTCGACGTCGTGCCGCTGCAGCGCACACCCCTCCAGCAGTACGTGCCCCACGTAGGCGACGCCGTCGCCGCTGCACTGCAGCACCTCTTCCCCTCCGCTGAGGTGGGGGACACGATCTACGTGCAAGACTTCATCATCGCCGTGGACTCACACCAGAACGCGCTGCAGGCGCTGCGTCGCGCGTACTACAAGGAGCTTGTCTGCATCGCGCTCCACGACACCACTGTAGACTGCGGCGGCGGCAGCAGCAGCAACAACACGCACTGCGTGGCCGATGTCGACCGCTGGATGCGACATCATCCCTTCGTGTGGCGTATGCGCGCGGACCCCCGTTCTGTGGCGAAGGAAAAGGCTGCCGCCGCCGCTGCTGCTGCTGTTGCCTCGGAGGAGGATGCGGCGGCGGCCGCCGCGCATCAGCGGCGCAAGCGGGCACGTGCTCGCAAGCGCCGCCACGCGCGCAGGGTGAAGCGCCGCTCCGTGCTCGGCATCGCAGCCGGCGACACCTCCACCTCGTCGACGGACGAGGACGGCAGCGACAAGGACGGTGCGACCACCACAGGCGCCGGTGACACGCGCCACCGCGGCGCTCGGAGCAACAGGAGCAGCAGCAGTAGCAGCAGCAGCAGCATCAGCGGCTCCTCCTCGTCCTCCTCTTCTTCCACGGGGAGTGACGGGGACGCCGGCGGGGACGGGCTGGCCGGCTTCGTGCCGGACGTGCTGCTCGATGGGTTTCCGTATTGGACGACGGAGGACCAGCTGAAGGTGCTGCTGCAGGAGCACGGCACCGTCGTGGAGCTGCGGCTCTCGGTGGACGACTTGACGGGGGCGTTCGCTGGATGTGTTCTGGTCCGCATGTCCACCGCCGCGGAGGCGCTGGCGCTCTCGCGTGCCCTGCACAACTTCCACTACCGCGGCTTCCCCCTCCTCAGCGGTGTGGTGAATGAGCGGCTGGCGGTGGTGGCGCTGGAGGATGGCGCGGAGGTGCGGCTGCCCTCGCCACCAGAGCACGCGATGTTCAACGTCGCCCTCCACGACCGTGTGTGGGTGTAGAGCCGCCAGCACGTCTTGGAGAGGTGATGGGGCGGAGTGCGCCAGAGGGGAGGAAGGGAAGGTGAGGCAGCGCTGCTCTGCCCTCAGCCCGTCTACGTGTGTATGTGTGTGTGTGTGTGTGTGTGTGTGTGTGTGTGTCGACACACTTCTTCAGTGTGGGAGAGGTCATGAGATTCAGGAACGACGTTGAAGTGCGCTGCACAAAGAGAGAGAGATGGATAGGCAGACAGACGGCGCGCACCTTGTGCGGTGTGTGTGTGAGCAACACATCGGCGAGTGCGTCAAAGCCGCTTCAACGCGAAGACCTTGACCAGTGCTGTGACCGCCTCCTCCTCCTCCTCCTGCGTCCCTCGTTCTGCTGCCGCACACGCCCCATCAGCGTGTCGCTCGTACTTGCGCCGACAACGTGGGACACAACACCCCCTCTCCCTCTCTCTCTCACATCTGAGCTTCCCACCACCTCCCCTCCTGCCTCTCTGCACACGCACTCACGCACACACTCCGTCAGTCACAGCGAGCGAGAGGGAGAGAGCGCGCTCTCGTACTTTTGAATTGCCTCTCGCTATCGTCAGTCGTCATGCCGGCAGAGCAGGTGAAGAAGCTCCACGCGCGGCGGTCCTTCCTCGAACCGCTGCGTACGCCGAAGCTGCCGAAGTCCTCTCATGCGGCCGGTGCGGTGCCGGCGAGCGCCACCAAGTCCGTGACGCCGACGAGCACCTACGAGTGGCTGCAGCTCGCCTCGCACTTGCTGATCGCCGGCGACGGCAACAACGAGGCAGAGGAGCGCGTGCTGTCGGTGTGCGAGGAGGCGGCGGCGATGCTGTTGGAGGACGACGCCAAGAGCAGGGCCGCCGCCGCCGCGTCGAAGGCGCCGACCGCTGCCGAGGCGGAGGCGGCGGCGTTCAGCCCGAGGGAGGGCGACGACACCGGCGACGGCGGCGCCGAAGGAGACCCGAGTCGCGGCGACGACGACCCCGCCGCGGCTGACGGGCACGCGCCGTCCACGGAGCGCCTGCAGGCCGCCTACCTCCTCACGGCCGCCGCCGTGGCCGCTGCCGAGGCACACCGGCTCCCCGCCATCGAGGCCGGCGTTCGCATCGCCCGTGCCGCCGTGGAGGCGTACCGCTGCCCCATGACGGCGTGTGCCTTGGCGACGGCGTGCATGCGCTGGGCGGCGTCGGCCCGCGACGGCGGCAGCCGCACCGCCGCGCAGCAGACGGCGCTCGCCGTGATCGCGGCCACCCACAGCGACCTGCTGTCCAGCGATGCGCCGCCGGAGGAGGAGGCGGGGTACGTGCTGCGCATGACGTGGTTGCTGGCCGGCGCCGGTGCGGTGGACGAGGCCCGCGCGCCTCTCACGGCGGTGCTGAGGCAGAACCCGAAGAGCTACATGGGGCTGCTGCTGCTCGCCCTCCTCCACGCCGCGGAGGGCGACTACGACCGGGCGAGGGACGCCGCCGTGCATCTGCTGGAGGCGTACCCCGACGACGTCGTCGGCGTGGTCGTGCACGCCGCGGTGCGGTGCCGCTGCCGCCTTCCCGACGCGGTGGACGCGCAGGGCAAGGACGCCACCGCGTCTGTGAGCGGCACCGGCGGCGGCGGCAGCAGCGAGGAGGCGGCGGAGGCGCTGGCAGTTGCGATGGCGCGCATCGCGAGTCTCGATGCGGCCGCAACAAGCGCCACGAGTGCCGGAGTCAAGAAGAAGTCGCTGAAGGGGCTGTGCACGCACTGCGCACCCGACGAGGACGTCGAGGGCGGCCCGAAGCACTCCGCCGCGGAGCTGCGGCGGCGGGTGGTGGGGCACTGGGCGCTGCTCAGCCACGTCGCCGGGCGGCTGGGGTGCACGACGATGGCGGAGGTGGCGGCAGATGCTGGCATCGACGCCGTCACGCAGAGCCGGCTTCTCTACCGGCGCTCCTTCGCCGATCTGCAGTGCAGCCAAGCGCGTCTGGCGCTGACGCGCTTGCGGGAGAGCATCGTTGCTCATCGGGTGCACCACGTCCGCGGCCCCACGGCGGTGCTCGTGCGGGATGTGAATCTGCTCGGCACCTTCGACTTCGACGCCGTCTCAGCGTGCGACCCGCACCGCATGGTGGCCGGCCTCCCCCTCTCATCGGGGGTCGCGGGCGGCGTGCGCGGGGCGTCGTCGCTCCTCGCGGACACCGCAGCGCAGCGCCTCCTGCCCCCCGGCGTCTTCGACAGCGTTGCCTCGACGCTGCTGGCGGCGGTGGAGGTGTACCCCAACCACGCCGAGGCCCACGCGCTGCTCGGCGTGGCGCGGCTGCTGGAGGCGTCGCAGTCGGACCTGCCCTCAGACACTCGCCACAATCGCCTTCAGGAGGCTGGGCGGCACTTCATGGACGCGGTGCGCGCGGATGGCGAGTTGACGGAGGCCTACCTCGGCGCCGGCGTCGTGGCGGAGGCGCAGGGTGCCATGAACGAGAGCTTCGACTTTTACACGTCGGCGGCGGAGGTGTCGGCGCGGGCTCCGCTGATCCCGTGGCAGTACTTTGACTACCTCTACCAGTGACGAGGAGGAGCTCACGTCCCTCTCCTCTTCTTCCTCCTCTTTGCATTGTTGCTTCTCCATCTCTCTCTCTCCTTCTCTTTCTTGTGTGGTGCGCCACGTAGAACTCTAGAAGAGCACTGCTGCGGGAGGCCTGCAGTGCAGCTCGTTGGAGGAGCACGCGACACGCGTGGTGTGCGCACGCTCCTGTACCGCGAAGGGCTAACGGCGGACGCACGTCCTTGCTGCCGGCTGTGGCCTGTCTGCATCGCTGAGTGCATCTGTTCATCTGTGCGTGTGTGTATGTGTGTGGTGGTGCTGTTGTTGTGTGCTTCCGTGTGTGTGCTGGCCCATGTAATGAGCACGTGCAACGGCGGCGGCAGCGACGCACGCTGCTGTTGTGATGTTCCGTAGGCGCTCTGGCCGCTTCACGAGTCTGACGAGTGCACCTGAAGAAGGTCACATACACTGACTGCAGGTTCTTTGACGCGCGCGTGTGTATGTGTGTTTGTATGTGCCCCTCACTTCCTGTGAAGGGGGCCGTGTCTGCCAAGTGGTGTGTGCAGGTTGGTGTGTCGTCGTGGGTGCTGCTGCCGATGCCACGAAGCGGCGTCGCACAGTCTCCTCTGCTCAGCACGATCACCATCGACTCAGGCCGGACGTCCTGTGTCGATGCACATCTTCCATCCTCTACCGCCTCCTTCTCGTCCCCCGCCCGACTGCTCTGTGCGTCGATCCACTGACGTGACACACGCACACACACACACGCGTGTGAATGTGTGTGTGTGTCTGTTGCATCATGTACACTCTCGTTCCTCCCCTCCCTCTCCCTCTCTCTTTTTACGTGGCCGCACGTGCGTCAGCTACACCAATCGCGTGCTTCACCTTCCTTGGACGTTGACGCACGTTCCTCTCACCAAGCGCAAACACACACACACACATATACACAACGAGTGATGTCCGCCTTGAACATCACGTGCGCTGGCGCCGTCTACCACGGCTGCGCGACGCTCGAGGTGATGCGGTACCGTTGCCCGCAGTGGCAGCCTGGCAACGACATGCCGGTGAACGACGCCCCGGAGGAGGCCGAGGCCGAGGCCGAGGAGGCGAGCGAGGAGCCGCAGGCAGCGACGCCGCAGACGAGTGAGGACGACGAGGCGTAGGCGTGCACTGCATCAACGGATGGTGCACCGGTGCTGGCGTGTGTGTGTCATTTGTGTGCGCCTCAGCTGTGACACGAGCATGCAGCAGTGTTACGAGTAGTACAAGTTAGGAAAAAGGTCACCCACAACAACAAGACACACAAGCATACGCAAGAAAGCAATCATGTGTGTGTGTGTGTGTGTGTGTGCGTGTGCCATATCTCATGGCATCTCCGTGACAAGTAAAGGCAGGCGGGACGCACCGTGGGTGATGACGACTGTCGTGCTGCACCTCTCTGCTCCTCGTCTCCTCTCCGTCCTTCCATCCTTTGCACCCGCGTTGCTCCGTGTCTCTGCACACACACACACACACACAAGTGGACGCGTCTGCGGGGCGGTCATGTTGCCTTCATGCACCTTCTCCTCCTCCTCTTCCTCTTCCCTCTCCTTTGTCTTCGCCTTCTCTGCTCACTGTGGTGACTCCATCACGAGGCCTCCTCACCGACACACGCAGAGGGATGCTACGCCGATGGTCTGCGCTGCGGTGGCGAGCAGAGCATCGCCTGCCGCGGCGCTTCCGCGACGTGCCAGAGGAGTTCACGGACCTGCGCACCGCGGACTCTCGGCCGGTGCTCTTCACAGCGAAGCGGCCAGCGCCGCTGCGCGACGTGGCGCGGCTGACCGACGTGCTGGTGGACGACACCGCCATCGCGGCGCACAGCTCAGTGGATCTATCGCAGCGTCCGGTGGCTGTTGTGGCCGCTGACCGCATGGGCCTTCCCCCACAGCTCGTTCGCTACCTCGAGCACACCTTTCTCGACACGAACCGCAGCCTCTCCACCACCGCCGCTGCCGTCGCGGGGTCGTCGTCGTCGTCATCTGCTCAGGCCACCTTCGAGGGCTTCACCGTCGCGCAGGCGCGCATCCTGCAGCACATGTACGCCACGCAGGACGTCGCCGTCTGCGCCCCGACCGGCACGGGGAAGACCTTTGCGCTGTGCCTCGGCGTCACGGCGCGTCTTATGCGAGATGGGCCGATGAAGTTGTTCTCCACCATCATCCTTGTCAGCAGCGACTACCTGTGCTGGCAGGTGGAGCGGTGGCTGCGCGAGATGTGGTGGTACGCCAACGACGACCGCCTCGTCTTCGCGGCGACCAGCGATCTCTCGCAGGACCATGTCTACCGCCGTCTCACAAAGGAGCTCGTGCGTGACGCGCACGACACGGCGCGGGTGGTGGGGACGGTGGACAACCGCCCGTACGTCGTGGTCACAACGCCTGCGGTGCTCTGGGACTTCTACGCTCGCCGCCGCGCCGCGATCCTGCAGCGCGAGCAGCGCAGGAACAAGCGGCGGCACTCCTTCTCCCTCACCCCGGTGATCCCCACGGTGGACTTGATCGTGGTGGACGAGGTGGACGAGGTGATGCCGTCGACGCAGCCGCACGCCGCCGGGAACCTGCTGCTCAAGGAGCTGTTCCGCTACACCAAGTACCAGGCCCCCATGCAGGTCATCTTCACGAGCGCCACGCTCGCCGGGTCCACCGTCAACCACGTTCGGCGCTACATGAAGAAGAACTTGTTGGCGGACCGCACCGCGCGCGTCTTCGAGGAGGCGCGGGAGTCCGCCACGCGACTTGCCGCCGTCTCGGCCACGGTGTCACAGGCGGCCGTGCCGCTCGGCATCCGCCACGTCTTCTACACCGCAGACACGCAGCAGGAGCAGCGGCAGTGTCTGGCGAAGGTGTTCGCTGCGTCGTGCCCCAGTCTGCGTCCCCTTCGCGCGAAGGACGGCGTCGACAGCAGCGCGGCGGCGGAGCACCGCGATTTCATTTTACTGATCCTGCCCGACTCCACCAAGATGGACGCCTTCATCCGAGACGTGCTGCTTCCAGGCCAGGCCGACGCACTCCACGCCCTCGGCTCGCACGAGGACGCGCGATGCGCCGACTATGTTGTGGAGCGACTCGATCACACGGTGGAGGTGCAGCAGCGGCAACGGCGCCATGCAGAGACACGCAAGTACATCCAGCGCACGGTGCGACACGCAGATGCGGTGCGCAGCAGTGGTGGAGGCGCTGTTGGCGCATCTTCACACTTCCGACGACTGGAGCGCGATGCAGATCCGCCGACGTCCGCTGACGCTGCGGTGTGCGGGGCGACGCGGGCCCCGGCGCAGGCGTCAGCTGTGGAGTCCCCCCTGCCGCCACCGCCACCGTCACCGCGCCGGTGCTTCATCACGTGCACCTGCACCAACGTGCGGGGGCTTGACCTGCCGCACCTCACCCACGTCATCATCCTTGCTCAGCCGGCAACGGCGCTCGAGTACGCACACTGGTGCGGGCGGGTAGGCCGCTTCGGTGCCGCCGGCGTATCCACGACAGTGATGGCGCGGAGTGCGACGCGCCGGATGCACCAATTCTGCGACTCGCTTGGGATCGACTTCAGTGTGCAGCGGCGGTACACTGAAGTGGACGTGAATGCAGATCGTCGACTGAGCTGCTGCGGCGGCAACGACGGCGATGCGCAGCGCTAACCCACCCCACGTCCATCTGCACTCTCATCCTCACACACGCACACACACAAACACGTACGTAAGTAAAGAAGAAGACGAGAGAGAGGGGGGGGGGAAGGCGCAGGAGTGGTGGTGGTGTCGTCGCTACGTGTGTCTTCCCCCCACACCCGCACGCGCAGCTCCACACACTTACTCTCTCTCTCTCTCTCGGCAGCGTCGCACTTTTTTTTTTTGCTGAACTCTGCCAGTACGTCCTCTCTCGTTGTGCTGCCGTGCTATTGCCCCTGCGATGCTCACACCCACGCGCGTCTGCGCAACTCGGCGGCGCCGGCGCTGGCTCTGCTGCTGCTCCCACAACTACTGCTACTGCGTCCACCATACCCACCCACCCACCCACCCCACACACACACCCACACACACACACGCACTCGCCGCTGCCCACTGCAGGTCTCGACTCGCTCTTCCCCTCACAACACCACACATCCGCCGTTCGCCTTACATCGTCTCTCTCTCTCTCCTTCACTCTGCCCTTCTCTTACTTGTACTCTCCACCGCGTCAACGTGTTTTTCTTTTTTTGTTATTGTTGGTACTCGTTTGTGTGTGCGTGTGTGTGATTGGATAGACGTCCACTGCTGCACCACCGTTGATCGTCCTCTCGCTCTCTCATCTCTCCCCCCCACACACACCGCTGCTCGTGGAAGGTGGCCGTGTGGCGCTGCTCCGATCGTCTGCTGCGTCTTGCGAGCCGCGTTGCGAGTGCGCACCGCCGTCGTCCTCCCTCCATCACACACACACACACACACGCAAACATACCGGCTCTCCGAAACCTTTTTTTTTTTTTGTTGTTGCGTGGCGCCGCCGCTGTTGCCAGCCACGATGACCAAGACACACGACCACGAGCCGCCAGCGCAGATGAGGCCGCTGGCGGAGCTGACGGACGCGGACAGGCACGAGATCAAGGACTTGGGTATCGGTGAGGGTATGTTCAACCGCATTCTCACCTCCTGCATGAACTTTGCCTTCTCCAGCGGCTGGACAGTGAAGAAGCGCGACGCCAAGTACGACATCCTGTGGGAGTCGAAGCCGAGCGAGAACAGCAACAAGCAGGCGATGCGCTTCACCGCCAACGTCCCCAACTGCAACACCGGCTCGCTGGAGGCGATCCTCCTGGACGACAAGGACTTCGAGGACGACCCGGAGGTGAGCTACATGTACAAGTACGACAAACTTCTGCTCCAGAACCACGTGGACAAGTTTGTTGCCGCCAACGTGTCTGTGCAGCGCACCAACTACAGAGCACCGGCGCTCTTCGTGGCCCCGCGTCAGATGATGTCGTACATCACTCTCGGCGCGCTTCTGACGCCTGCGCAGCAGAAGGCGCTTGGGCTTCGGCCTGTGGGGCTGAGCCACGAGTCCGCCGATGCGGCACGCACGGACAACCTCATGGCCTTCACGCAGTGTGGTATCGACTACACCGGCAGCGAGTCGGTCTTGAAGAAGGGTAGCGAGCGGGGCCACGCCTACTACTACTCGGTGCTCGGGCAGGAGGAGCCCGACGGCTCCATGACGGTCACCATGGCCATGGACATGGATCCGGCTGGCAAGCTGCCCGCGAAGGTGGTGGACATGGCCAGCGAAGAGCAGCACAAGAAGATGCAGCGGATCATCGATCTGCTGAAGGAGAAGGGCCCGCAGCCGCACATCTGCAGCGTCTATGAAAACACGCGCGACTTTCCGTGTCGCAAGCGCGTCTTCGACTAGCAGAACAGCGTGAGGCGCCGAAGGGCGGGAGCAGAGAGGACCGCTGCGGCAGACGTGGCTGACGAGGATGTGGTGATGTGTATTGGATGCCTGTCAGCAGCGCTGCAGCAGGAGTGTCAGGGACGGGACGGTGATGCCTCGCTGACGCGCGCACATACACCTGTACGCACAGCGGGGGCACATGCTGCACAGTCATGGATCCTACTGCTGATGGATCTCTCTCTTTCTCCACCTTCTGGGCCTCGCATCTCTGCCATCATTTACCGAGTCGCGTGTGTGTGCGCATCGTGTTGACATGGTCTTTGTTTTTTTTTTCTTTTTGTTACTTCGCTCATCTCTTTTTTTCATCTTCTCCTCCCCACGTCTGCCTGTGCCCGCGCCACTGCAGGTGCACGTGAGTGAGGTCACCGTGGCGGCATCTTGCTTCATGTGCATGCGACGCCGATCCTCCACCCAACGCTCTCTCTTTCTCCCTCCCCTTTCCTCTTTGTCACACACACACACATCGCACATGGCTCGTCATACGCCACCAACACCGTGCGTATGCGGTCCCCCCCCTCTCAGTGCCGCAGTGAGACAAGGAGAGAGAGAGGGAGGACAGGCGGAGGCGGAGGGCTGGCGAGGACTCCTGTATGCGAGGCGGGCGTCGATGGAACATGTGAACGCACTTTTGTTTTTCTTCTTCTTCTTTACGTGTTCTTCTTTGTTGGTTCGTTGTTTCTTGCTACCTCTCTCTCTCTCTGTGTCCGTCTGTGCCATCTTCCCCTCCTCTCATTCTTCTATTGTTTTTTTTTTTTTTTTTGAGGGTTCTCACTGCTGTGCGGCGTGCATTGGCTCTCCTCCTCTCTCCGCTCTGTCACACCACCGCGAGCGCCAGAGGAGTCGTGTGGGATGTGGGGATGGTGCAGCGACGAGCCCCTCAGACTCCGTCCACGTCTGACTCTTCCATATCTCCTCCTTTCATTCCTTCCTTCCTTCCTTCCTTCCCATCTTGTGAGCTCGCTGCACGCACGAGAGGCGAGGGATGGGAGGCAGTGTACGCATGTCCGCGTTGACGGGACAACGTAGAGAGAGAGCAGAAAGACCAGAGAAACAGAGAGGAGGGGACGGATGAATAGACGGAGGCGGTGTCCGTCTGTGTATGTGTGTGTGTCTTCGCTACCGTATCAGCTCACAACGTGCCACACTCTTCGACTTCTTCTCTCGTCTGCTCTGTCCACTGCCATTGTTGTTTTCATTCACCTCTTCTTCCTCGTCTCTTCGCACTCTCTCTCTTCGTCCCACCTTTCTCTCTCTCTCTGTCATCGGTCTTAGTCAACGCCGCTTCATCTCGACGCTGCCGCTGCTCCTGCTCCCTCTCCCCAACACGATCGGACCTGTGCGTGTGTGCGTGTGTGTACGTCTCTCTTTCTCTCCTCCCGTGCTTGTATCTTCGTGTCTTCGTGCCACTCTCTCCCACTTGTTCTTCTCTTTTTTTTTTTTTTTGGCTTGCTTCTTCCCCCTCTCTATTTCTCGCGCATACACACACACACACGCCGTCTCACATATCTGAGACGTACCCGTGCATGTGATCGATGATGGGTGATGTGTGATGTGTGATACATGTGCCTGTGTGTGTGTGTGTGTGTGTGTGTATGCAAGTTGTTCTCCCCCCAAACCTCTCCCGACTCTCTTTTCCTTTTCTTCTTCTCTTTTCTTGTATCGCTTTGACTTCTTTCTTTTGTTGGCGTCGACACACTTCCACATCGTGTCAGCGCACCGTGAAGAGACTGGGGAGAGGAGGGGAGAAGCAGCATGTGTTGTGGGATGTGACACACACACACACACACACACACAAGGCACAGATGCACATCAGATACATCCACCACGCAGACATCTTCTCTCTCTCTCTGCTGGTCACTCCCTCTCGGGTCACGGGACGCCGTTGAGGTGACAGCCGCAGTGTGTCGCAGGTGAGAACAGAATGTGGAAGAAGTGAAAACAGAGGAAAGTGAAAGTAAACAAGTGAAGAAAGAGAGCACCACCCCACGTTCCCTCTCCTCCCACACAGCCACGGCGTAGCAGAGATGCGTGTCTATCTCGCTCTCTCTCTCTCTGTGGGTGTGTCACACTGTCGACACCGCCGCTGCGAGGGCGTCCAACTGAGAGACGGTGCCTCCCCCCCTCCCACCCATGTTCTCTCCCCTCCTCCAACAGCTCCCCTCGCCCTCCCTCTCTCTCTTGTGTCCCCCTTTTTTTTTTGCAACCGCGGCGCTCCAGGTTGCCTCTCAGCTCATCGGCGGGTACGGCTGTTGACCATACGCACACATCCATCAGTGGTTTTCTTTCTTTTTTCTCTTTTGTTTGGTGTTGTTCACCGTGGTGCGTGCAGCTGCATCGAGGAGACCAACGCTGTACCTCCTCGAGAGACACACGGCGGAGCAAGAGCACACGACACTGCTCACTCTCCGGCTACTGCCACCACCGCCTCCCTCCCCACCTACTCGTGTCGCTGCCGACGCACCTGTGCTCTCCACACAGAAAGAGAGGCGTATAGACTAGACGGCCGTGCGAGCACGCAGAGACATGGGGAAGCATGTCAAGCGCACTCCTCCGCAGCCGCTGCGAGCGGCTGCGGAGCTGACGGACGCGGACCGCAGCGAGCTGAGCGACCTGAGCGTCGGCACTGGTGACTTCAACCGCATTCTCACCTCCTGCATGAACTTCACCGTCTCCAGCGGCTGGACAGTGAAGAAGCGCGACGCCAAGTACGACATCCTGTGGGAGTCGAAGCCGAGCGAGAACAGCAACAAGCAGGCGATGCGCTTCACCGCCAACGTCCCCAACTGCAACACCGGCTCGCTGGAGGCGATCCTCTTGGACGACAAGGACTTCGAGGACGACCCGGAGGTGAGCTACATGTACAAGTACGACAGGCTTCTGCTTGAGAACCACGTGGACAAGTTTGTTGCCGCCAACGTGTCTGTGCAGCGCACCAACTACCGATCACCGCTCGTGTTCATCGCCCCGCGTCAGATGATGTCGTATGTCACTCTCGGCGCGCTTCTGACGCCTGCGCAGCAGAAGGCGCTTGGGCTTCGGCCTGTGGGGCTGAGCCACGAGTCCGCCGATGCGGCACGCACGGACAACCTCATGGCCTTCACGCAGTGCAGCATCGACTACACCGGCAGTGAGTGGACGCTGCACAAGGGGCACGAGCGGGGCCACGCGTACTACTACTCGGTGCTCGGGCAGGAGGAGCCCGACGGCTCCATGACGGTCACCGTGACGATCGACATGGATCCGGCTGGCAAGCTGCCCGCGAAGGTGGTGGACATGGCCAGCGAAGAGCAACACAAGAAGGTGCAGATCATCATCGATCTGCTGAAGGAGAAGGGCCCGCAGCCGCACATCTGCAGCGTCTATGAAAACACGCGCGACTTCAAGTGTCTCCGTGACCTTTGACGCCACCACGCACGAGCTGCGAATCACCATTCCACACATACACCGAGCAGCTGTGACGGAAGAGAACGCGGTACCCTCGCCTCACATGTGCACAGAGGATGACGCGAGTCAAACACGTTGAAGAAAAAAAGAAAAGTGTTGCTTTTTTTTTCTTGCCTACCGCTGTTGCTTCACGACTCAGCGATGTGATGGTAGTGGTTGGTTGGTTGGACGGGTGCGTGGGGACAGCTTGTCGCTGCCGTGCGTGTCATCGTGCAGATGGTGTGTGGCGTACGAGGAGGGCAGAGTGGAAGCTGCTTCCTCTCTCCCTCTCTCTCTTCCTTCCTCAACTCGTATCACCCGTGTCGTGAGCGTTGTGCTGTTTTACTTTTTTCTGCTTTTTTTTTTTCCATCATTGTTTTTTTTTTTTTTTTGTTCTCTTCGTCATCGTTGATGGTGTGTGGGGGATGATGAGGCCCGCAACTCCGTTGTTCTCGATGATACGTCTCTTGCCCGGCCCGGCCCGTCTTTCATGTCTTTCGTTTTCTTTCTCTCTCTCTCTCTCTGTTACACAGCACTATTCTATTTTTTTTTTTCTATCTGTACAACACGTGAGGGAGTGAGCACAGTTGTGTATGTGTGTGTATGTGTGCGTATGTGTCTTGGCGGTATGCTATCGCATGTGGTGACTGTGGTGCGTTGTGAGGCGCACACCTCTCACTCTCTCCTTTTCACGTCATCTCTTCCTTGTATGGCGTCCTTCGTTGTCACACGCATCTCTGCCACGTCTCTCTGGCACTGTCGCTCTCTGCTTTTGAAGACAAACAGCCGCACGGGAGAAGCGGTTGAAAGATCAGACGGTGTCTCACAGCGACGATGGCGTGTGAGTGTGTGAGAGGGGTGTCGTGCGGACTGCGCGTCCTGCTCCCTCCCCCGTACCTGTTCCCCATACCTCCTCGAATGCACCCACCCACGCACACACGCGCACTCACACACACGCACTCACATAAACGCACGGATACACCTGTCGCGGTCTCACAGGACACTGTGGTACCTCCTCCATGGCTTTACGTGGTGGGGGGACGCAAGACAGCGGGTGTGTCGGTGGTGTGTCGTCTCTCTCCCTCACCAAAAAAAAAAAAAAGAGGCGCTGTCACCTGAGACTGAGATGCTCTCTCTCTCCCTCCTTCACTCCTCCTTCTCCTCCTCCTGCTCTCTCTCTCTCTTTCATCTTTACGACCATTGGCGGGTGGTCGTGTCGCACCTACACACACTCACATACATACACACGCTCTCACACACACACTCACACACTCGTAGATCACCGACAAACGCGAGCAGACATCGCCTTTTTTTTTTCTTTTTGTTTTGTCCTCAACGCGCTCTCTCTCTCTTGTTCTCCGTTCTTCTTCTTCATCTCTCGAAGACTCATCACGGTGAATCACTGTGCGTGGCCGTTTTCTTTTCTTTTTTTTTTCATACAAAGAACAAAGAAGGTGTCGTCGGCGACAGCCGCACAGGAGATCGAAGACGTAAAACGAATCACAAGTCCTCTCCTTCACACACCCGCACACCCACACACGATCTGCTGTCCATAACAAACTTCGGCGTTGAAGCGCTCCGTCGCCGTTGTACACACACACACACACGACAGGATCTCAAAGAACCGCCTCCCCTCAAAGAAAAAAAAAAAGAAGAGAAGATTCAATCTCAGAGGAGCCCACATCCCTCCCCCTCTCCTGACTCCCTCGAATACCTCCCCCTCAAAAAAAAAAAAAAAACCTACGAGTAGTTTCTTCTTTGCGTTTGTGTCTGTCTCTGCATTTGCGTGTGTGTCTGTCTGCGTGTGTGTCTGTGTGCGGTGGCGTGTCCTTCACGGTTCTACACGTGGTGAGGTGCCACCGCCGTTACTGCATCTCTCTCTGTCTATCTCTCCCCCCGTCTCTCTCGATTCCACGCCATCCTTTCTCCTCTCCTCTCTACTCTTCATTTCTGTTCTCTTTCCTCTCTCTGTCTCTCTCTCTCTGTTGCTCTCGTGTTCGTGCGCGTGAGTCTGCTTTGTGTGTGTCTCTCTCTCTCATCTTTCCCTTTTAGTGCGTGTTTGTGCGTGTCTGCCTGTCTGTCTGTGCTCATCCCACTTCTCTCTTCTCTCGGGTACCTTTTTTTTTTTTTTTTATGTGTGTGTGTGTGTGTATCTACCTACCTATCTCTCCCTGTGTGTGTCTGTTGGTGTGCCTGTACTGATAGCTCTCTCTGTCTCGCTTGCTTTTTTTTTTTTTCTTCTCCCTCTCTCACCTTTCCTTGTGACGACGACAAGCTACTCTATCAATCACTACTCTGTTGCGATTGTGCGTGCGTGTCTCTCTCTCTCTCTCTTGGTCTCTTTCAGTTGTGTGTTGTTGGTTCTGCGTGTACCTTCTGTCGTGCTCTCTCTCTCTCCTTTGCTCTCACACCCACTCGCTTCTGCCTTGTCTTGTACATCGTCTCACTGTAGTGCACTGTTTTGTTTGTTTCTTCTTCCCCCCCCCTATTGGACCTCTCTCTCTCCCCCTCCCCCTCGCGTCCTCCTGATCCATACGCTGAGCAAGAGTGAGTGTACCCCCCACACACAGACACACAGACACGCGTACGTGTGCCCGTCACCACCTCTCTCATACACGTTGTTCCGTCTCGTTCCTTCCCCCTCTCCCCACTCCGTCGTCCTGAACACACCTTGCGTCTGTCACTGACGTTCTCCTTCACCGCTCTCTCGAGCGTGTTCCCGCCTCCGCCTCTCCTCTCTCTCTCATCTCCATTCACATCCCTCTGTCCCTCTCCCTCTCTCTCAGACCTCCCCCCCTCGCTCCCCTCGCGCCTTCACGGACCCCCGCGCTCCCTTCACTTGTCTTTCTCTCTCTCACTTTTGGTTATCTTCCCACATATCTGCTCGCGTTTGTGTTTTGTGTTTTGTGTTTTGTGTTTGTATGTGTGTGTGCGTGCGCTACTCCATCTTTCTTCATCTTTCTCTCGCTCTCTCTTGTTCGGTGCCTCGCTCCGTATATCTCCCCCTCTCCCCCCCCTCTGTCATCGCATCCTGCACGTGTGCTCGACCCCCTCTCTCTCTCTCTTCTTCTTGTCTCTTCCTGTCTCTCTCTCTCTCCGGCTCCGTGTCCGCGCCTTCCTTCAGACCTCATCCTCTCTGCTTGTGCCAGTGCTTCATTCCCACGTACGCTCCGCCAGGTCGTACGTGTCCTCGTGACCACGCCCCCACCCCTCATTCCTCCGTGCCGCCGTTGTTCGTGTTGTTGCTGATTAGGTTGTCCAGTCTGTGTGGTCCCACCTGCGACTCCTCTTTTTTTTTTTTTTTTCTTCCTCTTCTTCCAGGACACGTTGTTGTGGTTGCGTAGGCCCGTGTTCTAGCGCACACACCCACTCGCACTCACACGTGAGAACCTGTGTGTTACGATCGCTCCCTATCTTGTGCTCTCTCTTTCTTTTTTTTTTTTTTTGTCTGTGTTTCTCTTCCCACGTTGACTCCCGCGTCCAAGCTCGGCTGCTCGCGTTGGTCCGCTGCCAGCGACCTCGATACCCATACACACACACACACACACGCCTGATCGCAGACGCAGTGGAGCACAGATCGGCTGCACAGTGTTGGTTTGTCCCTTCCCTACCCTCCCACACCGCGAGAGATGCTGCCTGCTGACGTCTCTATGCCACGCGGCGACGCTGCTACGTCTGCCGCGCCGGCGCCGTGGCCGTGGGCGTCGATGGACTCGAACGTGTGCGGCTGCGACGACGCCGGCGCCAACGCACCCGCGCTTGACGAGGCGGACGTGAAGGCGCTGTTGAAGCTGCTATCTTGCAAGTACGACCTCGCCGACCCCGCCGCCGCTGAGTCCACGCCGTGCTCCCCGACGGAGACGGCGGCGGAGGAGATGGAAGAGTGTGGCGCTGGCGGGGAGGCGCTGCGGCTCAGCCACGACTTCCTGCAGGTGCTGCGCCGCGAGAGCGACGCGGGCGCGACGACAGAAGGCGCGTTGCCGGATCGCCGTACGAAGCTCGCGGTCGCCTCGGATGGTGTGTATCCTCACTACACAACATCCTCCAACGCATTGACGACCGGCGAAGGCAGCGGCAGCGGTGGTGGCAGCGGCAGCAGCAGCGACAGCTCCGGCACCATCCCTGAGCGCGCCTCATCGTCCAGCTCCTCCCGAGGCACGCGCACCAACACGAGTGACTCCACGACACTGAACGGGAGTCGCCACACCACCGCACTCTCGCACGCCTTCGCCAAGATCGGCAGCGGCCTGCCCGATGAGAACTTCAACGTCCTCACACCGGACAAGCGGATGATGCTCTCCATCCCAGCGGCGTACATCCAGACAACGCTTGGCAGCCGCAACTACCGCCACCGCAACCGGGACCGGCTCCTCTTCTCCTTCTGCCTCTGCAAGACCTTCTGCAGTGGTGCCACGTGCCACCACGGCTCCGAGTGCGACTTCATCCACTGCGAGCCGGACAAGCTGCGGCTCGTGCAGGAGGCCGCCGCTGCCGCCAAGGGGACGGAGGGCCGCGGCACCACCTCGGTGCACTCGTTTCAGGTGCACTGGTCCACACCGGTGCGATCTGTTGACGAGGCCGCCTACCCGCGCCTGCCCAGCGGCCATCTTGTCCACGTGAAGGAGGAGGACAGCTCCCGCGGCGGCGGGGCATCGCACAGGGCCACGCAGGCGATCGCGTCCGAGATGGTGTTCGCCACCGTCGGCGGGCAGGAGGCGCTGCGGCTGCCGCCGACGTCGCCACTGCGCATCTGCAAACATTTCCAGCGCGAGAAGTGCGCGCGTGGGGCGCTCTGCCACTTCATCCACCCCGTTGTGCTCTGCAAGCCTGCCATGGGCCTTGCCAACCGCAACTGCATCACCACGCCGCAGATGTCGTTGCCCAGTGGTCGCCCTCAACCGACGGGAGCCGCACTGCCGCTGGCGCCGCAGATGTCATTGCACCATCTGACTGGCGCAGCGGGCCGCGTGCCGCAGCAGTATGCCTCGCCGACCGCACCCTTCCGCGCCACGCCGCCACACCCCAGCGCTGTTGTCCAACACGCAGGACAGCGTATGCAGCCACAGCCGCAGTCACAGCCGCAGCCGCAGCCACACCCGCCGCAGCCACACCCGCCGCAGCCGCAGCCGCAGCTACAGCCGCCGCAGCCACACCCGCCGCAACCACACCCGCCGCAGCCTCAGCCCCATCAGCAGCCCCATCAGCAGCCCCATCAGCAGCCCCATCAGCAGCCACAGCAGCAGCCACAGCAGCAGCCACAGCAGCAGCCACAGCAGCAGCTGCACTACCTGCAGCCTCTACAACTGCAGCACATGCAGCTGCAGCCGCAGCCGCAGCCGCAGCCTCAGCCGCAGCACATGCAGCACATGCAGCTGCAGCCTCAGCCTCAGCTGCAGGCGCAGCACTACGCGCACCGACCACAGACGCCGCAGTCTCAGGCGGCGGGCCTTCTGACTGCCTCTCAACTCCCGCCCGGAGCGCTGGTGCGCTACGAGGGGGCGCTGTACATGTGGCACCCTGAGCGGCAGCAGTTGGTGCCCATCACGACCACCACCCTCAGCACCGCCCCAAACTTGCACGGGCAGCAGTCACCGGTGCTCCTCAGTGTGGACCACAGCCGCAACGCGGCCCGGATGTCGGGCCCGCTGCGTGGGTACCAGGCGCCGAACGACGCCATGCTCGTGCACTCCACTGCTGCGGTGCAACGCTTCGCACTGTAGAGACCCGCGCGTGCTCGACTGGCGTCGCCTGGCGAGTGTGGACCGTCGTTGTGTGGAGTAGACCCGCCCACTCTCACACACTCTCATCTGTCTCACTTCTGTCTTGCTCACTCGTGTCTCTGTGTGTGGTCTCCTCGTCGTCAGCGCCTTCTGACCGTCTTCGACATGTTATGTGGCAGCACCGCCACGTTCTCCTTTTTTTCTTCCTCGCCGGACCAAGCACGCACGCACGCACGTATGTATGTGTCTCGATGTGTGTGTGTGTGTGTGTGTGTGTGTGTTTCGATGTGTGTGCATGTGTGTGTTGCTGTCGTTCTTGTGCGCGCGCTGGTCGCGACGTGCTTCCCTTCGTTTTTTTTTTTTTTGCGAGTAGCCCTCTCCTCCTCCTCCCTCCTCTCTCTCCATGTCTTGTGTTTCACCTCTCAGCGACTTGCCCCCTCTTCACCACTTCCTTCTACCTCGTCGACATGTGTGTATGTGTGTGTGTGCCTCTCTAACAGTAGGATCACACACACACACACACATACACAAATGCACATCTATCTTTGCTCCACCCCTCTCTTCTTCGTGAACCCTCCAGCACATGGATGAGGATGTGACGAAAGTGATCCCAAGCGTTCCATGTGTGTGTGTGTGTGTGTGTGTGTGTGTGTGTTCTCTCTTTCTTGCACGCATGTATACGTGCGTGTGTTCGTGTGTCTCTGTGTGTCTCTGTCTGTGTGTCTGTGTCTCTGTGTGAGTCTCTCTCTGTGTCTGTGTGAGTCTGTGAGTCTCTCCATCCCTCTGTTCACTCGCTCCTTTTTTTTTTTGTGTTTGATGTCAAAAACCAAAAAAAAAACAAACAAACAAACAAAAGTCAATCGGAAGAGCACTGACCACTTCGATCCGGTCATCTCTTTCGCTTTTGCGTGTATTGTTGGGTTCGTTGACGTCTTCCACGCCCAACTCGTCTCTGTATCTCTCTTCCTTTTTTTTTTTTCTTTTCTTCTTCTTCTGTTCTTTCTGTCTCTCTTCCACGTTCATCCTCGTGTCCCTCTCCGCTAGGTTTCAAGTGTCGCATCTCTCTCTCTCTCTGTCGACAGGGTGTGTCGTACAGCACCCGAGTGGGGGGTATCGGGTGTGCCTGCTCTTCTTCCCCCGTCCTGCCGTTTTGCTTCTTTCTTGGTCGTCTCCGCGTGCCACTCACTTTTGCGTGTGTGTGTGTGTGTGTGTGCCTTTGTCGTTTGAATCTGCATTGTCCATCACTCTTTCACTCTCATTCACCGCTTGCGTGCGTGCGTGCGTGCGTGTGTGTGTCTACGTGCTGTATCTTATGTGCATGGGAATATCGCTGGCGTGAGCATCTCCAGTTGTGATCTCCCATCCACTCCTTCTTTTTCTCTCTCTCTCTCTCAGCGCGTCTGTGTGTGTGTGTGTGTGTGTGTGTGTGTGTGTGTGTGTGTTTGTGTGTGTGTCGGATCTGTGTCTTCAACTTGCTCACCAATTGTCCGTGTGCGCCGTCGCTCCGCCGCTTCTCCCCCCCTCCCCCACACACACTCTCTCTCATACTCGCACTGGGTACGCAGGAGTCTGTGCGTACGTGTGTGTGTGTGTCGTGCTGTACCTTGTCCTCTTCCACTCCTCTTTGCATGCCTTGCTGTGGTGGCACACGCACCGCTCCCTCGTCGGTCGCCACCACCGTTGCCGCTTCGCCTCGCTGCTCCGCGCTCCCTGCACTCCGTACCTCCCCCCCTCTCTCTCCATCTCTCTCTTCATCTCCTCCTCTCCCTCTTCCTGTCTGCGAAGGCGACTGTGCAGCGACGTCGTTATGTGTGCCGAGTCGCCTCCTCTGCGGTGAGGCGTCCGCACCAGCGGCGCAAGTGTTTCTCGTGTGCCTCGGTGTGCGTGTGTGTGTGTGTGTGTGTGTGTGTGTGTGTGTGTGTGTTTGTGTGTTCTCTCTGTTGGTCATCTTATCTTTCACACGTGGCCGACGCTCTGTCAACGCCTCTTCTTTTTCCTATTTCGCGTTGTGTTTTTGTGTGCGTATGTGTGTGTGCGTGTGTATCCATCCATCCGTATGCTGCCTCTGGAGGGTCGCACCAAGGTGTCAGCTGGTTGAGCGCAGTTGTGGTCACCCCCTCCCCTTAGTAGCAGTAGAAGGTGGGTGATCACACTGCATCTGCTCGCAGCAGCGCTCGTCCCCCTCGTGTGGTGCGCGTGCACTGTCGTTCCGTCTCTCTCTCTCTCTCCATCAGGTGCCCAAGCGGTGCTCTCGAACATCTTCACTCCGCCTCGCTCCTCAGTCGCGCACGCTCAGTGCCACGGTGACAGAGATGCGTCACGCATGCACCAACACCCTCTTTTTTTCTTTTCTTTTACCTTCCGCCACCACGCCGCGACGGCTTCAGTGTCAACACAGCATCTCTCTCTCTCTCTTTCTTCCTTTTCTTGAGTTTACTCTCTCGTCTTTTTTGTTTTGTTTTGTTGTTGTTGTTGTTGTTGTGCGCTGTTCTCATCTCGGCCGCGCTTCATGAACGGCAGCGCCGCGTACACCATCGCGCTCTCTCTTTCTCTTTTGTCAGCGCCTCTTGTGGGTCATCTTTTTGTTGTGGTGTCTCCAATCTTGATTGCTCTTCACGGTCGCGTCCCCACCAGCACGCTCGCTGGGGGGGCATTGCTTCTCCTTTTTTTTTTTTATCAGTTTGTTTCTCTTCCACTCTTTCTCTCTCTCTTTTATGTGTGGCTGTGTCTCACCGCCTTCTCTTCACTGCGCCTCCCCATCTCTCCCATCTCTCTCATCTCTCCCATCTCATCTCATCTCATTTCTCTCATGTGTGTCACATGACGCCTCCGTCAGAAGACGCAAGAAAGGGGGGAGGGAGGGAGGGCGACTACCACATGCTCTTGCTTATACTCCGAGGCACACTCTTCCTGTCCTGCTCCATCTTCCTCTGCCCCCCCCCCCTCTCTCTCCCTCTCCCTCCCCCCACCCTTCCATCGCCGCTCACCGCGACTACACGTATACACGCTCTACCCCCCCGTCTTGCACCCTGCCGGGCCGATGTTGCATCTCTCCCACCCCCCTTCTCTCTCTTTCTTTCTCTCTCTCTGTTCTTCTTCTTCGATCACCCACTCTGCCACTGGTGCTGCTGCTGTTGCTGTGTCGTCCCTCACGAGTGCGTGCATGCGTGTGTATGTCTGCTGTTTGCGTCTCGTTTTCTTCTTCATTTCAATATCACGTCCCACGTCGCAGCGCGCCGCTTCGAGGCACATGTCAATGTCTCCCTTTTTTTTTTTTTGTGCGGAGGGTGCTGTGTGAACAGCGGCTGTCCCCCCTCCGACGCACCACTAAGTGCTGCCTTGGTCTGTACCACCGTCGCCACCCCCCCCCTTCCCTCCTTTCTCCATTGCGCGCTCTGGGCTTTCGCTCTCCCAGTCCGCGGCGCAGCTGATGTGCGTCTCTCTTTTTTTTTTTTTTTGTTCTCCTCCACTTCTGTTCTCGATGGTGACTTAACTCTCTCGCTCCGTCGCGTGAGGGAGAGAGAAGAGTCGCGCGAGGGTCGCTCAATCGTATCAGCATCTCTCGTGTTGCGTGCCCTCCAACTCTCTCTCTCTCTCTGTGTTCATGTCATCCCGTCCATGTTGACGCGTGCCTCCTCTTCCATCTTCACCCTCGCTTGTGTGCGTGTCGGGGGTATTGACATGTGTGCGTGTGTTTGTGTGTGTGTTTAGTGTGCTGCGGGCTACTGGGACGCTTCCGTCTCTTGTCTCATCTCATATTGGAAGTGGTACGTCTTCCTCTTCTCCTTGTCTCTTGTCTCCCCCCTTCGAGACATCTTCTCATGCACAACTCCATCCGCTCCGCCCGCGTCCGTGAGTGATGGGTGTGGAGGATGAGGCGGCAGCGGCAGCGGCAGCGGCAGCGCGGCGGGCGATGCGCCGCCTTCATGGCACGTTACTCCCCGTCTGTGCTGCCGTACACCACCACCACCACTCACCCCTCACCCCCCCTCTCCTCTCCTCACCTCTCCTCTCTCTCGCTGTGTCTCCTCTCTCTTCATTGAAGTCGAGAATTGCTGATGACGGTCGTTAGAGAAGAGCGAGAGAGAGAGTTGGAGAGAGAGAGAGGGAAGGGAGCCAAAGGCACCTCTCTCTCTCTCTCACTCTCACGTTCACTCTCTCTCTTGTGTGTGTGTGTGTTCGTGTTTTTTTTTTTTTTTCTCCTGTTGTCTTCTTGCCGCTCGCACCTTACGCTTGGATGTCTGCGCACTCGGTGGGTGTGTGTGGATGCATTCCAGCACTTCTCTCTCACTCTCTTTTTTTTTTTTTTTCGTTGTTATTGTGTCCTTTGGTGTTGTGCTTGTCGATGGCACTGTGTTGCTGCCGCCTTCACGCTGTCGTGTACCTTTGTTTCTCCCTTCACACACACACACAGGCACACAGACAGACACTGACATGCACGCTGACATACACACTCACTCACACTCACACGTGAGTTTTTCTTTTTGTTGTGGTCGCCTGTCACCTCTCGCCCGCATTGTCAGGGAACACATGTGCGTGGTTCGTTGTATCAGGTGTGCCGCAAACATCGTGTGCAACGACGCCTTGGGCTCGAGTGCGCGAGTACACACGGGTGGCAGCGTCTGCGTCCATGAGTGTGTGTGAGTGTTTGTGTGTGTGTGTGTGTGTGTGTGGGGCCTCATTTTTCTTTTTTTGTTCATCGCCAACGCTCTGCGCGTCCATCCGCTGATGTCCCTCCCCGCTTCCTTCCGCCTCTCTCTCACTTTCTCTCTTTCTCTCTCTCGGGCGGTGGTCGTGATGCACTCTCGCTCAGCGGTTTCTTTTTTTTTTTTTTTATTATCTCTTTGCTTCTCTCTCTCTCCTCCGCGCTGTCCCCCCCCCCCTCCCCTCGCGGTGGTGTTTTGCGCCCTTCATGGTCTGCACTGCTACACTCTCCCGAGTGCATGTGCGCGAGTATGTCTCTGGTGCACAGGAGAGGAGGAGGAGGAGGAGGCGTAAGATCGGCAACGTAACACGAAAGAAAAGGTAAAACAAAGAAAGGAAAAAAAAACAAAAAAAAAGACGAAGTGCATGACGCGCGTCGATGCGCTTGCGGGGGACTCGTTTGTCGTGCAGGTGACTTAGAGTGTGTGTGTGTGTGTCTCTCTCTCTGCCTGTTTGGCTCTCTGTGTATGTTCGTGGCTCAGATGATCTTCATCTTCTTCTTCTTTGTCCTCGTGTTTCTGTTCTGTTCAGCCATCTCTCCCTCCCTCCCTCCCTCCCACCCTCCCTCCTCTCCTCACGACGGCAACGCATGTGATACGCGTCTGTTGATTTCGAGCCCATCATATGTCTCTCTTTTGCCTTGGCTCTTGCTCGTGTGTGGACGAGTGACCTCTCTCTCTCTGTGTCTGTGTGTGTTTGTTCTTCGATCAGCGCTCCGCTCCGCGTTGTTTCTTTTCTTTCTTTCTTCTTCTTCCCCAGCCGCCGGCCATCCACCTCTGCCACCGCCATCACGGTGGCCTTCACGAGCCTCTTGTGTGGTGCATGGTCCCTCCCGCGTTCCTCATCGTATACCCCGACACCCCCACACGACACCCCCCCCCCCCCCCCCCCCCCCCCCCCCCCCCCCCCCCCCC
>JAECZO010000063.1:0-135000 GCA_019188245.1 Novymonas esmeraldas
TGTCTGCGCTGGACGCGCACGTGGGCGAGCGCGTGGTGGAGGAGTGCGTGCTCGGCGCGCTTGCGGGGAAGACGCGCGTGCTTGCGACGCACCAGATGCACGTTGTGGCCAAGGCGGACCACGTGGTTGCGCTGAGCGGCGGCCGCGTGGAGTTCAGCGGGAGCAGCGCCGACTTCATGCGCACGCCGCTGTACGCATCGCTTGCGGCGGCGGAGGCGGCGGAGGCGGCGGCGGCGGCGGACCACGAGAGCGGCAAGGCGGCGGGCGACGGCGACGGCGATGCTGCTGCGGCGGGTGAGCCAGCGGTTGGTGGTGGGGCCGCTGCTCCTGCTCCCGCTGCTGCTGCTGCCCCCGGAGACTCCGGTACCATTACGACGAGTACTACGGATGCTGCCGCGTCTGTGAGCGCTGCTGCTGCTGCCAGTAGTGATGCGGCGGCCACGCAGCTGATGACGGCGGAGGAGAAGGCGTCGGGCGGCGTGCCGTGGTCGACGTACCTCGAGTACTTCAAGTTCTGCGGTGGACGTGTGTTGACGATATCGATCATCATCATGTTCACGCTGACGGAGGCGATCACGGTGGCAACAGTGGGGTGGCTCTCGCTGTGGACCGCGCGGCGCTTTGAGTTGTCCGATACCGTGTACATGTGGGGCTACATCGGTGTCTCGCTCTCCACTGCGGTGGTGGTGCCGCTGCGGTTCGGGATATGGTTCACAGTGATGCGGCGGTGCGGCGCTGCTGTCCACGGTGCGATGCTGCGGAGCGTGTCGCGTGGGACGATGGAGTTCTTCGACACGACGCCGCTGGGCCGCATGCTGAATCGCTTCTCCCGCGACGTGGACGTGGCGGACAGTTCCCTGCCAAGCATATCTTTGCAGTTCTTGAACTGCATCTTCGGTGTTGGGTCCATGATGGTGGTGGTGATAGCGACCCAGCCTGCTACACTCATCGTCTTGACTCCGTGTGCGTACATCTGCTACCGCATTATGGTCCTCTACAACTCTGCGAACCGGGAGATTCGACGGACGAGCAGCGTTGTGAAGTCGCCACTGTTCTCGCTGCTCGGCGAGGCGCTGACGGGCAGCGCGACCATCACGGCGTACCACCGCGCGTCGACCGTGATGGCGGAGGCTCTGCAGCGGCTGGACGTCGTCTACTCGTGCTCCATCCTGGAGAGTGCTGCAGGACGCTGGCTTGGCGTGCGAATTGACATTCTGAGCAACGTTGTCATCACCAGTGTCGTGCTGGTGGGCGTGGCCACCACGATTCTCTCTGACACGTCTGCGCACTGGGTGGCGCTCGTGTCGCTGTCGCTGACGATGAGCACCAACTGCACAATGTTCCTTATCTTTCTTGTGAAGCAAGGCGCCGCGCTGGAGGCAGACATGAACGGCGTGGAGCGGCTGCTGTACTACACGCGCGAGGTGCCGCAGGAGGACATGCCGGAGCTGGACGAGGAGGTGGCTGCGCTGGCTGCGCGCGCGGGGGACGGCGCGGACGCGACGGGGACCGTTGTGGTGGAGCCCGCGGGGCCTGCTGGTGCGGTGACGCAGGCGGTGCAGGCGGGGTCGCTTGTGTTCGACGGTGTGCAGATGCGGTACCGCGAGGGCCTGCCGCTTGTGCTGCGCGACGTGAGCTTCCGCATCGCGCCGCGCGAGAAGGTGGGCGTTGTGGGGCGGACGGGGAGCGGGAAGTCGACGCTGCTGCTGACGTTCCTGCGGATGGTGGAGGTGTGCGGCGGGAGCATCGCGGTGAACGGGCGCGCGATCGGCGCGTACGGGCTGCGCGAGCTGCGGCGGCAGTTCTCGATGATCCCGCAGGACCCCGTGCTGTTCGACGGGACGGTGCGGCTGAACGTGGACCCGTTCCTGGAGGCGTCGGCGGCGGAGGTGTGGGCCGCGCTGGAGCTTGTGGGGCTGCGCGAGCGCGTTGCTGCGGAGGCGGAGGGCATCGACAGCCGCGTGCTGGAGGGCGGGTCGAACTACAGCGTTGGGCAGCGGCAGCTGATGTGCATGGCGCGCGCGCTGCTGAAGAAGGGCAGCGGGTTCATCCTGATGGACGAGGCGACGGCGAACATCGACCCCGCGCTGGACCGGCAGATCCAGACGACTGTGATGAGCGCGTTCGCCGCGTACACGGTGATCACGATCGCGCACCGCCTGCACACGGTTGCGCAGTACGACAAGATCATCGTGATGGACCACGGCGTTGTGGCGGAGATGGGCAGCCCGCGCGAGCTCGTTACGGACCGGCATTCTGTGTTCCGCGGGATGGTGGAGGCGCTGGGGCCCAGCGAGTCCGCGCGCGTGATGCAGCTGATGGCGGCGAGCGGGTCGTCCGCGGCGTCACGCTGAGCGCGCCGGCGCTGCCTCGTGGCAGCGGCTTCGTGCCTGCTCTCTCTCTTTACCTGTGTGTGCCGAGACGCTCTCACACCCGCCGCGTGCAGCGTATGGTGCTGTGCTGGGACACACCGCGCCACACCGCGCCGCGTGGTGACGTGCGGCGCACACTCCCCCGGCGCAGCGTCTCTGTGCGCCTGTCTGTCTCTCTCCCGCTGTTCGCGCGGTGGAGGGAGGACACGTCGCGTGCGCTGTGCTTTACTTCGGCTGTGTCGTGTGCGCGACTGTCGCCACTGTGCGCGTGTGTCGGCACGGGGTGCTCAGTGGCGCCTGTGTCCGGGTGCGTTGGTGTGCGTCTTGGTGGCAGCTCTGCCGAGCTGCCGTCCTGTCAGCGCGTGCGGCGGATGCGCGCTGCACCAGCAGAAGCGGCACCCGTCCGCCGCCTCGCGCGTGGCGACGACGTTCACTTGGTAAGCGTGTGTACATGTGTGTGTGTGTGTGTGTGGCGCTGTCCCTGGAGGTGTGAGCGCTGCCTTGCTAGTCCTGCTGTGCTGAGCTGGCGCACAACGGCGGCGGCACCCTCCGCACTCACGCGCACCCATGCGGTATCTCTCTGTGTGTATGTGTCTTGCTCTCTCTCCCCCCCCCACCACAACTCCGTACGCTCGATCTCCTCTTTGTTGTCTCTCTTCTCATGCAGGACGCCGCGCACGTGTCCGGCGGTGGTGCTCTCTGCCTCTGTCCCTCGCTCTGTGGCTGAGTGCGTGTGTGTCACCCTTTCATCTCCAGTGTCGCTGCATCGGCACTCCATTTTCCAAACTCAACTACCGCAACTGAAGGACCGCGTGTTCGCCGGTTACGCGTCTGTGTGTACGTCACTCTCTCTCTGTGTCTCTCGCAGAGAATCGAAAGAAATGACGTTCCTCCATTTTTCGTTTCTTCTTCTTCGATGACTGGCGGGAGGTCCGCATGACATACGTGGTCTGCCGTGTGTCGAGCGCGGCAGTTGCCTATCGTGTGTGTGTCGTTGTGTGTGTGTGTCTTTGTGACTCGTCTCTCTTTTTTTTTTTTTTTACAACTGTTCCTCTCTTGCTGGCGGTGTTCAACAAAAAAATAAGAAGAAGCGCATCTGTGTGTGTGTTTGTATGTGTGGTGCGACTCAATGCTGGAGAGACAGAGAGCACACCCGCAGTTGCGTTGTTTGTGTGCGCAGGGCCTCTCGCACAGTGGTCAGTCCTCCTCCGTGTGAATGCACATGATCGGCCCAAGTGCTTCGTCGGACAGCGACGCTCGCCGTCTCCTCTCCCGCATCACTGCCTCTGTTTTGTGGTGTTGCTGTTGGTCACTTCAATTCTCTTTTTTTTTTTCTTCTTCCTGTACGTGGTTTCCTCTGTTACTCTTCACGCGTACGCGTGTGTGTGTGTGTCGTGTGCGGGCCGCGTTTGCGCTCGGGCTCTTCCGATGACACACACACAGACGCACAGACACACACACACACACACACACACCACGTCTCTCTCTCTCTTGCTGTTTCTTTTCCTTTTTTTTCTCTTTTTTTTATGCTCATTCTTCCTTCTCTCTTCGCGTTGACTATCGTGCGTTTGCGGTGACGGCGGTGTGCACTGCGATGTTGGTGTTGTTGTGGTGGAGGAGAGAGGAGAGAGGAGGGAAGGCCGTGGAGGGAGGGACAACAGAAGGACGGGAGGTCGGCGCATCCGTCATTCAGTCCTCTGCCCACCACCACCGCCGCCACTGCCTCCACCCCGTCCTTCACTTCCTTCAAAAAAAAAAAAATAAGAACAGCAAAACGAAGAGAGACGTGGGGGTGTTTAGTAGCGCTGGGCGGATTGTCTGCTGGTGTCGTTCGGTGGTGGCGGTGCAGGACTCCGCTGCAACTCGGCATGCGGCGCGTCGTATCTCTCCCGGTGTGTCTGTGTGCTTCTGTTTGTTTGTGTGCGTGTGTGTGTGTCGGCGAGGAAAGCACAATGAGTATGGCAGCGTGTGCTGCTGCACGAACACAGGAATGATCCACCTCTTCTGGGCTTACCATTTCAGACACACACACAAACCAACACATGCACGCACGTGTGCGCGCGTGTGTGTGTGTGTCTTCGGGCAGTCAATGTAGACCGTGGTGGTTTGGGGGGGGGGGGGGAGACTGCAAGACGAGCGGACGGTGGAGACGACGGACAGCGGACGGCCCGATCGTTGCGCGTGCAGCTCCTGCTCGTCTTGCTTCCCTCCCTCCCCCCCCCCCCAAAAAAAAAAAACGCGCTCTGTGAGTGTGAAGAATGGTTCCGTCTTTCTACTGAGACAATACAACCGGAGTCCTGACGTGGTGGACGCGCGCTGCTCACGTGTCGCGTGCACGTGCAGCTGTCGGCGTGGCGCGGTGACACGTGCCTCATCAAGAGTTGCTGCAGCACCGCTGCGACAACACGCACCCGCCGTCCTTGTGCGGTGGCCCTTCCCCTCCCCCCGCCTCTGCGTCACAACTGAAGGGCGCTTCACCACCTTCTCGTCGCTGCACTGACGGTGCACACTCTCTTCAACATGCTCAACAAACATCTCTCTCCCTCTTGTGTTGTCGCTGCCGCATCGATCGCTACCGATGCCGGACCACTGCACGACGTTTGGCTGCGTATCCACCGTCGAACACACACACCCACCCACACACACACACACATACACACACAGGCGCACTCACGCGCGTATGGAGGGAGCTGCGCTGCATCGGGCGCGGTGTTCTGGGATGCACAGCTCGTTCATCTCCGGCGTCGCGTGTCGAGGGCACACGGGATCGCCTGCGCGAGCGGTACGTCACTGCGCTGTGTCGCAGCACTGCAGGGTGTGTGCATCGTCCTCTCGCGGCGTCGTGCCGATGTCGTCACAGCGAACGCTCTCCTTCTCGACAGCAGCCAGCACACACGCCATGCGTAGTGCCGCGGCCGCGCTCTGCGTGCAGTCGCGGCGGTTCGGCAACGCGCCGGCCCGCGTTCGACCCGTGGAGACGCCGGCCGAGAACGCGTGGCGGCAGAGCGAGCGAGAGACGAGTGCCTCGGTCGTTGTGGTCTTCATGTTCCTCGTGCCACTCTGGCTGTACGTGCTCGCCGCGGAAGGGCAGGAGGAGAAGAGGGCTCGCGTGCGGGCGTGGGCACTAGAGCAGCGCGCCCTGCACGCACACGGGGAGTCTGACGACACCGTTGATGAAGGGTAGGGCACGCTGGCGCTGCAGGACCCGGCGTGTGGTACGCACGCACACACACACACACACATACACACACAGATGCACGTGTACATGCGGGTACGTCAGAGACGCTTACGTTCCAGAGCAAGTTCGCGATGGGGACGGTGGCCGATCTCTTCTCACCGACGTGTTGCACTGCAGACACAACAGCGAGGAGAGAATCGGAGGCGGTCGTGTCGTGGAGAGCACCAACGCGCACTCGTTCACCCCCTCCCCCTCCCCTCGCCCTCCTTCTCACCTGCGCCACACACTGACACGCGTCTTGTCCACATCGTCTTGTGTTCTCAAATCGCCTCCCTCTCTCTGTCTCTCTCACTCATCCGGCGCTCTTGTGATGTGCACCGAGGTGTGACATCCCCTCTCCAGAAAGCACAAGGGGGGCGAGCTCTGGACTCTCCGCTCCCGAAGGACCGCCCGCTCAGCGCAGAGCGCAGTTTCCACTCCCGCCGGTCGATCAGCGCTGACCTCGAAGGACGTGTGCACCCACCCACCCACCCTCCTCCTTATCGTCCTCCCCTGCGCTATGCGTCACACAGCCGCACACGCGTGCGTGCGCGGGGGCGGCCACCGCGGTGGGGGCTGGTGCATCGGCGATGGCGCTGTCGGTCTGCGCCGCTACACTCGCGGCGTCCCGTACACCCCGCAGGGCACCATCCAGGACTTCACCTCCTCGCCGCGGCACGGCTCCCTGGCGGAGATGCAGCGCACCATCGACAAGGACGCCGGCCGTCCACCGACGGGGCTGTACAACGGCCCCACCATCACCACAGCAGACGGGCCGCGGCCGCTCTTCGACGCCGCACACGCGAGGCACCCGAACCGCGGACAGGCGCCGCCGGGCGGCTCGCGACCACCGCCACCGTTTCTATCTCACTTCGCCGCCCCGACCTCGTCGCGCGAGGCGATGATGCCGCCGCAGTCCGACTCCTATCAACGTGACCTGCGCAGCGACCCCGCCTGCGCTGATGAGCCCGAGCACGTGCTCGCGGCACGGCAGCGCATCATGACGATGCAGAGCGACTCCTTCGGGGAGTCGATGCGCGGGGTGGTGGCGCCGCCGCCGCCGCTGGACCCAGGTGCGCCACAGGCGTATCAGCAGCCCCGCGTGCAGCTCGACGACACGTGGTGGATGCTGATGTGGTCCTTCGTCGCGCTGTTTCTCATCATGGCCGTGTATGGCAAGTAGGAGAGGACGGAGGACGGACACGCGGGCCACGCAAAGCACGGGTGTTGTGTGTGCTGGGGTTTGGGGGGCGGGCGAGGGAGCTACGGCCGCAGGTACCGTTAGGCGCATCGGTGGCGACGTCCCCTCACACGCACACGCGCACCTCCCTCGCCATCACATCGAGAAGATGCGGTGATGTGTCACTGCCTCTCTCTCTGTGCGCGCTGATGGACACTGTCGTGGTACACACAGGGGCGGGGGCTTCTCATTCTCTGCGAACAACAGCAAGAGCACCAACATCACGAAGCGCACCAAGCAAGCAGTGAAGGCGTCTTCAACCGGAGAAACAAAAGAAAAAGTAAAAGGAGGGCCGGAGGCGGGGGCGGCGGAGTTGGCGACTTGTGTGTGGCTGTGATGCCACATCGACAAGGACGGCCGTTCTCTCACCGCCGTGCTGCAGACTGCCGATCACCTCCACAGCGTGACTGTGAGCCTCCACCACTCTTCCTTCTCTCTCTCTCTCTCCTCTCGTTGTCTCGTACACACACACACACACACACACACACAGCTCACCATCGTCGTTGCTGACGGTTGCGACGCGTCATGCTCTCGCACGCGCTCTTTTGTGCTCGGCGTGGGTTCTCTTGCGGGACTCCGTCGGCGCCGCTGTTGCAGTCGCAGTTGAGCGGCGGCAGCAGCAGCAGCGGTACCGGTGGCCACCGCCCGCCGCGCAAGTTGACGATGAGCAAGCGCCGCCTCATGATGAAGCAGAAGCACTACTGCCAAACCTCCTCCTCCGCCCCCATCTGTGCCATGCTCATGGCCTTCACGTGCTACATGATCTACCAAACACGGTACGGCGCTGACGATGATCGCATGTTCCGATAGGGCAAGCGCGCCGAAGGTGAGTTGAGGTGAGGTGAAGTGAAGGATGGGGACCCGCACGGCTCGGGGGCTGCGGTGCAGTATGTCGCCTCCCTCCCTTCCTCCCTCTCTCTCTTTGTATTTCGGCTGAGCCCCTCTGCCGACTTGTCCAACGGCATCCTCTCTCTCTCCCTCTCCCTCTCTGTATCTCTCTCGCAGCCGCGCGGCTGTCAACGACGCAGCGTCGATGCACCTCCGGATCGACGGGAGAGACAGAGCGGGGGGCGGAGGCGGTGGCCACTCACGACTGCAATCTCGTCCGCCCCCGCCCGCGAACGCACTTCAACCCTCCACCGACGCCTCTCCTCAGCGAACACCAACAACAGCAAAAAAAAAAAAAAGAAAACGGCAGAAGGCAGTCAGCGATGTACAAAGACCCACACCGACGCGTTGATGGGAGACACGCGCACGTCTGCATGCGGCTGTCTGAGCATCACCTCCTCCTCTTTTTTATTCTTCTTCCGTGCTCTCATCCCTTTCATCACAACGCTGCTCCGTGGCTGCCGCCGCGAGTTCCTGAGGAGGCGGTGTTCGTGTGCCCTCGGCACCGCCCCCAAACACTCGCTCACAGATCCACCCCCCCTTCCTTCCTCCTGTGGCGCGCGTCGCGGCGGATGCCGGGTCACCGGAGAGGCACGGATGCGCAATAGCTGGCGGCGCCGCCTCTACCTGTGGCTCACCACATCAGTCCGTGATCGGCGCAATCGTATCGACGACGTGGGTACACACTTGGCAGCATCGCTCCGAGAGCGCAACCGGGTACAGAAGGTGAACGATGTGTTCCACGCGTCTGGCATGGGTCGTGGCTACCGAGGCACGCAGGAGGGCATCTCGCTGCAGGGCAGAGGTGAGGGCGTCGCGTGGAGCTTCACAGTCGTCCCTGCATGCTTCGTCTTGACGCTTCTGGCCTTCGTGTCGCTGTACCGCCGGGACGACAGAGTCGCACAGCAGCACCGCGCAGAGGCGGAGTGGCGGCGCGAGCTGCTGGAAGCCACACACAAGCGGGAGGCGGCTGGGGCGGAGCTGCAGTCTGTCCGCGAGCACGCTGGCGAGGTGGCCCTGGCTCTCTGCCCCTCCCCGGAGGAGCGGGAGTGGGTGGAGCAGCTCGTGAGGAACATGACCTTTGTCGAAAGCCGGCTGCCGCCCCGTCCCACCGGCGCGGAGGAACAGGCGGCGAACATGTGACGGCGCTGGCGGTCACCGTCAGGCACCACTGCTGACGTTGTGTGTGCGGTGTGCAGGTCGCTCCGCGAGGACCTTGCGCCGCAAGGCAGGTGTGGTGCCTCCTCCTTCCCCCATCTTTGCTGCTACACATGCGCTCAACTCCGTGCTCCCGCCGCAGAACCGCCCACCCCCCGTTCTTGTTCGTGCTCGTGTGTGTTTTCTGTTTTTTTTTTTAGCGTCGAAGAGTGCAGCGCCGCGATGCTGAGGAAGGGCTACGCGCGCGTGTGTGTATGCGTGTGTGTCGGTGTGTGTGATGGTGACAGTGCCGCCGCACCCGCTCGCACATGTTGCCACCCTGCGTACACGCAACACAAACACAGACAAGACACAAAAAACAAACACTCACACATACCCACACACACACACACAACCTGCGACGCAGCGGCCCTCGCCCTTCGAGCCCAACGCCTGCTGTGTCCTCGCCCCCACCGCTACTTGTCGCGCTGCTCTGAATACTCGTGTCCCTCCTCCTCCTCTGCTGCTCGTCACGTTCCGCCAGTACGTACTTCTCCACTGCCGCTGTCCCAAGCACAGGAACTCACTGCAAGTTCACACAGACATACATACACACACACACACAACACGTACACACACGTACACACCCATCACACAGCAGCCATGCTCCACGAAGTGCACGTGGTGGCGGACCCCGACACCATCTCCACCCTGGATGAGCCGGTGCTGCAGACGCTGCTGCGCGACGCCAAGGCGATCGGCCGCAAGCTGGTAGTGGTCGTCTGCCCGCCGCTGGGGGACGAGAAGGAGCTGCGTGATTGGGACTTGTGGGGTCCGCTGTTCCTGTGCCTCCTCCTCGCCTCCACGCTCACGATCAACGCCAGCGACGACCAGGGCGCCGCCGTCTTCTCTGCCGTCTTCATCTTCGTGTGGCTCGGCGGCCTCATCGTCACCGTGAACGCCAAGCTCCTCGGGAGCCAGATCATGTTCTTCCAGACCTACTGTGCGATGGGGTACTGTCTCGCGCCCATCTGCCTCGGCGCCCTCTTCTGTTGCATCATCCCGTGGTTCTTCGTGAACTTCGCGCTCTGCCTTGCGATGTGGACGTGGGCCTGCTGGGCCGCACTGCGCTTCTTCCGAAACACAGTGAGCGCTGACCGCGAGGTGCTGGTCGTCTACCCTGTCGGGCTCTTCTACCTCTTCTTCACATGGATGGTGCTGGTCGGTGTGTAGAGGTGCCACTAAGGGGGGAGAGGGGAGAGGGTGTCCACACACACACACACACAAGAACAAAGATGACGCGCGTGTCTCAGCAAGTTCGCTGCCCTCCCATTCCTTCTCTTCTTGCTCCCTCCCTCTACGTGTACCTGCGTACATGTGTGCGTGTGTGTGTGTGTGTGCGTGTCACTGCGTGTGCATGTGTCTTTCTTTTACTCGTCGTGCTGTGACGACGGTGTAAGTCGGGCATCGTGTGTTGGTTGCTGTCGAGTTGCGTTTTCTTCTATCGCGATCTGGCGTCCCGGCCTCTTATCGTATCACTCCCATCTGTCAGACGCACATACACACAAACAAACACACACACACACGAGGCTTTCTCTCTTCCGTCTCAACAACAGCGACGGCGGGATCACTGTGTCTGCTCTGCAGCGCTGCGGCCCCCTTCCAACTTCCTACCCCCCCTCTCCCTCCCCTCTCACTCACTCTCTCTCTCTGCGCCTGCCTACAGCTGAGGTGCCACCCGCGCGGCTGAGAGGCAGCCGGCATGTGTCCTGACACGTTTATGTGTGTATGAGAAGAGGGGTGAGGGGGATCAGAGGAGGCACAGCCCATCTTGGTGTCACCGCCGCCAGCACGAACGCGGCAATGCACAGGGCTCCGCAACACACACACGCACGCAGATATACACACACACCCGCTGATACACACGCACACCATCCGCCAAATGCGGTGCGTCCATGCGCTCTCTTGTCGATGCGCTACCTACGTCTCTCTCCGCGTCTTCTTCACTCTCTCTCTCTCGCCCTCCCCCCCCCTCTTTCAACTTTCCTGTGGCGGTGGCGTCTCTCAGTTTATCGCAGTCTCACCCCTTCCCCCTCCCCCTTCCTCACACACACACACACACCACAAACACGCGCGCGCACAGAGAGAGACAGAGCGAGAGACGCTGACGGCGACGGACACAGTCCCTCACACACTCTGGTATCGTGAGACGCGCTGAGCGACATGTCTGCCCCGACGCATGAGGTGTCCTCTGGCGCGGCGGAGGGCACGACGCATGTGAAGTTGTGGGGTGGCCGATTCCAGAAGAGCACCGACAAGAAGGTGGACGACTTCAACTCGTCCATCCGGTTCGACCAGCGCATGTACAAGCAGGACATCGCCGGCTCCATCGCGCATGCTCGGATGCTGGGCAGGCAGGGCATCATCGCCGAAGCCGACAGCGCCGCCATCATCGCCGGGCTGCAGGAGATCCGCGCGGACATCGATGCCGGCAAGGTGCAGTTCATGGTGGATGCGGAGGACATCCACATGAACATCGAGACGATCCTGACGCAGCGCATCGGCGACGCCGGCAAGCGGCTCCACACCGGCCGCAGCCGCAACGACCAGGTCGCGGTGGACCTGCGCATGTACCTGCGCGACGCCATGGAGGACATCCGTGCTATGCTGATCCACCTCATGGGCGTGTTGGCGACGCTAGCCGAGTCTCACGTGGAGACGATCATGCCCGGGTACACGCACTTGCAGAAGGCGCAGCCCGTCACCCTCGCCCACCACCTCATGGCCTACTACGAGATGTTCAAGCGCGACTACACCCGCCTCCACGACGCCTTCGTCCGCGCTAACGTCATGCCGCTCGGCTCTGGCGCGCTGGCCGGCACCACCTACCCGCTGGACCGCGACGCCGTCGCCAAGGAACTCGGCTTCGCCAGCATCTCGCAAAACAGTCTCGACGCCGTGTCCGATCGCGACTTTGTGCTGGAGCTCTGCAGCGTCTTGTCCACCATCATGATGCACCTCAGCCGGTTCAGCGAGGAGCTCATCCTGTGGAGCAGTCACGAGTTCTCCTACATCGAGATGGACGATGCCTTCTCCACCGGGTCCTCCATCATGCCGCAGAAGAAGAACCCTGACGTGGCGGAGCTGATCCGCGGCAAGGCGGGCCGCGTCTACGGTCACCTCATGGGCCTCCTCACCACCATGAAGGGTCTGCCGCTCGCCTACAACAAAGACATGCAGGAGGATAAGGAGCCCATCTTCGACGCCGTCGACACGGTGCGGCTGTGCCTGCCGGTCTTCTGCGACATGATCGCGACGATGAAGGTGCACAGGCAGCGCCTCCTCACCGGAGCCAAGGGCGGCTTCACAAACGCGACCGACGTGGCCGACTACCTTGTGAAGAAGGGCCTCCCCTTCCGCGAGGCGCACGCCGTGGTCGGTCAGATGGTCTTCTACGCCATCGAGCACCAGAAGGCGCTGGACGAGCTGCGCATGGACGAGTTCAAGTCCTTCTCCGCCGCCATCGAGGAGGACGTCTACCACGCCATCAGCATGGAGACGTGCGTGAATGATCGCAAGGTGGTTGGCGGGCCGGCCAGGGAGGTGAGTCTGCGGGCGATCGAGAGCGCCAAGGCGTACCTGACGGCGGAGCTGTCCACGACCTGGACGGCGTCGCCTGCGCTGTAGCGGAGAGCGCCGCGCCACGGAGGTCCACAGCGTGTCCGACACGCGGTGCTCTCCGCCGCATACGTGGCCACCGACGACGGTGACTCGCGTTTTCTTTCCCCCTTTTTTTTTTTTTTTCGGTTGTTGTTGTTTTACAAACGCCTTTCCTTTCCCCGTCCCGCCTCCACCTCCTCGCTCACATACACACGCACACACACCTCTCTCTCCGTGGTGTGGTGCACACACGCATACACACGGTCGTGGGAGTACTCCCACACCTCTCTCGACAGGCAATCACAAACACAGCCGCACATTCACGCACGTGAGAGTGAGAGAGCGAGCGGGGCGCGTGCGCTCTTTCAATCCGTAAGCGGCGCCTCCCACCGCGAGTACCGCCCGTTGTTGTTGTTGTTGTCTCTTGTCCCGTCGCCGCGCCGCGTGGTGCCACGTGGTAACGACCACAGAAAAAGAAGAAGCAACGACATTCCTTCCTCCGTGTACACCTCCCCTACGTGGGTGTGTGTGTGTGGCTGCTGATCCACCGCGGCGGTTTGGGAAGTGGGCCCCGACGCGTGTTTCCGCGTTGACGGCAGTGCTGAAGCAGTTGGCGAGCACCTCTGCCACAGCGCTCCTCCTCAGGTGACGCAACTGTCCGCCACGGCGCCGCTCTCTTCCGCGTCGCAGCAGCGAAGAGTGTGCACTCACGAGTTCTCCCGTCCACGTCGCCGTCCCACTCCGCCTCGCTCTGTTTGTGTCCCTCTCTGCGCCTTCGCAATTTTTTTTTTTTTTTTCGGGGGGACGTTCCGCCAGTTGCCACATCACAGCGCCGCCGTCATCTCTGCACGCACGCACAAACACACACACACACACACACACACCCGCGCACGTGAGGCAAAGCGATTCAAATCAAACACAAGAACATCAACGACAACAACAATAACAAAAAAGGAAGAAACCCCAGCACCGAACCGCTCTTCCCGCACGGCGTCCGCTGCGCCACGCCGAGTTACAGCCCATCCCCCATCCCTCTCCAACTGCTAAGAGTCTCTCTCACACACGTGTGTTTCTCTTTTCCTCAGCAGCCGAGACAGTCAGAGCGAGGGCCGCAGCTAGTGCGTCGCTGTGTGCCTGCCCTGTCCTTCTCCCGCTCCCTCTGCCACCACCGCTGCTGGCCACGAGCTGTGGTAGCCTCAATTCTCACACACGTCTGTCTGCACCGCAGATCTGCGCACGACTACGCTGTGATTTCCATCCGCGTCCGGCGACTTTTTTTTTTTCTTCGCTTCTTCGCTTCTTCTCGCTCCTTTCCGCTCCCTTCACGGGTGTATCTCCCCGACTGAGTTGGCTGTGCGTGTGTGCACCTCTCCGTCTCTCGTCCTCTTCCTCTCACTTTTGTCACTTCCATTTGCGTGATTTCCTTTTTTTTTTTTTTGTGTGTGTGTCTCTCTGTGCCCCTTGTTCTCACTGTCTGGGTTGGTGTTTGTTCGTGTGTGTGTGTGTGTGTGTGTGTGTGTGTGTGTGTGTGTGTGTGTGTGTCTGTGTGGGTGCGCACCAGTTGTCGTGGATCCACAGTGGAGGGCGCGTTGGTCAACGTGCCTCTCATCCTCGTCTCCTTTTTCCTTCTACGCACGTTCTCTCTCCTCCATCGCTCGCTCGCCCCCACTCTCTCTCCCGTCGAGTATCCTGCGTGTAAGTGTGTGTGTGTGTGTGTGCGTGTGTGTGTGTGTGTGTGTGGCCCTCGGTGCTGCGCAGCTGCGTCGAAGAGACTGCTCTCTCTCTCCCTCTCGCCGCGTACGTGTGTGGCTTGCTGTGCGCTCGTGGAGGGAGTGACGTCGTGCCGTGCCTGTCCCCCCCCCCTCTCTCTCTCTCTCTCCGTGTCTGCGTGTTGAGGTGAGCATATCGAGTGTGTGTAAATGGTGGGGGAGGTGTCGTACATCCGTTGACCGTTCTTCTCGTTTCCTCGTCTGACTGGGCGTGATTGCACACGCCTCTCATTGACTTTCTCGCTTCTTCTTGTTCTTTCTCTTTTTTTTTTTTTTTGTCGTCGTCGCTGTTCTCGTCGTGGTGGTGTTTCATATTGGCCCTCGCACTTCAGCGGCGCCGTGAGTGTGGTGTGCTGCTGAGCTGCGCGACCGTGTCACTGCAGACCGTGTCTGTACCACAGGAAACACGCGCATACGCCATTGTGCCTTCCCTCGTTGTCCTCCTCCTCACTCCCCTCCCCTTCCCCTTCTCCTTCCTGTCTCGCCAGTGCCGCGTGGCGTCCCTCGCCGGGCTCCGCACGCTTCCCTCCTTCCCACCGCTGCAGTTGTATCAGGTCAAGGACGCTGAGGCACACCGCATTGTCCCCCCACTCGTGAAGAGACACACACACAGGCAGGCAGACAGACAGACAGACAAACAGACGTTCTCTTTTGGTCTCTGGCTGTTTTTTTTTTTTTTTTTGCGTTCCTCCTTTCCTGTGCTCACATCTTTCTCCGAGTGTGGTGGGTGCAGTCGGTCACCAGAGGCAGCCGACGCTCTCTTTCAAGGTGACCAACTCCGTCTGCCGCGTCACACACACATACACACAGACACACACATTCGTGCATACACCCTCTCTCTCTGACTGCCAGCCACCCTCCACAGACACACACACACACACACAGCCACACACTGTCCTCTGTGGGCTGACCTCCCTTCCCTCTCACTCCTGTCTTCTCCTCCTTTGCTTTTACTTTTCGTTCTCAGTCGTCTTTTGCGCCGTCCTCCGTGACCGATTCTCACTACCCTGTCGAGCTCCGTGTCTTTTTTTTTGTTTTTTTTTTTTTGTTTGGACTTTGATTGGACTACACTGTGCTGCGTGCGTGTGCGTGTGTGTGTGAGGGAGAGGGAGTGCGAGAGGTGGAGGTGGCCCTGACAGCTCGGGCACTTTCGTCTTCGTTGTTACTGTTCTCGCCGCCAACTTCTCTCCTGATTTCGACTTTTCTTTTTTTTTTTTTTGGATTTGGTCGCTCGTCTCATTCGTATTCAAGTCGTCGGTACGTCCATCGCACACAGACACACACACACACACACACACACACACGCAAGTCCGACAACCGAGGGGGTGGGGCGCTGGTGACCGTCGGCAACGATTTTTGGACATCGCTGTGATTGCGCAGCTCGCTCGCTTTCTCTCTCTCTCGGACCACCGTTGCACAGCTCCGCACGTCTCCCGACGGCTGCGCGGCACCGGAGTCTCATCGAGTGCACCTCACCTTCCCATCCCCCCTCCGATCCACCTCGCTCCCACTCGGAACCGGTGCATCCATCACCCTCTCCCCGCCGGGCAGGGTCGCCGAGAACTGCAGCTGCGTCGACACGGGCACTGACTAGCCCCGCAGGAGGAACGGGCGAGCGGCACATCCCACTCGTGGTGGACTCCATCATCATTGTCAGTTCCCGTTCGCCGGCGTCTCCCGCATGACGGACTCGCGCTACACCCGACCAGCGCCGCTGGATGAAACCACAGCACTCCTCAACAACGGACGCCCCTCGCGCTCGTACACGCAACACCGCAGCTGCGGCGATGGGAGCGACAGCGACGCCGTCAGCGTGCTGACAACGCCAGAGTCCGTGGATGACGCGGCGCTGTTGACCGCGCAGGAGGCGGCGGAGCGCGAGTGTGAGCGGCTGCTGGACGAGTTGTGGGGGCGCGAGCCCGCCTACGCGCCGACGGCGGAGGACCGCGCCAACTGGTTCCAGCAGCTGTACTACGGCTGGATCGGCGACTTCATCTACAAGGCAGCGGCGGGGAGCATCACGGAGGCGGATCTGCCGCCGCCGTCGCGGAGCACGCGGACGCACCACACCGGGCGGCGGCTGTCGCGGCAAACGCACGCCGACATCGCTGCGAGCCGGCGGTGGGACGGGTACATCGGCTGCGAGGTGGCGTACGAGGCGGAGCCGGAGACGTCCGGCGTGCTGCGCTGGGTCGGGTACATGCAGCAGTCGGACCACCCGCGGTCGCTGCTGGCCGGCGTGGAGTGGCGCGTGGCACCGCGGCACCGGCGCCATGCGGTGGCTGGCGCCGGCGGTGCGCTGCACAACGGCGTGGTGCACGGCGAGCGGCTGTTCCGGCCGCACCACAACAACTGGCGTTGCTCATGCGAGCCGGTGGACCGCGTGTTCCTGAGCGCGACGCGCAACCCGATGCGTCCGGGGCCGCCGCCGTCGCCGGACCTGCTGTGGGCGCTGTTCGGCGCGCACTGGTACCACGTGTGGGCGCAGATCGCGCCGAAGCTGCTGTCGGACCTGGCGGCTGTGCTGCTGCCGGTGCTGCTGGAGTACTTCGTGCGGTACCTGGACGCGGACGCTGCGACGTGGGGCTGGGGCGTGGGTCTTGTGCTGACGATCTTCCTGACCAGCGCGGTGCAGAGCTGCGCGGCGCACAAGTACGACCACATCAGCATCCGCAGCGCGGCGCTGTTCGAGACGTCGTCCATCGCGCTACTGTTCGAGAAGTGCTTCACGGTGGCGCCGCGGTCGCTGCGGCGGCCGGACATGTCCGTCGGCCGCATCATGAACATGGTCGGCACCGACGTGGACAACGTGGGCAGTTTAAACTGGTACCTAATGTACTTCTGGAGCGCGCCGCTACAGCTGACGCTGTGCATCCTGCTGCTGATACGCCTTGTCGGGTGGTGCGCGCTGCCCGGAGTTGCTGCCCTGTTCATCACTCTGCCGCTGCAGAGCGCCATCTCCAAGTATGCGCAAGAGGTGCGGGAGCGCATGGCAGCCGTGATCGATGTTCGCATTAGGCGGGTGAACGAGTTGCTGTCAGGCATCCGGGTCGTCAAGTTCATGGGGTGGGAGCCGCGATTCTTGGCGCAGATTGAGCAGGCGCGGGATCGTGAGTTGCGGTGCCTGCGCGACACGCAACTGGCGAACGTGGCCTTCATGTTCATCGACGGCGCCACGCCGATTGTTGTCATCGCGGTTGTGTTTGTGCTGTACCATCTGAGCGGACGTGCGTTGAAGCCGGAGATCGTGTTCCCCACGATTGCGCTGCTGAACACGATGCGCGTCTCCTTCTTCATGATACCATCGACTCTCTCAGCCGTGCTGCAGTGCATGGTGTCGACGAAGCGCATCACGGCGTTCTTGGAGTGCCCCGACGCTGTTTCTCAAGTGCAGGACATCTCCGACATCTTCACAGCTGGCGCCGCAGCCGCCTTCAAGGACGCGTATGTGCACACGCATCTGCCGGCGGAGCTGCCGCAGTGCCGGTCGCGGCTGACGACGACGGTGCAGCGCATGCTGCTGTGGTTCCGCCGGCGTGGTGTGCCGGAGGCGGAGTGGTACGAGCTGGACGGTGCCGAGGCTGGTGAGGCATCACCGACGCTGTGCAGCCCAACACTGGTGGATACCATTGCTGACACGCGGGCCGCGGCGGCTGAGGAGGAGGAGGAGGAGGACGGCACGACCAAGTACTACCAGCTCGTGTCGAAGGCGCTGCTGCGCGATGTGAACGTGCTGTTCCCGGACGGCAAGCTGACGATGGTGATTGGTGCGACGGGGTGCGGGAAGTCGACGCTGCTTGGTGCGCTGATGGGAGAGTACGATGTGGCCAGCGGCGAGGTGTGGGCGGAGCGGAGCATCGCGTACGTGTCGCAGCAGCCGTGGATCATGAACGCGACGCTGCGGGATAACATCCTGTTCTTCGACGAGGAGCGCGCGACGGACCTGCAGGAGGTGCTGCAGTGCTGCCAGCTGCAGGACGACCTGCGGACGCTTGCCGCGGGGCTGGAGACGGAGATCGGGGAGAAGGGCATCAACCTGAGCGGCGGGCAGAAGGCGCGTGTGAGTCTTGCGCGCGCGGTGTACGCGGACCGCGCCACGTACCTGCTGGACGACCCGCTGTCTGCGCTGGACGCGCACGTGGGGCAGCGGATCGTGCAGGACGTGATGCTCGGCCGGCTGCGCGGGAAGACGCGCGTGCTTGCGACGCACCAGATGCACCTGCTGCCGCTGGCGGACCACATCGTCGTGCTGCAGCGCGGCCGCATCGTGTTCAGCGGCAGCCACGCCGCCTTCACGGCGACATCGCTGGAGGACACGCTGCGCGGCGAGCTGCGGCGGGACGAGGACTTCGCCTCGCTGGACACGGCCACCGCTGCCCCCGCAGACTTCGGCGACTCCGGCGACTCGTCGGACGAGTCTGATGCGGCAGAGTCGCAGTGCGTGGCTCACACCGACTCCGGCGTCGCCGAGGACACCGGTGCGTCGACCGGCGGCGCGGGCGAGGACTCGTCGGCGGCGTTGGAGAAGACAAAGACGCCGGTGAGTGAGGGAACACTCATGACCAAGGAAGAGCAGCTGGTCGGGACTGTTCCGTGGGCGACATACCGTGCGTACATTGACGCGTGTGGTGGTGCGGCGAGCTGGGTGCTGCTGTTTGGTGTGTTTGTCGTGACGGAGTGCGTGAACGCGGCGAACGGTGTGTGGCTGTCGATGTGGTCGACGAACGCGCTGGGGAGGAGCGCGACGACGTATCTGTACGGGTACCTGCTGATCGTCTTCCTGGGGATCTTCAGCGCGCCGCTGCGTTGCTTCTTCTGCTACCATCTGACGCGCATCGGCAGCCGGAACCTGCACCGCGACCTCCTCGCGTCCATCGGCGTAGCGCGCGTGTCATTCTTCGACACGACACCGCTCGGTCGCGTGCTCAACCGGTTCACGAAGGATGTGAGCTCTCTCGACAGTACACTGAACGACAGCTATCTGTACTTGCTGCAGTACTTCTTCTCCATGTGCTCGACGATCACCATCATGCTTGTCGCACAGCCGCTCGTGCTGCTGGCGGTGGTGCCGTGTGTGTTCATCTACTACAAGCTGATGCTTGTGTACAACGCATCGAATCGCGAAACACGCCGCATCAAGAGCATTGCCCACTCACCGGTGTTCACGCTGCTGGAGGAGTCGCTGCAGGGCCAGCGCACGATCGCGATATACGGCAAGACCCGCGTGATGCTGCAAGAGGCGCTCAAGCGGCTGGACGTGGTGTACAGCGCACTGTACATGCAGAACGTGGCGAACAGGTGGCTGGGTGTCCGCCTTGAGTTCATGGGCTGTGTCGTGATCTCTGTCGTGGCCCTCCTCGGCGTGACGAGCAAGATGAACGGAGCCTCCAGCAACAAGGTCGGCCTCATCTCGCTCTCCCTCACCATGTCCATGACGCTGACAGAGACGCTGAACTGGTTGGTCCGACAGGTGGCAATGGTGGAGGCGGAGATGAACTGTGTGGAGCGCATTCTGCACTACATCCGCGAGGTGGAGCACGAGGACATACCCGAGATGAAGGTCCTGGTCGAACGGGTCTTCGAGTATAGACGTGAACTCTTTTGCGCTGCCAACAGCACCGACCTTGTCGTCAAGCGCATGAGTCCTACGGGTCCTGTGACGCACGCGGTGCAGGCGGGGTCGCTTGTGTTCGACGGTGTGCAGATGCGGTACCGCGAGGGCCTGCCGCTTGTGCTGCGCGACGTGAGCTTCCGCATCGCGCCGCGCGAGAAGGTGGGCGTTGTGGGGCGGACGGGGAGCGGGAAGTCGACGCTGCTGCTGACGTTCCTGCGGATGGTGGAGGTGTGCGGCGGGAGCATCGCGGTGAACGGGCGCGCGATCGGCGCGTACGGGCTGCGCGAGCTGCGGCGGCAGTTCTCGATGATCCCGCAGGACCCCGTGCTGTTCGACGGGACGGTGCGGCTGAACGTGGACCCGTTCCTGGAGGCGTCGGCGGCGGAGGTGTGGGCCGCGCTGGAGCTTGTGGGGCTGCGCGAGCGCGTTGCTGCGGAGGCGGAGGGCATCGACAGCCGCGTGCTGGAGGGCGGGTCGAACTACAGCGTTGGACAGCGGCAGCTGATGTGCATGGCGCGCGCGCTGCTGAAGAAGGGCAGCGGGTTCATCCTGATGGACGAGGCGACGGCGAACATCGACCCCGCGCTGGACCGGCAGATCCAGACGACTGTGATGAGCGCGTTCGCCGCGTACACGGTGATCACGATCGCGCACCGCCTGCACACGGTTGCGCAGTACGACAAGATCATCGTGATGGACCACGGCGTTGTGGCGGAGATGGGCAGCCCGCGCGAGCTGTCGGAGCGACCGGGGTCCGTGTTCCGCGGGATGGTGGCATCACTGGGCCGCCGCGGCGCTGCTGAGTTCCGCGCTCTGCTACTGTGAGAAGCGACACAGCTGCACGGCCCGTCCATTGCACACATGATAGGGTGACTGCATGCTGTGGTGTCACGAGTTTGTCAGGTGTGCAGGAAGGTCGGTGCTGCATGTGTGTACGGCAGTAGTGCGTTCCGCTCTCTTCTTCTCTTCTCTGTGTCGCGTATGTGATTGTTGAGCACGACTGCTACCACCGCGCTGCGGAGCAGGACTATTGTTTGTGTATGTGTCGGCGTCTGTGTGGAAGTTGTCGAGTAATACACGATCCTGTTCTTCGCTGAATCGCTGCCGTCTGAGAGTGATAGGTGAGTGTACAGACACGTGCTGCAGCTCAGTTATTGCGGGCATCGTTGTCTCTCTCTGTCATCTCTCGGCGTGCCGCCGCGGTCGTATGTGTACGCAGACACACACACACACACACACACACACAAACACAGACTATCATGTTGTCGAGGGGAAGATATGCATCACAGCAACACGTCGCCGTCATCGTGGGACGTGCTGCAGCAGTCAAGTCGTCGGGCTGTCTCATCTCCCACTGCGTGTCTCTCTGGTTTGTCTCTCTGTCTCTCCCCATTTGATGGACTACATCGTTTCGGTGCCGCCGCGATCGCCGCCAACACGCAGAACCTCCTCTCCTGCCCAACTACCGTTCAAGTAATGCCGAGCAGCACTGCACCGGTGGCCCTTGTGACCGGAGCGGCGAGGCGGCTGGGCGGCGCAATCGCGGAGGCGCTGCACGCTGACGGCTACAACGTCTGCCTCCACTACCACCGGTCTGCCGCGGCGGCGGAGGCGCTGGCCGCCTCACTTAATGCAACGCGGCCGAACAGCGCAGTTGCGGCGCACGCCGATCTCAGCGCGACAGCTACTGGCGCTGCCGCGGCGCCGAAGGGCGTGGCAGAGGAGGCTGTGTCGCCAGCGTCCCTCTCCAAGCGGTGCGAAGGGCTGATCGGCGTGTGCTACTCCAGCTGGGGCCGGTGCGATGCGCTGGTGAACAACGCCTCGGGGTACTACCCCACCCCGTTGCTGAGACCGTCGTCCGACGGCGGTGATGGGTCGTCAACGGAAGATGTGGAGGCAGCAGCCGCAGATCTCTTCGGCTCCAACGCGATCGCGCCGTACTACCTGATCAAGGTGTTTGCCCAGCGTATCGCCGACCTCCCAGCAGAGGCGCGCGCCAGCAACTACGCTGTTGTGAACATGGTGGATGCCATGACGGCTCAGCCGCTTCTGGGGTTCACCATGTACACCATGGCCAAGGGAGCGCTTGAAGGACTGACGCGGTCGGCCGCGCTGGAGCTGGCGCCTCTGCGCATTCGTGTGAACGGCGTTGGTCCGGGGCTGTCGGTGCTGGCGGATGACATGCCGTCCTCCGTGCGGGAGGAGTATCGCCGCAAGGTACCACTGTACCAGCGGGAGTCCACCGCGGCGGAGATCGGCGACGCAGTTCTGTTTCTGTGCTCAGACAAGTCCAAGTACATCACGGGCACCTTCGTCAACGTGGACGGCGGGTGGAGTCTCACCCGCGCTTGAGAGAGTGAGAGAGAGGTGAGAGGTGTATGGAGTATACCGTGTGCGGGCAGAGAGAGAGAGAGACGCAGTCCTCTACTTACAGCTCCCGTTTTTTTTTTTAATTATTGTTGTTGTCAACTGTGTGAGTGATTCATTATCTGTTGTGTGTGTGTGTGTGTGTGTCTGTTAGTCCGTGTGTGTGTGTGTGTATGTGTGTGTGTGTGTGGGGGCAAGAGCGTGAGGGAAGGGAGGGAAGTATGTGTACTGTCATGCGGCGCAACGCATTGTCCCCCGCTCCCTCCCTCCCTCTTCTGTATCACTCACACCACCACCACCACCACCACGGCTGACAAGTCGCCTCTCTCTCTCTTTCTCTCCTCTGCCAACTTCGGAGATGACCGCACCCCACACACCACTCTCGTGGGCGGACTCGTGTGTTTGCTCGCTTCTCCCTGATGCCCCCCACAAAGCAGCTCGTCCGTCGAGGGTGACGCCGCTCGCTCTCCGCCACCGTGGGACACGCACGCCGATTTGCTTAAGCACAGAAACCGAATACACAGACACACACAGAGAGAGACGCGCGCCTCACGAGAAACGACAAGAAACGAGTGTGCGCTCATGGTGAGTCTCCATGCGCCACTCTACCAAACGGTGTCCGCAGCGCTGCTGACACCCCACGTCTCTCCCGCCGATCGTCCGCCCTTCCTCTGCCTTACCAGGACATCGCGTATCGAGTCTTGAGTGCGAGGCGTGCGAGGAGGAGGAGGGGGGGGGGCGGTGTCGTAGTCGCCCACGTGTTCTCTCTCTCAGCCGCTGGCTCACTTCCCCATCCTCTTCGTCTCTCTCCTTCTCGTCCTCGACGTTCTTCTCTCTTGTTTGCGTGTGTTTGTGTGTGTGTGTGTGTGCGCCACGCTTGCCCAACTCCATCTCGTTTAATGTGCAGAGTTCGCAGCCTCTGCCTGCCAACGACTCAACCGCGGCGCTGTGCGCACGCGACGACCTTCCACGTCCGTCCCGCCTGTACTCGCTCTCCGGAAGAGATGTCGTCCTCCGACGGCGTGGAGCCGCGCTTGCCGGCGCCTCGCGCGGTGCCACGCTACGTCCGCACCCTCGAGGTGTACCCGGTGGCACCGCCGCCAAAGACGCTCGCGGCTGCCCCGCAGCAGCTGCCGCCGTCCTGCGGCAGCGTGTCACTGACACGTGGCAGGTGCTGCGCACACGGTGCGTCGTGTCACTCGCCGCACGGGTGGGCGTCGAGCTGCATCCACGGGGCGGCGCGGGCCTCCGCTACGGCTGCTGCTGCTGCAAAGACGATGGCGTCTGGCGCGTCCCTCACCTCCCCTGCAACATCTTCCAGCGCGCGGACGCCGGTCGTCGAGGCGGACTACCGCCTGTCCCCCGAAGAGGTGCAGCGACGTGCGCAGCAGGCGCTGACAGCGCAGATGCGCCGCCTTCTCGAGGCACGACTGCAAGAGCGACTCCGGGAGGCGCGCGCCGCGAAGGACCAGTGGGACGCAGCAGCAGCAGCAGCAGCGCGCCGGCCCTCGCCGCCACCGCATCCCACGACTGCGCCTGCCGACCCCTCGTCCCCATCCGTGCGGCACAGCGTCATCGACCCGTCCCGTGACGCGGCGCCGGATAGCGTCGTGGAGCCTCTCGTCGGTGTGCCAGAGCCCACGTTGGAGGAGGTTCCGCCCTTCCAAACCACAGCGCTGCTGGCACACCGCGGTGTCGGACGCGGCGCTCCATCGACGGCGACACGCACGGGTGCCGCGGCGGAGGGGAGCGCGTCCACCGAGACGTCCATCATTGACGCGCACCCGTACTCTGCGGTGGAGCTCGTGCGGGTGCACCGGCTCAAGGGCCTCCCGAAGCACAACCGCGGGCTCTTTGCCGGGCTCGCGAAGCGATCATACATTACGCGGAGTGGACAGTACGCCGTCGGCAGCGGCAGCGACCTGCTGAGCCGCGTGCGGCCTGGCGTGGCCGGGCATCTCTGGGACTCGCGGCGCGGCACGTGCTCGTCTGCCGGGGCGCCGCCGCGGCTGGCGATGCGTTCGATCTGCACGGACAGCCAAGTCCTCTTCCAGTGGACGGAGGACTTCGACTCCGTGTACGCCCCGGAGGAGGGGGGTGGTGGCTTCGGCCGCGAGTCGGTGTCCTCGCAGGGGGCCGGCGCCGACGGCAGCCCCCTCGGCCACGCGCTCAAGGGGATGCTGGAGCACACGTACGGAAGGAGCCTGACGGCCGAGCAGCGCGCCGAGGCTGCCCGGCGGCTGCGGGAGAAGCGCGGCGATGGCGGCTCCGGCAGCGAGAGCGGTGCCTACTCCTCACCGATGGCCGGATCCACGACGGACAGCAGCCGGCACGGATCTTGGTTCTCCGGCGTGCGGGGCGGGTCCGCGTCGTACGGCGAGGACTCCATGCGCCGGTCCCCACACGCCGGCAGAGACGCGCACGGCAGGGGAGAGTCGGGTGGACGGCACGGCATCGTCGTCGTGCAAGACCTCTCACCGACGGAGCAGGAGTTGGAGCAGAACTTGTCCATCTTGGCGGACACACCCACCTACTCGAGCGGCGCCAGAGGGCACGGTACCATGCTGAACCTCGCGGCCCCTGCCGCACGCGGCTCGGCGAGCGGTGAGTCGAGCCGGCACCGGAGCACCGGCCGCAGCGGGGAGTCCGCACAGCACGGCCCGTCGGTGGGGCTCTCCCTCTCGTCCCTCGGACACACCCTGACCGCCAATGAGGCGGAGGAGCATCGGCGGCGGCGGCGCTCACAGGTCGGCTTCGCAGAGCTCAGCGCGCGCAGCCGGTCCAGCGACGGCGACGGCCCCTCCGCGGCGCACGTGGGTGATGGTGGTGACGGCGGTGACGGCAGTGATGGTGGCAAGCGAGGCGGGCCAGGTGCTCGCGGCGGGCCGCTGTCGGCGCCGGGGTCGTGCTCTGGGACGGGCTTGGGCTCTGCGTCTCGGCCCTCCATGGCCACCACCACAGGCCCGGGCGATGACCACCGCCGGCTGAGCAACACGGCGTGCCTCGACACGGCCGCCGAGGTCGGCGCCGGCAAGGATGCCTTGGCGACCACCAGCGCCGGTGCCGCCGTGGCGGGCGACGACGATGCACCCGGCGCCGCGGCGGCCGATGGCGGTAGTGGTGCTGGTGGCGGCGGCGGCTACCGTGGCCGCGGTGGCGCCAAGGCCACGCGCGACGAGCTGTTTGCCGGCACAACGGCCGGCGCCAGCAACGCTGCCGAGCGCGTGGCGGCGTTGCTGCGGCAGCGGCGGACCTCGGCGCCGACGTCGCTGGAGTCGTCCACGGCGGCGCTGGCGGCGGCTGACGGCGACGCCGTGTTGCTGGAGGACTACGACGAGGAGCACCGCAACCTCAACGACTTCCTCACCCACTTCCCTGAAGAGGAGGATCACGTGCGGCTGCGGCGGACCGCGAAGAACATCCTCGACGGGCTGGACGACATGTGGGACGAGGGCGAGGGCGGCAGCGGCTCCTTCCCACTGCCCAAGTTCCTGAACCCGAACTTCCAGTTCCCCGGCCTCGAGGACTTCGTCGCCGCAGGTGACGGTGCGGAGGGCCGCAGCGGGCATGGCGATGGGTCCGCGGCGGACCGGGACGAGGCGGAGCCCCTCACCGGCTTCGGCGTCGACGAGGCGCAGCTGAACGAGAAGTTCAAGAAGGAGGCGGAGGAGGAGTGCGCCTCCCTCGTGGCCCAGCGTGATGCCCTGCTCGTCGAGGTGGAGATCCAGCGCCAACAGCTGCGCGACTTCGCGGCGGATGTGAACTACCTGTCCGTCGGCCAAGCGCGTCGCCGCGTGACGGCGGAGCAGTACGCTATCGAGCTCACTGGCGAAGTGAACCGGTACGCGAAGGCGCACCGTCTGCGGCTGAACCGGACCATGGAGTCGACGGCGGCCCAACAGCAGCAGCAGGCCGGGGCAGACGAGGGGCAGGCGGCTGCCGAGGATGAATCCGCAGTGGATCACGTTGCCCGAGGCTTCCTCGACCGCTTCGGCCGCGAGCGCGCTGCCACCGCAGATGTGGGGTGTCAGGTGTGTGACGCCGACCTGAGCTACGTCGACGCGGCCGTGCGATCCACCGAGGAGCAGCTGGAGGACCTCTTTCTGCACGAGAAGGCGCTGGTGAATGCGGTGCGCCTGGCCACCGTCGCGGTGGCAAACATCATGACGTTCCACGCGTCGCTGGAGATGGAGTCGACGTGCCGCGAGTGCTTCTTCGTCTTCGACAAGCCCCGCACGCTCTGGCCGTGCGGGCACACGTTCTGTCTCTCGTGCCTCTCCAACATGTACAACAAGCGCGGCGAGCTTGTCTGCGCCGAGTGCGGGTCGGTGTGCGAGGTCGGCTACACCCCCAACGTCTCGGTGGAGCTGATCGCGAACTACCAGACAGTGTGCAGGCACGGTGAGGTCGACCACGACGACCCCGCGGCGGGGCCCGCGAGCACGCTCACCAAGGACAACGAGCCGCGCACCATCGAGGGCGTCCTCCGCAGTCTTCTCAATGACCTTCTCTCCACGCAGAGCAGCTGGACCGCCATGGCTGCTGAAAGCACGCGGCCGAAGCTGCTGGGTGCGGTGTGACGCAACACACCACACATGTACAGTCACCAAACAGCGGCGGTCAGGCTGTGAACCACCCGCGCACTCTCTTCTCTACGTATGTACAGGACAGCACCGACGTGGTCTTGGCGAGATGACAGGCACATGCTTCCCCCTCCGCCCTCTCCCCCCCCCCATCATCCTCTTCTGCTCTACGTGTGTGCGTGTATGTACTTTGAGTGGAGACGGACAGTGCAGACGTGCACTGGTGTGCGCCAGAGGTGGGGTGGTGTGCGCCAGAGGTGGGGTGGCGGTGCTGGACACGCGACGACGCCAACACCGAAATGCTGCGCAGAGTTGTCCTTGCAGACGCTCTCACCGAGTGTATACGGCCGCGACCGGTGTCGGGACGGGTACGAACACCACGTGGCGCACCTCCGCGCACTTCCTGCTCACGTCGCTCTCTCCCTCTCTGCCTCTCGTCTCCTTCCCCCCACCCTGAGCCGTTCGGTGACATTGATACACACACACGCAGAGGCACACAAACACACACACACACACACACACGATCCAGGACGTGATTCTGCAGAGCACGGGGGGCATTTATAAGGAGTGAGAGAGAGAGCCCGAGAGCGGCGCGGTGGCACATGTGATGCGCTTCAAGGCGACGCTGCGCGATGCCAAGTGTCTTCTCGGGATCCTGCAAGTGTGCCGCAGCATCCAGAGCGACTGCATCGTGCGCCTCCACGCCGAGCGCATCCGGTTCTTCTCCAACACCAACGCCACGGATGGCGTGCAGGTTTGGATGGCCTGCGAGTCGTCCTTCCTCTTCTCAGAAATGATCTGCGAGTCCGGCAACAGCGAGCGCTCCATCACATGCGAGGTGCTGGACCTCGCGCAGCTCCTCCACATCGTGAAGCAGGCAGAGGTGCGCGAGCGATCGCCTCTCGGCTCCAACCCGCACGTGCAGATACGACTCGCGCGCAGTGGACGGTGCCCGCTGTGGCGGGTGGCCATGCCAGGCCTCTCGGGCCAGCCCGACATCAGCTTCGACGTCCCGCTGCGCATCATCAGCGATCGCGAGAGCGGTGGTCTTGCGCCGCCGCCGCTGCAGCAGCACCACCTGCACATTGTGGTGCCGGACATGATGGAGCTCGCCACCTTCGTCGACAAGCTGAAGAACACCGCGGCGGACAGCGTCACCTTCGCAGCCCGAGCGCTGCGGCGCGGCAGGCGAGACGGCGGTGCAGCGCCGCACGACGACGAGGGCGGCGTCGACGGACGTCATTCTCGTAAGCGGCGCCGCGACGGTGACGACATCCGGCGTGCCGCACTTGTGATCCACGCCGAGCACGTCGTTGCGCGGTTCTCGCTCAAGTACGAGGCCGTGGAGTTGGCGCCGCCGCCGTCGCACGGCGCAGAGGACGCGGACGGGGACGAGGAGGCAGACGAGGACGAGGACGGCGACGCGGACGCCGCCACCGTGACGGTGGAGACGCGGAAGTTCGCACGCTTCTTCTCGGCTGTGCGGATGCTCGATCCGGTGAAGATCAGCATGTACCTCGTGGACGAGCGTGCTCTCGTGCTCAGCGTGTACGCCGTTGGTACTCGCTCGATGGTCGCCTACATCCCCGCCAAGGCATGACGTGGTGTCCAACCCTCTTCCTCCCGAGTGACACACACACACACACACACACACAGACACACGCCACCCAGAGGTCGAGGAGAAAGAGAGAGAGAGAGAGACGGATACAACGGCACAGCACAGCAGAAACAGCTCATCTGTTTACTTGTGTGTGTGTTTGCGTGTGTGTGTGCTGACGGTGGCTGCGTACCTCACTCCCGCGCGCGGCTGCTCTCTCTTTCCTGTTCTGGCGATCTGCACGGCCGCCTGTCAGAGACGTTTCGCTGTTCCTCTTCTCTTTCCTTTGGCCCCCTCGATCGGTGGTGCATCGAGCGTCCCCCCGTCGCAGCACACGCATCCACAGTCCTACTGTGGCGGAGCCCCTCCTCCTCCCCGCACAGTCGTCCGCCATCTCGCCGGCGAGGCAGCGCACGGCCGCGGCCGCGGCTGTGGTCGGGGACCGGACTCGCCCACGACTGTCGATGTGGTACACGATGACTCGCCGTCTTCTTCTCTCACCTGCAGATGGTTCTCTGCAACCCCCATTCCCCCTCTTTGTGCCCCCTCCGTCTCTCCCTCTCTCTCGTGTGTGTGTGTCTGCATGTGTGTGTGTGTGTGTGTGTGTGTGTGTGTTGGGCGGGTTATGCAGTCTCCTCTTCATCACGGCAGCGGCGGCCCCATCCCCGGTGAACCTCTGCGCTACGGTAGCGGCGCCAGCACACGCGTGTGTGGGTGTGTTCCCACCCTCTCGTCATGCGCCGTCTTTCGAGTCGAGTGCGGTCTGTGCGGACGGGACTCTCCGCTGCTCTGCTGCGTGAGGCGAGCGGGCAGTCCGCCTCCGGCAGCAACGGCGGCAGCAGCGACGGCACGGCGGAGGATGTCATCACCCCGTGGGCCGTTGCCGCCAAGGGTCCGCAGGGCATCAACTACGACCGCGTCCTCACTACCTTCAAGGCAGAGCGGGTGGACGACGGTGTGCAGCAGCACATGCAGGATGTTATCGCCAAGTATCACGCGCGGGCCATGTCCATCACCTCTGCCAACGTGGACGACCCCGCGACGCACCTCTCGACCTCTCCAGCGGCGCAGCAGCAGCAACCGCCACCGCCGCCGCCGCTGCACCACTTCTTCACCCGCGGCGTGGCCTTCTCCCACCGCGACCTGCACAAGGGCCTCGCCCGCATCGAGGACTCGATCAAGCCCGGGGAGCACGCCGCCTACCTCTACACCGGTCGCGGCCCCAGCGCCGGGAGCATGCATGTGGGGCACGTGCTGCCCTTCCTCCTCACCAAGTATCTGCAGGACGTCTTCCAGCTGCCGCTCGTCATCCAGATCACCGATGATGAGAAGTACCTCTTTCGCGATGTACCCTTCGACGGGGCGCGGGCGGAGGAGATGATCCGCGACAACATCAAGGACATCATCGCCTTCGGCTTCAACCCGCGCCGCACCTTCATCTTCCGCAACACGCACTACATGGGTGAGATGTACACGACGGTGCTACGGCTGCAGCGCAGCATGACCGCCAACGCTGTGCGACACACGCTCGGCATCTCCGACAGCGACAACATCGGCAAGTTTGCCTTCCCCGCGACGCAGGCCGCCCCGTGCTTCAGCAGTGCCTTCCGCCGCGTCCTGCAGAACGACTCCCGCCCGATGCAGTGCATCATCCCCTGCGCCATCGACCAGGACCCCTTCTTCGTGCTCACGCGCGCCGCCGCCGCGCGGCTGCGGCTGCCGCCACCGACGCTGCTGCACACTAAGTTTCTCCCGGCGCTGAAGGGGCTGCAGCACAAGATGAGCAGCAGCGCCGCCGAGCACGGCGTCATCACGCTGCACGACACGGACAAGCAGGTGCGGCAGAAGCTGCGCCGCGCCTTCTCTGGCGGACGCGCTACGCTGGAGGAGATGCAAGCGAGCGGCGCTGACCTGACTGTCGATGTCGCCTACGAGTACCTGCGCTTCTTCTGCCACGACGACGCCGCCTTCGCCGACGTCACCGCGCGCTACGGAAGCGGCGCCATGAACAGCGGCGATGTGAAGGACATGGCGGCCGAGTGCCTCCTGCGCGACGTCCTGCGCGACTGGCGCGAGCGGCGCGCCAACGTGACGGACGACGATGTCGTCGACTTCTGCGGCATCCGCAACATTCTCCTCTGACGCACCGCAAGGTGTTCCCTCTTACTCTTGCAGATACACACACACACACACATTGGCGTTCAAACAGAACAACACGAACATCTGAGAGAGAGAGAAAGAATGGTCTCGATAGGCATCCACTGGGGGGAGGGGAGGGGAGGGGAGGGAGGAGGCGTGTGCGTGTGACATCACAGATCATCGAGCAGCGCCGCCGTCTCCATGCACCCGTGCGCCGCCTCTGTCGATGGAGGCGATGCATGCGCACCACCACGGCGGGAGAGGGAGAGGCAGACACACACCTTCTCCGACAGCAGTGGGGCACACGCGCCACTCCCTCTCCCCTCCCCTCCGCTCCCCCCCAGCCCAACCCACGCACCGTCGCTGTCATCTCCACCCTCCACGGTCTTCTCCACAACCCACTAACTCGCTCTCTCTCCCTTCCGCCCTCACTCGTGCTGCACCGTTGCACTGCAGTCCTCCTCCTCCTCCCCCACACCCGCCTCACCTCCTCCGCGCAGCTCGGCCACCTCTGTGGCACGAGCAGTGGCGAGAGGGTCTCCGCCCTCCTTCCCCCCTTTTCTTGACGTCGCCACGACAACGCGCCGGTGGGTAGACGGAGGAGGTCCGTCACACACACACACACACTCACACACACACTCTTGCGAGGCTGACAAGGATAGCTGCCCTTCTTGCTCCGTCCTGCAAGAGTCGCCTACACTGTTATTCTCCTGAGTTCGTGTAGCTGTCGCGCTTCTCTTCCTTCTCTTTACTTTTTTTTTTCTGAGTGTTGTTTGAAGATCATTCTCGCCGACCCACTGCGCTGCCACAGCCTTGTTCTGTTCAGCTGGCACACCCGCACGTGGTACCGCGACACACACACGCACACACACGCACACACGCACACGCACACAAAGAGGGAGAGACAGCCGCTCGCTCTCTGACTCCCCTCTTTTCCATTTGACTCTTCTACAGGAGCCGCACTGTTGGTGCGTCTGCGTACAGGGCGGGCGAGCGAGAGGGAGAGCGGCGGGGCGCTGCCACGTGTGCCCCTCCTCCTCCCTCCCCCTTCCTCCCAACAGCGGGCGGCGTCGTGGAGCTCGACGGACAGTGCAAGGAGATGCCGGTCTCCCTCCGCCGCCGCACGCTGTCGTACGCCGGGACCGCCTCACGGCTGGAGAGCGGTGGCTCGCCGTGCAGCGTGGGCCCGGAGGAGCTGTACGGCGCCGTACAGCCGCCATCAGCATTGCAGCTCTCCGCGCCGTGCGACACATGGGCGGGCAGGGTCAACCACAGCGGGTCCGGGGCCGCGGAGGCGACGTCGCACACAGCCGCACGCCCCCCACTCACACGCAGTGGTAGAGCGTCGCACGAGCACACACTAGCCGTCGCGCTGTCGGCGGCGGCGCATGAGGAGCAGCGCCGATGTGCGAACACGGCCTACCACGTGAGCTTCCACGGCGACTCACGTGTGAAGCTGAAGCCGACAACGGTGGAGCTGCCGAGCGGGGTCGTCTTCATCGTGGTCGACCGCTTCCTCAGCGGCAACTGCGACGGCGTGTACGAGCGGAACAGGAAAATGTGGGATCAGGTGCCAGTGGGGCAGGCACGCGTCTTCGCGCGTGCCACGGCGGCCCTCGCCGCCGGCCGGTCCCCCCCGCCGTCGCCGCCGACAGCGCCGCTACCACCGCCGCATGCGGCACCGAGCGACTGGGTGCGGGTGGCGTCCGCGGTGGGACTGCGCAAGATGGGCCACTGGCGGGAGGCGACGACCGTCTTCTCGACCCACAAGGACGTGGCGAGGACGGCGGTGGCGCTGGAGAAGGTGGACGGAGAGCCGGGCCACATCGCCGCCTTCGTGTGGGGCGGCGAGCGGTACTGGGTCGTTGGCTGCCGCTACCAGCACATCGTCACGCGTCTCGACGTACCCGAGGCGGACCTGATGCGATACACCGCCGCCTCCAGCAGCGGCACCGGCAGCAGCACTGGCAGCAGCAGCGGCAGCAGCAGTGGCAGCAGTGGCGGCGACGGCAGCGGCAGCGCCAGCGCCAACAGCAGCAGCGGCGGTGGTGTGGGCGAGTCGAGCTCGCCGACGTCGCCGGCAGTGTCCAACGGCTTTCTCGCCGACTCGGCGCAGGCGTCCTCCGTCGGGCAGCGCCCCACGCCACCGCGGGTCCACTCCCCCACGAGTCTGCCGCGTAAACACGACGGCGCCGTGGCACCCCCCAGCGGCGTGGCATCCTCGGAGGCGGTCTACCTCGACCTGGCGGTGCGCATGGCGCGGCTGTGGCGTCGCGTGCTGGAGCCGCTGGCCGCCACGAAGGAGGAGGAGGAGGAGGCGGCGGCAGCAGCGTCGAGTGCGTGGGGGGACACGAGTGCGGCGGCGCAGCTGCACGCACAGGTCGCGGCTGACAACCGCAGCCTCTGCTTCGACGTGATCGTGTCCGGTTGGGAGCGCCTGCAGAACTTCTCAGCGGCGCGCGGCTTCGCCGTGGATGCAGCGGCGTCGACCACCACCACCACCGCTACTGACGACGCCTCCGACAGCTCTACCGCCACGCCGTCGCCGCCGCCCCTCCCTCCTCCTCCTCCTTCGGTAGCGGTGCCGATGTGGTTCTACGCCGTCACGTGGGACGCACCGCTGGAGGAGCGGGGGTGGTGCATGGCCGTCCAGGACGCCTTCGACTTCTTCGAGCGGTTCCACCTGCCCACGACGCCGAGGTCGCTCGAGGTGCCGCTCCCCTCGCCCGCGTTGGAGGAGCTGCGCCAGTCGGTGCTGCCGCGCGGCGACTCCGCCGGGGCCGTCTTCTACGGGTCCAGCAGCACTGGCAGCGGCAGCGGCAGCGGCAGCGGCAGTGGCGCCAACGGCGGTGCGAATGGAGGAGCGGCGGCAGCGGCGCCGACGGTGGTGCAGGTGTGGAAGTGCCGCGCATATCCGCACTCGCTGGAGCGCACCGTGCAGGAGTACGTCGTGACGCACCGCCTCTGCGGCGAGCAGCTGCGAAGCAAGATGAAGAAGAAGGTGAGCAGCCTCTCCACCGAGACGCGGCTGTGCATCAAACAGTGGGAGCTCCACCGCCTACCCTTCCTTCTCGACTTCGCTCTCTGGCTGCATCGCGAGAAGCTCATCACACAGTCCACAGACCTCGCCGCCCTCAAGGTCATCCGCGGCCATTGGCTGACGTACCAGGAGCGCTTCCAACACGCGCGAGCCATGCAGCAGCAGCAACAACAACAGAGGCACTCGCTCCGTGACGGCGGCCTCAGACGAGCTGGACGCACCGCCTCCTCCTCCTCATCTTGCGCCTCCGCCGTGACGGAGTGCGGCCCCTCTTGTGACCGCAACGGCCAGCACGCCGCGCAGGTGAACGTGGATGGGGTGGACTCAGTGCTGCTGGTGGGGCCGCAGGGCTGCGGCAAGTCCAGCATGGCGCGCACCCTCTACGCCTTGCTGGAGGAGGCCGGGGCGGTGCCGCGGTGGCTGAACCAAGACGAGGTGGGCAACCGCGCCGCTTACCTGGCTACCATCCGCCGCGCCGCCGCACCCGGCGCCTACAGCCATCTCCTCCTGGACAAGATGAACCTGGACGAGAAGTCGCGCGCCGACTACACCGCTGCGGGCCTCAGTCCAGCGCTCGTCCTCGCATGGACGCACGCCGACGGCGTAGCGGCGATGGCGGAGACGTGCTGCGAGCGCGTCGTGCAGCGCGGCGCGTGCCATCGTACCTTTTGTCCAGACGACGTGGCGCTGCTGCGGCCGCCGTCGGAGCTGCCGTCGACGCTGTCGCCGCTCGTGCTGCCCGTCGACGCCGGTGTGTCGTCCTCGGCTGGAGTCGCCAGCGGCAGCACCGCGGCCGCGGCCGCGTCGATGGCGCAGGAGTGCGTCCTGCACGCGGGTGATGCGGCGAGCGCGCCCTCGTCCCCTGCCGCGCCGCCACTGTCGCCGCCGACGCGCCTGCACGGGATCCTGCACGCGAGTGCGCGGCGCTACCAGGCGCCGGCGAACGTGCCACTCGTTGAGCTTGACGTAACGTGGGACCGTGCGAGGATGGTGGCGGTGGCGTGGGAGGCCCTCCGCGAGAAGGGCACCCGGGTGCTGCCCCCACTGACGGAGCTGCACGTCGCGGCCGCGCTGCAGACGGCCTACGCGTACGAGCAGCTGCTGGAGACCTACCCGGCACGTGTGGCCAGCGCCATCCTGCGCGGTCCCGCGAGCGACGTACTTCGACAGCAACTTCACGACGTGGGGCAGCTGCCAGCGATCCCAAAGACGCAGCGCCTCCCACCGCACATAGACGTGCTCCTCCACGACTTCCACCAACGTCCGAGCCCGACGGCGCTGGTGCGCTACGCCGCGCAGGTCGGGTGCTCGCGTCGTGTAATGGTTCAAGCAGTCGTGTCAAACTCAAAGGTGACGCTCCTCCTGCTGCTGCTGCTGCTCGAACCGAGCGAGACTGCCGTGGCGCCGCCGGAGGACCCGTGCGGCGCCAGCGCTGCACCGCCGGCTGTGCGAGAGCACGTCGCTGTTCTAGCGAAGGCGAAGAAGGTGACACAGGAGTACTGCGATGCGTTGGCGCAGCGGGTTCGCGACGACCCTGACGAGGACCCGTACTGCGCGGTGCGGTGGTTGTCGCCGCCGCTGGAAGCCACATTCACCGTCTCGCTCCTCGCGCCGTAGGCGAGACACACGGCGGGCCGGCCGCAGCTGGAGAGAGAGAGCTGGGTCTGCACGTGAGAGGGAGGGAGGAGGGGGGACGGACAGTGGGAAGACGATCGAACAGAGGGGAGAGGAGGAGGCGTCGACCGCAGAACAGCGCTGCGTTTACCTGTCTGTGCCTCTCTGTGCGTGTCTGTGTGTCTATCTGTGTGAGTGTGAGTGTGTTCTCATTTACACACACATACACAGATAGACACACATATGCACATGTACACACACGTCAAGTCTGTGGTGGAGGTGTGTGTGTGTGTGTGTGGATGACAGGGCAATGCGGTGTTCACGGCACCTCCCGCTGAGAAGTGCCGTCCTGGCAGGAGGCGAAGCGGCGCCGACCCGAGCGTTGCGCGCATCGTCAACGGTGACTTCTCTCATGTCTTCTTCTTGTTCCACACACAGACACAGACACACATGCTCGCCGTATCTCTCTCTCTCTCTTCCTTTTCTCTATGCGCACCGTCTGCAGTCGCCCTCACACACATCTCAACACTCCTACACAAAGTCAAGTAGAGGATCGCATACAAAAGCGCAGCTCTGGAGACACCTCTTCTCCTCCCCCCCCCTCCTTCCTTCTTTCTTCTCTCAACACCGGTGGACTCGTGGATGGCAGGTGTGCTCCCCATGAACAGCGGTCCTGCACCGCCGCCTCGCGGGACCCACGGTGGCGCGACGGGGCAGCGTCATCACCCCCGCGCCCCGCTTGACCGCGGCGTCCACCGCACGACAGAGTGCCCGTGCGCGGTGCGCATCTATCACATGACGAGCAGCGACATCACAGCGCGCAGTGACTTGTGCAGCCGCGTCCTCGGCGCCCCGTCGGTGAACATTGCGGCCGCTGCAGCAGCAATGCGTCTCGGCGTGCTCCCCACACTAGATGGGACAACGGCCGCGGCTGGGCCGTCTCCGCCATCGACAGTGGCCGCGGCCGATCCTGCTGTGGAGCAGCCGGTGGCCGTGCAGCTTGCCTGGGCTGACACGACCGTGTGGGAGGTAGCCCTGACTGCTCTGCAGGCCGTGCGGGAGCAGGTTGACGCCGCGTACAAGGCTGGGGCCACCACGCAGACGAGCGGCGGCGGCAGCGCGGCGGCGGTGCAGAGGCGCGGGGGCAACGAGGAGGAGGAGGAGGGGGAGGAGGACGTGATCAAGGCGCCGTACTCCACGCCGCTGTCATGCTACGAGGTGGAGCTCCTCACCGGCTCCGTGGGCCCCGACGGACGTGCGTCGGTGGTGGTGCTCTGCACCGTCGGCTGCCGCCAAGTCGTTCACGATCATACGGGGCTGCTGCCGATGCGGCGGCAGGACTGGGTGGACTACAACACCGCGCTCTACGAGCTCCCCTACAACCTCGGCGACGTCATCTTCGCGACGTGCACTCGCGTGCGGTGACGCAGATGGCCCTCGACGCGTGCGTGGGCGAGAGAGGGAGAGAGAGAGGGGACTGTCACACGTGACTCTCGGTGTCCGTGTGTGCGCATCTGCGTGTGCATCTGTGTGTGTGTGTGTGTCTGTGTGTGTGTGTCTGTCTGTGTGGGTGTGTGTGTGTCTGTCTGTGTGTGTGTGTCTGTGTGTGTGTGTCTGTCTGTGTGTTTGGGCCACGAATACGACAAGCGGGTGTGTCTCGTACGGGTGCAGGAGAGAACCGAGGTCATGAGAGGGGTCGAGAGGGGGGAGATGTGGCTGTGAAGGCAGCGGGTGTGTGTGTGTGTTCAGCAGGTCCTGTTCATGTCAGTGTGCATGCAAGGCAAAGGAGAGGTGGGCGGCGGATGAGCAGCACAGCGTTTTGTTTCTCCCTCTCTCTCTCACACACTCCTTCCCTTCCCTTCCCTTCCACGACGCCACTCCGACACCCGACGCCGAGCACCACCTCGTCTTCCCCGGAGGGGGCACCGTGTCCTACAGGCACGCGCCGGCTCTGGTGGCTCGTCTCACCTCTCCTCCTCCCTCTCCCACACCACCAAGCCAAACACACACACGCATACACACATACACACATATTCATATTTGTTTGTACGTGCGTTCGTGCGTGCGTAGAACCTCCTCCCCGCTCATCTCGATATCCTCGTGCCTCGTGCTTGTTGGATCGGCGTGGGAAAGAGGGGCGGTGTGCCATGGACTCCATGAAGTCGAAGAGCGCGATGCTCATGACCAAGGGCATCATGGACCTGCGCAGTGATCCACCGCGGCTCATCTGCACCATCCTCCGGTACAAGCACCCTGAGACGCACAAGGAGGTGACGCTCTACCCTGTCCCCAACATCGCCGCCCCGGCGTACTTCCAGCGCGTCCTGGACGGCGATGCGCTGCAGCGGAGCTTCGACAAGATCCTCTGCGAGGACGGCCGGCTGCCCTTCCAGGCGGGGACGGTGCAGGCGGCGCGGCAGCAGCTCCTTCGCCGCCTCTTCCCCTTCTTCAGCATCCGCCCCGTCGTTGCCGATGGGGAGAAGTTCGACGGCGTCATCGCCCGCGACGCGCTCGAGTCGCGCATGGCGTATCAGATGGTGCTGGAGGGCTACGACCCACCCGTCGACCCGCGTGCGCGCCGCGCGGTGGGGAGGATCGCCTCGTACCCGGAGCGCACGCGCGTCGTCGTGCCGTGGGGCGTCTATCACATGCCGTACTTCCGCTACCGTCTGGAGAAGGACGGCTTCGAGGCGTTGCCGTCGGAGGAGGTGGTGGTGTTCGGCTTCCAGCAGGTGATGGGGCTCTTCTTCCTCTCCGGTGTTGTCTTCTTCGCCTTCACGTTTGTCCTCTTCCGCCTTGTCTTTGGATAGCACCCACGACACACACATGCACACACACACACACCTTCTCGCTCCCACCGGCATGCCTCTCGCCGACGCCTCAGTGTGAATCACCCACGACCACGCGTATGCACTCACACAGTCAGGCATACGCACGTACGTGTGCATACATGCAGACTCTTGCGCAACCGACTCACCCATCTTCCCGCTCCTTCCGCCTCCCGCTCCTTCGCCGCACCCAAAACAAATAATAATAAAAAGAAGAAGAAGAGATCCTCTCACACTACCGCCCACCACCACCACCACACACACTCACACACTCACACACGCACTTACACCATATCAGTTCTTCTCTCTACTCCAGCCCCAGCCCAGACCCGCCTCCGTTCTCCTCTCTTTCTGTTGCTCCGTCCATTCCATCATGCCGCCGAAGCAGGACAACGTGCAGAAGCTGCTCGCGGCGGAGGACAAGCGCAACAAGCTCATCGCGGATGCCAAGTCCCGTAAGCAGCAGAAGGTGAAGCAGGCAAAGGCGGACGCAGAGCGCGAGGTCGCCTCCTTCCGCGGTGACAAGGACAGGGAGTACGACCAGTACCGCGCGCAGCAGAACGGCGGCGCAGACGCCGAGCATGCCGAGCTCGCCCGCGCCACGGATAAGGAGCTGGAGGAGCTCAAGACGCTCACGGCTCAGCGCATGGATACCGTGGCGAACATGATGGTGGGTCTGGTGGTGACCGTGAAGGAGTGACGGCGGCGGCGGCATCGGTGGAGAACACCACCGCAACCCATCACCTGCGCATACCAGCTGACACACACACACACTCACACACGTCTACGTTCCACACTGCCATGCACCCGTGTGCCACATACGCCCCCCCCCCTCCTCCTCCCTCCTGCACCCTCGTCTGCGTCCTCTGTGAGGGGTAGCGCGGCAGGCGAGACAGAGAGGGAGGTAGTGGTGCAAGTCTACGGGTGGTGTAGAAGTGTGTGTGTGTGTGTGTGTCCTGTCGACGTGCGCTGCGACCGCGTGCACGCGTCCACTCCCAACTCCTCGTCCACCCTCCCGTCAGTTTTTTTTTGTTGTTGTTGTCGTTGGAGCTGCAGTGGCGGTGCGGCGCCGATGGCGTTGACGGATATCGATAGTGTCTCTGCGCCTCCGAGAGTTCTTTCTTTTTTTCGTTTACTGTTGTCGTGTTTGTGTTTGTTTGTTTGTTTGTTTGTTTGTGCACAAGTGTGCGCGCGTGTGTGTGTGTGTGTGTGTGGACTCTCCTCTTACAGCGTCTGCCACGCACACACGCATGCGCAGCTGCGGTGTAGGTGGTAGGGAAGAAGAAGATGAAGAAGAAGGCAAACTGATGAGGAGGCGAAATGACGCCGCACCCAAAATCTACCGAATGTGTGAAACACGGCGAGGGCGACGCTGACGTGGACACGATCTGCGCCGCCCACATCCACTCGCGACGTTATCGCAGCCACACGGCCAGCACCACAACGTCCAGGTGTGTGTGTGTCTGTGTGCGGTGGCAAGTGTGAGGTGCACGTGTGTGTGTCTGTGTAGGCGGAGCAGCGCGAGGCTGTGCGAAAGGAAAAAAAAAAAAAGAAGAGTCGACGCACGCACACATACACACACACACACGCACACACGCATACAGACGCCGAAGCGTGCGGACGCAGGCACTCGACATGCATCCACGGTGGAGGTCGTGATCGCGCTCCGGCCCCGAACGTGTGGTATCACCGAAGGCGCACAGCGAGAACTGTGCGATGGGTGGAGAGGTAGGATACAGCGACTCACACGTGCAGTCGGCAGGGTAGCATCGACTCAGCCCTCCACCAGTGGCCACTGCTGTCCCCCCTCCCTCCTTCTTCCTCGTCACGTGAACGCTGATGCGATGACACGTCACCGACACATCCCCACTTTAACACACGCACAGACACAGACGCATCTCATCTCTGCCTCTCTCTCTCGCCTATCACATCTTCACTCGGTGTCCTTTTTTTTTTTTTTTTGGACATCTTCCTCCACCACAACCGCAACACACATACACTCTCTCTCGCGTACATGTGCATGTACTCATAAAACGCCAACACGCGCAGCACATCGCGGAAGTCCTCCGGTGCCCGTCGTCTCAGTCGTCATCACACGAAGTACTACGAACAATCACAGGAACGAGAGCTCTCTTCTCTTCCCATACCTGGTCTACCCGCTACCTCCTCCACCACTATCACCACCACCACTCACATACACACGTACATACACAGTACGTGCACCGGTGCGTCTTGCAGCGGGGCAGTTGTGCGTGTGTGTGCGCAGACACCCGCCGTCTCCTCCTCTTCTTCGTTTTTTTTCCTCCCTATCTCGAGGCGCAGGTCGATCGCAGCGTCGTGTTGAGCGCATCGCAACGAGTCGCCGCCTTCTTCTTCTTCTTTAAACACACTCTCTCTCCCAGGAGGCATCGCCCTCTACACCCACCCCAGTGCGTGTGTAAGTGTGTGTGCGTGTCAGCCGCTCTCGCTCGTGCCCCCCTCCCCTCCCCCTCCTCTTCCCTCGTTGTCTGCGTCCCTCTGAAGGAGAGAGCGAAGGGTGTGGTGTGACGGGCAACGTCGACCGCAGTCGGGAGTATCCGCCGCCGCCTCATGCGACCACACGCCTCGGCCATGACGGCACACGGCACGGCTGCCACGGAGCAGCCGAGGACGGCCAAGAGGGCGAATCGAGGCCGGCGACGCGCCAACCGCGCGACGACTGGCGGCAGCAGCGGCTCTGACGGCTACGAGAGCCACCAGGACGACGCCGTCGTCGAGTACCACTACCGCCACCCCAAGAGACGCGTCATCACCGCGGCACTCTTCCTGTGGGAGCGCGTCGCCGCCTTCAGCGCCCCGGCGCAGGTGGCCGAGCTGGAGCGCGTCTCTCGTGACGTGGCGCGTCACCTGGCGGAGTCGAACACCGGCACTCACCTCCTGCAGCGGTACTGGAATGCGCAGTGGAGCCGCATGGTGTGGAAGGACGAGGAGCTGCCAGAGGAGAAGCGCTACCTGGCACCGGCGATGCTGACACGCAGCGATGGCAAGCGGAGTTGGAAGAAGGTGTTCGTGGAGGAGTACCCTCTCTACCTCGAGCGCATCTACCAAGGCAAGGGCGTGCGCAACAACGACATGAACGAGGCGAAGGTGCTCTTCCACCGCGAGGTGCTGAACACGGCCAAGACGGCGAAGGAGCTGCAGCGACTCGAGCTGACGGAGGAGGAGGCGCGTGTGAAGGAACTGCGCAAGCGTGGCGTGGATGTCGAGGTGGATGAGACGCCCGGTGGCGCCGCGAGCCCGGCGTCACCGACCGGCACGCATGCGGTGCAGACGTCGAAGGCGGAGCGCGAGAAGCACGAGAAGGGGCGACCGCGCGCCGTGGCGAAGGCGCCGCACGAGTCCTACACGCGCAGTGACTACAAGGAGGACTACCGCACCGGCGACCGCAAAGGCAAACACAAGAAGGGCGGCACAGGACGCTGGTCAAACTTCGACGACTTTGGCGACTACAGCTACTGACACACGTGTGGCGCGGTACGCATGCATAACAGACCTCACGTTGTCTCCCTCCCCCACCCCCCTGCATATGTGTGTGTCGGCGCGGCCTTGTTGTTGTGTGCTCCGTGTGTGTGAGCGTATTTGCGTATGCGTGTCTGCGCGTGCCTGTGTGTGTGTGTGTGTCGGTCGAGTTGGGGGAGGCGGTGGAGGCGAGAGGCGATTGTCTTCTCCTCCTCCACATGCATACACACACACACACACGTCTGAACGTCTTTTTTTTTTTTTTTCTACCTCCTATGCACGTGTGGTGCAGTCTCCCTGCCATCCCCTCCCCGCCTCGTCCGGTGTCGCATCGTTCGTTCTGTTTTTGTTTTGCTTCTTCGTGGAGTGTCAAACGTGAACATCTGTGGTGTCGTGTTCCCTCTTCGTCTTCGTCGTCGTCTCGTCCCGCTCTGTGCGGCGCTGACATGCCTCAACAGGCGTCCTATCACACTACCACCACCACCATCAAGATTACACGTAAACAAAGCAGCGGGGGTATGCGCACCGCCTCCCCCTCCTCCAACCCACGCGCACACACAAACATACACGCATACATGTATGCTCGCTGTGACCAGCGACAGGAGAGCAGAAGGGTGTTGGAGTGTGGATGAGGGGGCAGTGCTCCGTGTCCACCGCTTCTCGTCATCGATGACGTCGTGTCCGCAGCATTCGGAGGAACGGATGAGGTGCCACAGAGATGGGAGGAGGAGGAGCGCAGATGTGTGTATGTGTGTGTGTGTGTACAAAGGGGAGAGGGGATAGGGAGGGGCCGGTTGGACTGGCACATCGACTCTTTCCCTCTCCTCGTCCTCCTGCTGCTGCTGCTGCTGCTTCCACGTCCGTGGGTGTGGTGTCACCACCGTCTCTCTCTCTCTCTCTCTGCCGCTGCATTTTTTTTTCTCCCCTCATTCGCCTCTCTTCTCATCTCTCCTCTTCGTCTCGCTGTTGTCTCCGCATGAGACAGACGGCGAGTGCGCTCGTCAAGAGAGAGGACAACTCTGTGCAGCACACACACACACACACAAATAGGTGTGCACCCACGCGGGGAGGCACTTCTCCCCTCTCCGTGTCGATTGCGCGACGCATGCGCCATGTCCTGTGTCCCCACACAGCACACGCTAGATGAGGTGCAGCTGCTGCTTCAGGAGCTGCAGCTGCGCATGACGCGCGCCGTCGAGGCGAGTCCGCGGCTGAGCGCCGCCACACAGGAGCAGCCGCACGTGTTGTACGAGATCCTGGCGTCCTTCTTCGACGCCCAGCTGGCGCAGGCGCAGCAGACGCGTGCGCTGGCGATCGACATGGCAGACGTGCGACGTGTCTGGGCCTTCTGCCTCCGCGAGCTGGCCTTGTCGCCGCTCCCCGCACATGGAGGAGAGGGCCGGCTCGCTGCGTGGCTGCGTAGCGCGCCATCCCTGCCGCTGTCTGCCTTGCAGCGCGGTGCCCCTGTCGTGTGCGCGCCGTCTTCCGCTGCGGTACCGCCGCCCAGCGCGCAGAGCGACGGGGGCGGACTGACGTCCGTCTTCTCCCTCGTCAGGCACGGCTTCGCTGCGTTGATGGACGCGGCGTACGTGGTAGACCAACGCCTCCAGCGGCCGACCTCCTCCGGCGCCGTCGCGGTCGTGTCACTCGCCGCCCTCGCCGCCTCTCGCGTTGTGGCGCTGGATCGTGTGCAGGCGGTGCGTCTGTCGGCGGAGCTCGCTGACGGCGTGACGGGAGCCACCGTCACCTACGCCGACGGGGCTGACGGGCCGCCGTACGCGATGGCCGATGTCGCCGCGCTCCTCGCAGGGGTGTGGCATACCTGGGGCGTCCTGGACGTGGTGCACCGGCCCGGCTTGCAGTCGCTGAGCGAGCAGCTCGTGCACACATACGCACCCCCTCTCTCCGGAGGCTCGGCAGAGGCGGACGGGTGGGCCGCCGCCGCCGCAACGTCATCGCCGCCGCTGTCCTTCGTGGTGTGGCTGCAGCGTGCGCTGCGAGCGCGTGGCGGGGCCGTGCACCGGCAGCTCTGTGTGGAGGGAGGACCGGGCACTGCTCCAGCTGCGCACACCGGTCAACATGACGCCGGGGCAGACGTGTCGACACCGCACCCCTCCGGCACCACCACAGATCCGACTCTCACGGCTGCTGCGACGACGACAACGCTCTGCGACGGTGACAGCGCCGCTGCCGCCGACTTCTGGGCTCGACTCGCCAGCTGACGTGCACACACACACACACACACACACGTTATGGAAGTTTCATTTTGTTGTATGTCTCTCTCTCTCTCCGGTGCTCTGCTTCCCTGCTGTGCGTTCTGCTCCACCGGAACCACAGCGACACACATACACAGAGAGAAACAGAAAGAGAGGTGCAGTGAATCGTCAGTGTTGTTCCCGACTGTCCGTATCGCCAGTGCGACAGTGGCCGAGTGACGTCAGATGCGAGTCTGTGGGTCCTTCGCGTTCTGTCGGCTCCTGCTGCTGCTGCTGCTGCTGTGTGTGAGAGAGAGTTTCGCCGGGTCGTCGTCCACAACGTGTGTGTGGATGTGGATGTGTGCGTGTGTGTATGTGTAGATGATAGGTAGAAGTACTCACTGCCTGTGCGCTGCACCTCTTCCCCCTCCCCCCCTCCCCCTCTTTCTACCGCACACACACACACACACGCACGGACTCATGCAGATCAATGTGCGCTCTGCACTTCTTCTGGTAGTGTTGCCACTCAGCCACTTCATCTCTGTGGGTCTACTCGCCTCGTCATGGATGCGCGTGGTACCGCCCGGCACACGCGCGACACCCGCGTCCTCCGCAATCTTCCGCTGCGCCGTCGTTGTTTGTTCCTGGGAGACAGAAACTTGTGGTCGGCGTGTCTCCGCGACTCCAGCGCCGCCGCGACTCGCCTGCGAACATCGACAGCGGCGCTGATACGAACACAGACGGCGCTGCTCGCCTCTGTTGGGGACAGTGGCGCACAGGTCGTGCGCGCCGCCGTCGAGTCCATGCACGGTGCTCTCGCCGCACCTCTGTCGTCCGACAGCGCCGCCGGCGGTCTCGTGGAGAAGCGCCTCTTCGACGCGTGGGCAGAGGCGCTGGAGGCGCTGCTCACCCACCTCGAGGAGCCGCACAACACCGCCAGCACGTACGTCGACGCGCCACACGCCACACCAGCCGCAACAGCAGCAGCGGCGGCAGCGGCGGCCGATGATGACAACGCGGCGACGGAGGCGGTGGTGCGTGAGCTACTCTGTCGGCTGGTGATACACCTCTACGACGCAGGACGTGCCCACTACGCCGCCACACGTGCGGCAGAGCGGGCGGCGGCCGCGCCACGGAAGCGGCCGCGTGAGGCAGAGCCCGGCTGCGTCAGCGACGGCCACCGTGAGATGCGCGTGTCGTGGAGCGTCGCCGCCTGCGTAGACCCGCTGCTGTACAGCATCTACACCAGCTGAGCACACCCCCACCACCGTCTCCGCAGCAGTGCGGTGCGGCAGGCAATCGGCTGCTGCGAGTGTGTGTGTGTATGTGTGATCATCATGAAGGAGTGGCGCGTCACGGGTGCACCACGGTGGAACACAAAAGGAAAAAAGAAAACAAGAGACGTCCTCTCTGTCTCCTCTGCATCTCTTCCCCGTCCCCGTCCCCTAGCTGGTCCTCGAGTCCCCTGCCGACTCATGCATACATGTGCGTGTGTCTGTGTGTGTCTGTGTGTGTGTGTGTGCTTGCACAACTGCTACCCTCTCCCCCCTCACTCCTCTCCTCTCCCTTCCCTCCCGCCGTCCTCCGCGGCGTTGTCTCTCTCTCTCTCTCTCTCGCAGTGGTTCGTCTGAGTGCGTCGGTACGGCGGCGAAGCGAAACAAAACAAAAAAAAAGAGAGAGAGAAGAGAGAAGGCAGAAGTAGTCGACGTGCGACCTGCGAATGCCCCCATCGTCCGAGGATGGCGAACTCTCCGCTGCCGCCACAGCAGCAGTAGCAGCGACGACAGCAGCGACGGCAGCAGCACCCAGCAGCGCCGCTCTCGGCACCGTCGAGGACGTCTTTAACGGCTGTCTGAACCCCTCCACCGCCCGCAGCCCCGCTCGACATGCGCTGGTGCGCATCGTCAAGCTGTGGCTCGCCCAGCACTCCATTCTCAAGTCCACGACGCCTGATGTGTTCTTCGCGCAGCCGGACCACTTCGGCTGGTCAGCCGCGCCAGACTTCCTGCGTTACTGGGTCGCGGTGGTGGCGCAGAAGTTCAACAAATTTGCGGCGAGCGAGCACACCTACCTCAACCTCCCTCCATCAGAGCAGACGGAGTGGCTGACGTACAAGACGGCGATCCTCGTCAACGTCGGCAACCTCCGGAGCGCCTTCCAGCAGCAGCTGCTCGACGTGGTCTCAGCCGCGGCGCAGCTAGCGTGGCCGCTGGCGGGTGGCGACGACGGCACCGGCGTGGTGGAGGTGTTCATGGCGGTTGTTTTTGTTCTTATCTTCTACGAGAGACCCGCGATCGCCGCCCGCGCCGTGGAGGCGGTGTTCCTGGCCATCCTGGCGCAGCAGCAGGACAACTTTACTCTGGTGCCGAAGCTGATCTCCTACTTCGTACCTCACATGACCGTGAGCGGGACGTCCTTCGCCGACCGCGTCGCTCTGGTGGCTGACCAGCTCATCCTGCGCGGCTTCTGCTTCTCCGTGGCCTTCAGCTACGCCGGGGCCGCAGCTGCCGCAACCGCGTCTCCGCCGTCGTCGCCGCGGCCCAGCACGACAGCGGCGGTGTCGCCGGGGTCTGACGTGCGCAGCAGCCAGCTCGTCCCCATGAGCGTCCGTGAGGTGGTGCAGCGGGTGCGTGAACTGTCCTCCTCCTCTTCCTCTGCCACCATGACGGCCGAGGTGCTGCGTATTCGAAGCCGCATCGAGCGGTGCGACGGCACGACGAGCGAGGCGGAGGGGGTGACGTTCAGCAAGTACCTGAGTCTTGTGGTGGAGGAGTGCCGGTGCTTCTACGTGCGATGCCAGCAGGCGTCCAAGAAGCAGGTGAAGGGCGGCGAGACACTGCTGCGACTCGAGCCACACGACGTGCAGGGGGTGATGCGGAAGCTGCAGAAGATGCTGCGCTTCGCCTCGCCCTACTACGAGCACATTGTGCAGCGCGGCGTGTGGGCGGAGATCCTGCGCAGCGACGGGTGGGTACCGCTGCAGTTCATCGAGGACGAGCTGGCCGCGCAGACCAACTCAGTGGTGGCCAAGCTGCCGTCGCGGGAGCGGCTGGAGATCGTGGAGTCGCTGTTGCGCCAGCACGACAACTTCCAGCGGTTTCAGGTGGACGCGTGCCCGATCCGCGGCAGCCCCTTCCACGGCCAGCGCTGCGCTCGCAGCGTCTACGGGCACGAGATCCGCAACCCACCGCTCTATCGACAGATCATCTGCCAGCCGGAGTGCCTCGTGCGGCCCGACGACGCAGCCGGGATGGCCGGCCTCCCGCTCTTCGGCTGGATCGCCCTCGTGGAGCGGCCGCTGAAGGCGCTCACCACCCACCCGAGCATCATGCCTCTCTTCGACAACATCCCCTTCTTCGTCGTCATGCCACCCGAGGCGATCGGTGCGTTCCGCGACTACGAGGAGTGCATCCCGCAGGCGAAGAAGTACGACCAGAAGCTGCGCAAGCAAACGCTGTGGTTCGCCGAGGTGTATCTGCGCGCCATCGCCCGCGACGGAGCCGCGATGCTGACAAGCGTGGACAGCAAGCCCGTCTCCTCCGCCTCGTCCGCCTCCACCGCCACCCTGCGCCGTGACGCGCCGAGTCTCCCAAGCGGCAGCGTCACCGCGCCGTCGCCGTGGACGGAGGTGTACACAAAAGTTCAGGGCGAGTCGAACGCCGTGACGCAGCGCTGGTACGTCTTCCCGCAGTATCACGTGCGAAAGGCGCAGCGGGCCGCCGGCACCGATGCCACCGATGCCGTGACGGCGGACGCGACGGTGCGCCGCACGCCTCCGGGACGTGCACCGACAGTGCTCGGTCTGCCCAAGATGTTCTTCACGGGGCGCGTAGCCGAGCTGCGTGAGATTCGATCGACGGAGGTGAGCCGCCACGTGGCCCTCGACAGCGAGGGCTGCTCCACCGGCATCAGCGCCTCCAAAGAGGAGGAGGGGGAAGAGGAGGGGGAAGAGGAGGAGGACTGCAACGACGGTGCGTCACGGCCGCACCGCTTCACCACCACCGCCGGTGATGAACGCCGTGGAACACCAAAGGAGTTCTGCGCGGACCCGGTTGGCGATAAGGTCGGTGGCGAGGCAGAGCCGGCGGCCGCTGCCGCTGCGCTGTGCGAGTACGTGATCGACGCCTACCGCGCGCCGTCCTCTGCGTTGCCTGATGTGGTGGTCCGGGCTCGCGGCAGAGGCAGCGGCGCCGCCGGGGTCTCCATCTGCCTCGCCACGCAGGAGGAGGCGACCTCCCACTACAGCCGGTGCTTCCCCCCGTCGCGGGTGCAGTCCATCTTCGCCGACTACGCCGACGAGGCGATGCCGGAGGTCCTCGCCAGCGTCGACGACGACTGCGACGACGCTGACGACGCGGGCGATGCGAGGCGGAAGGACGAGCTCGCGGCCGCCGCGGAGTGGCAGCGAATGGCGCGCGGTGGAGACGTGGCCGCGCTGCGGCGGCTCGGGAGGTGGGGTGCGCACACCAAAGCCGTGCCGCACCCGCAGCCGCCACTGCCGCAGAAGCTCACCGCCGGCATGGCCCCCGTCCTACCCGACGATACCACATTTGATGTGGCGCCGTTGCTGGACACGCTGGTCGCCTTCATTGCGAGCGACCAGTTCTCCTGCGTGCTGGACGTGCGCGTGCGCACCGCGGCCGGCGTGTCGCTCGTAGGGTGCCGGCAAGGTGTGGCCGAGGCCAAGGCCTTCGCTCGAGCGAGGGGGCTGCAGTACTCGCTGCTGGGGCAGCGCTCCTCCAAGGACGCCGACGGCGCAGCCGATCACCCGGGATGGGGCCTCGCAGACGGTGGGGAGGACGCCGTTCCGCCGCGGTCCGTAGCAGCGCGGGCACCGGTCGGGACCACGGCGGCGCGGACGGTGCGCGACCTGGACCGCTACGAGTTCCGCAAGCGCGTGACGTGGAGCTCGCGTGACCTGGAGCATATTGTCAATGAGTTGCAGCTGCAGCCCGGCGACATCCCGCTCTCCACCCTCGCCGACGCCCTCACCCGTGAGTGCGAGGATAGCGCCTCGAACTACGAGCTCCTCGAGTTCATCGGCGATGCCGTGATGGACTTTCTGGTTGTCGCCGATGCGTGCCTGGTCGCGAACGCCGCGCGGCAGTGCAGCGGGGCTGCCACGTCGCCCTCGCCGCAGACCAGGTGGGAGCCGACGCAATTCCCTCTGCCGCTGCCGCAGCACTCCTGGCTCGACGCGGGCGTGGCGCTGACCAGCGTCATGGAGAGCTCCGTCACGGCGACGGTGTGCCGCAACGCCGTGATCGGGGAGCTGCTGCCGCCGACGGTGTCGCGGCACTTCAACAAGGAGCGGTACCCGCAGCTGCTCTTCAAGGTGCGCGCGGACGTCTTCGAGGCGATTGTCGGCGCCGCCTACTGCAGCGGGCTCGGGCTGGACCGCATCCGTGGGCTGCTGCGGCGTCTCTTCTCCTTCCTCCCCGCTGCGACGCGGGTGGCGCGGCTGGCGTGCTCGGCGAGCGTGGACACGCTCTTCCGAGCCTTGCTCGGGTGCCCCTACGTGCTGGAGGACGACGCGTACGTGGCGGAGCAGCTCTTCGGCTACCGCACGACGCGGCTGCTGGAGCTGGCACCGCGACTGGCGCGCGTGGAGGGGGAGGACGATGGCGCCGGGGCTGCCAGCCGCGCGACGCACCTCGCGGCCGCCTCCCTTCCCCGCATTCAAGGCAAGGAGTTCGCATCGATGTTCACCACCGGATCGCCCGTGTACTCGTACCGCCGGCTGCACTCCTTCGATGCGGCACGCCTGCACAACCGCATCCTCCACCTCTTCAGCGAGCGCACCATCGGCTTCGTGAACGAGATCATCACGGGCGTGACGCACCTCGTGCTCGACCTGGACAAGGTGCACCCGCGCTCGTGGGGGCTGCTCCGCATCGTGTGGGAGTGGTACCAACAACACTTCAGCTGTCCTGCCGCGATTTTTGCCCTCGACAGCAGCGGCACGTCGGTGGTGAGCGGGAGCTGGAAGGACTCGTGCCACGTGCACCTCCCACAGGTGACGGTGAGCATCGAGACGTGGGCGTCGCTGGTGGAGCACATCCGCGCGTGGGTCGTGGCCCACCTGGCCGAGAAGGCGACACGACTGCGCGACTCACTCGTGGCACACGTCGAGGGCTACCGCGTCTGGCTGCACCGCAAGGCACTGCTGCGTGCCGTGCACGCCGCTGGAGGGCAGCCGCGGCCGCACATGTGGGACTTCTGCGATTCGGCGTCGCTGCTGGTGCTGGCTCGTGCGTCCCGCGCCGTCCGTCTCTCCGTCCTCGAGCACGTCGCGTACACGACGCAGACACCTGCAGGGCTGGCCGCCTTCGCCGCGATCCACAGCGACGCAGACGTCTTCTACGGGAGCTGGAAGCAGAATGAAGAGATGGTCGTGCTCGAGTACCGCGGCGAGAGCGCACCTCAGCGGCAACAACACCGGCTCATCGTGCCGCTTCCGTGGTTCCAGCAGCTGCAGCGTGGGACGGCGGCAGAGGTGCGCGGTAGCGATGGGGCCGCCTCGTCGGAGGCGATGTACGAGCCATCGCAGTTCTGGGAGGACGCGATTGATCAAGGGCTCATCAAGAGCAAGAAGCTGCGGCTCTACCTCAACGACAAGTGCGACACCAAGTACGGCGTGGAGCAGCGGCCGCTTGTGCTGGACACTCTGCTCGTCGTCCCCGTCCGCAGCGCGCGCGCCACCACGGCGCGGCCTGACGTGACCGTCACGCAGTACCGCCCCCAGCGGCCGAACCAGCCCTTGGTGGAGATCACAGACGCGTCCTGCGCCCGCCGCAGCAGCCTCGCCGACGCGCGGGCGGCGACACAGCAGCACATGCGCCGCCTGCAGCGCTCGCGCACCACCGGCGGAGGCGAAGCGCGGCGGAGCCACTCGTCCTCCTCCCCCTCCTCTCCTCCTTCCCCCTCCCCCGCATCGCCGCCGCACTGCGTCGAGCCGATTGCGTGGGACTGCGACGGCGTCAGCGACGACCCGGAGGTCGGCTGGGTGGTGGAGTGCGCCCACAGCTCCACGCTGGCTCTGTCCTCGTTGCGCACCCTCGAGTACCGCGGCACGGATGCGATGATGTACACCTCGTGGGTGGACTGTCCCCCTGGGGCCGAGGACGGCGCGCTCTTCTCTCAGACGGGAGTGAGGGACACTCTCGCGTCCTTCGAGGACGTGTACGAGCACCGCGTCGAGCTGCCCGGGCGCCTGGAGTGCACGTCGTGGCTGACGTGGCTCAACGCGTTTCTGCTGCGTGGGCCACAGATGCCGTTCAAGGACGACTCCAAGGTGGATGCGTGGTCCCCGGCGTGGTGGGCCTTCGACGCACGGCAGCGCACGACGACGCTCTACGTGGCGACGGAGCCGGTGCTGCGTCTCGCCGACACCTCCTCCCTCGCGGCCGCACTGGCGCCACCGTCGGCGCAGCACGGCGGCGGAGGTGCGATGGAGCGCTTTGCGCAGCTCTTCATGCCGCAGGTGTCCTACGCCAAGGTGCCGCCGTTGAAGGTCAAGTACGACACCTACGGCGCACACACGCTCCCACTCTTCCCGCAGACCACCGTGAAGAGGGTGGAGCTGGCGGCGCCGTCGTCACCCGCGTACCCGGGCCCCGTGCCGCCGTCACCAGGACCGGACGCCGCCGGCGCTGCATCCCCTCGGGGAGAGGCGCCAGCCAAGCTGACGGTGCTCCCGGGTGCGGGGGCGGCTGTGGACGGGGTGGCGGCTGCAGCGACGGCGATACCATCCGAGTCGTCGCCGCTGCTCAACAACACCCTCATCTCCCCGTCGCTCGCCATCGTCTCCCTCGCTGCACACGTGCCGCGCGGCGGCGGCGGTGACACGTCCACCACGGCGCCGGCCTCCTCGTGGGTCTGGCGCGCTATCGCGTATGTCTTCTCGGCCACTGCCGCGCGCGCTGAGGTGGGGTGTCTGCCTCTTGTGGTGTGCGAGTCGCACCACGTGCGCAACCAGGTGGATGCCGAGCTGCACGCGAGCGTGCCGGGCCGACGACGCCACGCGCGGCTCTACATACTCTCCCTGCAAGATATGGAGTGCATCAAGGTCTACGTGGCCGCCGCAGGCGTAGGCGCAGGCGCAGGCGCAGGCGGCGGCGGCCGCCGCGACCGCCGACGACGCCTTCTTCAGCACATCTTCTTCGTCACCGCCGCTGATGTCGGGACCGCGAGTGCGAGCGGCGGTCCCAGCGGCGCCTCCTCCCCCGCCGTCGACCCACCGCACGTCCAATCGGAGCGTGTGCGAGCGCTACAAGATGCGCTCTTCGAGTCTGTCCGCAGAACGCAAGCGCCGCGCCTGTACGTCAGCGACGACGCTCTCCGCGACAAGCTGCGAGACGCGCTGCGTCCATCTGGCCGGGTCCTGTAGGCTCGTACGCGCTGCGCGAACGCCGACGGCGCACTCGCTCTTCCTCGGGACGCCCGGTCGATCTGCTCACCTCAGAAGCGCGTGCTGCACACACACACACACACACACACAGACACAGACACACAGACACAGAGACACACACGCGGTGTATCAGAGAGAAAGGTGGAGAGCTCCACTCCACAACACGTGACAGCCGGAGCGGGAATAACAGGGGGGGGGAGGCATGATGGGCTGCGCAACGTGGCAAGGACGTGGACGCTCAGTGTAGACGCAGCGCTCCAGGTCTTCTTCCATGTGCTCTTCCATTCCGACTCCTCCCTCCCTTCCCCAACCACACACACAGATACGCGTACAACCACGACCTGCATGGGTGAAGGGGGTCCCAGTGCTGTACTCCGTCCACGTTCGTGGCTCACCCAGCCCCCTCTCTCCTCCTCCTCAGCCCTTGTGCTGCCCCCCTCGGATGCAGCTGATCTATTGCCCCCCCCCCACCCTCCTTAACTCACTGTCTGCCCTCACCATTCTCTCTCTCCTCCTCTTGTGCAGGTTAACGTGCTACGCGCCCACTCCTGCCCTCCTTCAGCCCACGTCACACACATACACACTCACTCTCTCTCCTCCTTCGTGTGTACACAACCACACACACACCTATACAACCCCCCTCTCTCCTCTCTCCTCTCTCTCTCTCATCGTCGTCATGCCGTCGACCGCCTACGGATGGGCCGCCCCCAACGCGCAGTCGAAGCTGGAGCCCTACACCTTCGAGCGCCGCGATGTCGGGCCGCATGATGTGGAGATCAAGATCGCCTTCTGCGGTGTGTGCCACAGCGACGTGCACCAGGCTCGCGATCAGTGGGGCGGCTCCACCTTCCCCATGGTGCCCGGACACGAGATCGTGGGCCACGTGACGAAGGTCGGGGCGGAGGTGACGAGCCACAAGGTCGGTGATACGGTGGGTGTGGGCTGCATGGTGGACTCGTGCATGAACTGCCGCCAGTGCGATCGCGGCGTCGAGCAGTACTGCGTCAACGGCGCCTCCCTCACGTACAACGGTACCGAGCAGGACAAGAAGACGCGGACGTTCGGCGGCTACTCCGATCACGTGGTGGTCCGCGACCACTTCGTCGTCCGCATCCCCAAGAACCTTGACCTGTGCGCTGCTGCGCCGTTGGTGTGCGCCGGCATCACGACCTTCTCGCCGCTGCGGTACTGGGGCGTGAAGAAGGGCTCGCGCGTCGGTGTCGTGGGGATCGGCGGCCTCGGCCACATGGCAGTGAAGCTGGCGAGCGCGATGGGTGCGGAGGTGACGGTGTTCACGCGGTCCTCGAAGAAGGTCGGCGAGGCGAAGAGCCTTGGCGCACACCACGTGGTGAACACCAGCAACGAGGCGGAGATGAAGGCGATCCAGGGCTCGCTGGACGTGATCGTGGACACGGTGGGCACGAGTCACGACCTGCGCCCCTACATGGAGACGCTGGACATCGACGGCAAGCTGGCGCTGGTGGGCATGCCGGAGCACGAGCACCCGCCGCTGGACCCTCGCCGCATCATCGCGTCGCGCCAGAGCGTTGGCGGGTCGAACATCGGCGGCATCCCGGAGACGCAGGAGATGCTGGACTTCTGCGGCGAGCACAACATCACCGCGACGGTGGAGAAGATCAACATCGACTACATCAACGAGGCGTACGAGCGCATGCTGAAGAGCGACGTGCACTACCGCTTCGTCATCGACATGGCGTCGCTGAAGAACAAGAAGTAGTGCTCGGTGCGAGCTGGCACGGCCGCAGCACCACGTGTCCTGCCCCCATCTCCCCCTCCCTCTCTCTCAGCACATCTCGTTCACACTGCCCTTCCTCCTCCCTCCTCCCCCGTGCATCGTGCCTCGTCCTCCTTGCATGGGTATGTGTGTGTGTGTGTATGTGTGCTGCACCTTCCATGCGTGTGTGTGTCTGTCAGCGTTTATGTGTGTGTGCTCTGCACGTATGAGTTGTGGTCTTCCTATTTGACTCGTGTTTCTTTTTTTTTTTTTTGCGGTGTATCACCTGGAACTTCTCTCTTCCTCCCTCCCCTCTCTCACTTCTTCCTACTCTGTTTTTTTTCTTTTTCTGTGTGTGTTTGTGTTCTCCCTCGCCTGTGCTCTGTTTGTCGAACGGCCTCCTTCGTCCGATGGCGTAGTGGAGGAGAGGGCTCTGGCTCCCAATGCACGCCGCGCTGCAGGGCATGGGCGACGGAGGAGAACAGGAGGGTGAGAGAGAGAGAGCAGCTGCGGTAGCATGCATGGACAACACACCTTTGCGCGAGTTTTAGTGTGTGTGTGTGTGTTTATGTGTGCACGACCACGGTGCGTGTCCTCATCTCTCCCACTCCTCCTTCTCCTCCTCTCTGCCCTGACTTGCGGGCACGCCATTGCTGCCTGTCGTCCTTCCTCCACGCGCTGCGGAGGCTCGTCGGTAGTCGGGCGGCAAGACAGAGCCGCCCCTCCCTCCCAGAAGGGTCGATGTTGTCCCCTCAGGCCTTTCCTTCTCTATCTTCCTCGCTGAGTGGCACGCGTCATCCCTGCTGCCTCGCCTCCCACCACAGCCGTGGACCTCATCCTTCCGGAGAAGACCACCCTATTTCACAGGCTACGCCGTCCGCAGTTCCCTGCGCGTGCACGCCTACGCAGATCTGTATGTGTGTGTGTGTGTGTGTATGTCTGTATCTGCATTCTCACTTCTGAGTACCTGTCCCTCCGTCTCTCTCGCTATCCTGGTTAAGGGCTCATCTTTTTTTTTTTTTCTTTATTGTTGTTGTTGTGTTCCCTTTTCTGAGACAGGAATATACATGACTCGTGTCATCTTGTCTTTTCCCTCTTTTCTTTTCTTCGGGCTGGATGGCGCACCGCCGTCGTGTCCCCCCGCCGCCGTCGCCGCCGCTCCTCCTCCTCTTTCCCTGTTCCACATCCGTGACGGATCTGAGTCGTGGGTGCGTTCATCCTCCCCGCCGTCAAACACACACACACACACAGACAGAGACACACGGAGACACACAGACGCTTCTCGTCTACCACTCCCAATGAGCCTCTCGCACCTCCCTCGCGTCGGCACTCGCACTGCTGGATAACGTTGCTTCTCCTCACTACATGACTTCCATTGTCTCTCTCTGTCTCTCTCGCTCCTCTTCTTTTGCACACACACACACACACGCACTGTGTCGTCGACGCGAAACAGATTCTCTTCGCTCGCCCAACACTCTCCTTTGCTCTTCCCCAGCTCCTCTGCACGCCGTCATTCACCGTAGTTTCACACAGTCTCTCTCTCTCTTTGTACACACCTATAGCTCTTCTTCTCCAGCTCTCCTCTCTCCTCTCTCCTCTCTCTCATCGTCGTCATGCCGTCGACCGCCTACGGATGGGCCGCCCCCAACGCGCAGTCGAAGCTGGAGCCCTACACCTTCGAGCGCCGCGATGTCGGGCCGCATGATGTGGAGATCAAGATCGCCTTCTGCGGTGTGTGCCACAGCGACGTGCACCAGGCTCGCGACGAGTGGGATGGATCGATCTTCCCCATGGTGCCCGGACACGAGATCGTGGGCCACGTGACGAAGGTCGGGGCGGAGGTGACGAGCCACAAGGTCGGCGATGCGGTGGGTGTGGGCTGCATGGTGGACTCGTGCATGAAGTGCCGCCAGTGCGATCGCGGCGTCGAGCAGTACTGCGTCAACGGCGCCTCCTTCACCTACAACAGCGTCGAACAGGACAAGAAGACACCGACGCTTGGCGGCTACTCCGATCACGTGGTGGTCCGCGACCACTTCGTCGTCCGCATCCCCAAGAACCTTGACCTGTGCGCCACCGCGCCACTCCTGTGCGCCGGCATCACGACCTTCTCGCCGCTGCGGTACTGGGGCGTGAAGAAGGGCTCGCGCGTCGGTGTGGTCGGCCTTGGTGGCCTCGGCCACATGGCGGTGAAGCTGGCGAGCGCGATGGGTGCGGAGGTGACGGTGTTCACGCGGTCCTCGAAGAAGGTCGGCGAGGCGAAGAGCCTTGGCGCACACCACGTGGTGAACACCGGCAACGAGGCGGAGATGAAGGCGATCCAGGGCTCGCTGGACGTGATCGTGGACACGGTGGGCACGAGTCACGACCTGCGCCCCTACATGGAGACGCTGGACATCGACGGCAAGCTGGCGCTGGTGGGCATGCCGGAGCACGAGCACCCGCCGCTGGACCCCCGCCGCATCATCGCGTCGCGCCAGAGCGTTGGCGGGTCGAACATCGGCGGCATCCCGGAGACGCAGGAGATGCTGGACTTCTGCGGCGAGCACAACATCACCGCGACGGTGGAGAAGATCAACATCGACTACATCAACGAGGCGTACGAGCGCATGCTGAAGAGCGACGTGCACTACCGCTTTGTCATCGACATGGCGTCGCTGAAGAACAAGGAGTAGTGCTCGGTGCGAGCTGGCACGGCCGCAGCACCACGTGACCTGCTACCGGGCAAGCTACCTCATGCCACTTCGATGCTCTCTCTCCCTCGCCCATCGCACACAGAGTGTCTTCTGCACATCATGGAGCTCCCGTCCGCCACACTATACATCTCTCTCTGTCGAAGTGTTGCATCTCCATAGACGCCATGCGCTCTGCACAGACTCTCGTGGGACCTTCTAAAGGACACAGGAAGACGTGCTGATGTATCACCGCAGACATGAGGAGTAACCTAGTGAAGGAGGATGAGGGATCATTTGTGTGTGGGTGTGTGTGTGTGTCTATGTATGTGTGTCTTCGAGTTGAAGGGGCAGAGGAGCAGCGAGGACCTTGACGGAGTGCACATGTGCTGGATGGCGCGATGGAGGGAAGGAGGAAAGAGGGGAGAGAGAGAGAAAGGCGGACGGGCGGAGGGAGAGTCTGTGAGGGGAAGGCGCCGGTGGTTGTGTCAGTGCACACCCACACCTGATGCGCACACCCCGCACTCATCTTCCCCCCCCCCCCTTCCCTCCCGTCCCTGCTGCAGTCTCCACTTCTCCCGATGCCCCTCGAGCAGCGCCTCTCCCGCGCAGCTCCACCGCACTCCACGTCGTCGTCGTTGCCGCTCCTCCCCTCAAAACCAAAAAAAAAACCAAAAGTAACTCAAACAGAAACGACAAAAGAAAAGGCAAAAACAAAAAAAAAAAGAAAACGATCGATGGAGAGAGGCAGGCGGAGCGCCAGTTCTTCCCTTTTTTTTTTCCTTCTTTGTGTGCGTTTGTGTGTGTGTGTGTGTGTGTGTGTGTGTAGAGCGAGCGAGAGCCGGAGAGACAGCCCGAAGATGCTCTTCTCTCCGTCTCTCTCTTTGCCTTCCCAACACACGTCAGTAGCACCACCGTCGCCGCCTCTCCCCCACCCTCTCCGCCTCTTCCCAAGTTTCCTTTTTTTTTTTGGTTGTTCTCTTTTTTTTTTTTTGTTCTCTCTTTTCTCCAGTTCACCTCTTCTTGCTCCTTCTATCGTGTGCTGTTGTGTGTCTGTGTGTTTGTGTGTCTGTGCGCCTTGCCCGTCCACACACCCACACATGCACACACACACATGGACACGTGGACGCCCACGGTCACCTCTCGTCTGCGTGGCTGAGATATGTGACGGAGTGTGTGTGCTTGTGTGTGTCTGTGTTTATGTGTTCTTTTTGTTGTTGTTGTTGTTTGCCGACTGTTTTAAGTCCTCTTTTTTTCCCTTTTTTTTTTGAGTTGTCGGAAAAGGAGAGCAGCATGGATGGGGTGGTGTGGGGGAAAGAGTAGATGACAGATAGGAGTGCTGTTGGAGGCGGTCGTGCATGACATCCTCCACCTCAGCCACTCACCCACTCCACCTTCTCGCATCTCTTCTCGCTCACCCACCCACCCACCACTGTCTACCTCCTCACTGCGACTTCTTCTATTAACACATGTGTTGTGCGCCTCTCACCCGTCGAAGAGAGAAAAAAAAAAAAAAACGGAGGAGAACAAAAGGAAGCAAAAAAAAAAAAAACACACAAGGGGAAGAGAAAAACAAGATCCGCATATCTCTTCGTGTTTCTCGTTCTCCGCTCTCATTCCATTGCGTGCTTGCCAGTATTTGTGCTTGTGTGTGCGTTCGTGTGCATTTCTTTCTTTCTTTTTGCTTCTCTTCCTTGGCTCATGCGTGAGTGTGTTTATTTTTGGAGGTGTGTATGTGTGTATGTGTGTGTGTGTGTGTTTCTGTTTATGCACGTGTGTATTCGTGACCGGCCATACGCGTCTGTGTGGTTGACTTGATTACGTGTCCGCCACCGTACCCATCACCATCACCATCACTACCCCCCCCCCCCCCCACTGTTTCAGTGGAAGTGACTCACGCCTCCCTCCGTCTCTCTCTCTCTGACTCCGTCATGTGATCCTCTATGTTGTGTGCGTGCGAGTAGGTATCACTATTTCTACTTTTGTGGTTCTTCCGTACTTTTTTTTTTTTTTTCGTGTGTGTTCCTGCGCTGTTTGATGACGACTCCTCGAGTCTCAGCTCATTGACAAGCGGCGCCGAAGCACACTAGTGCATCTTCGCCACGACGGCGCTGCAAGGGGGAAGAGGGGCGAGGGACAACAAAGAACGGTGGTGATGGATGATGGGGGGGGGGCGTGGGACGTGGAGGTGGTGCGGGATGTGAGCCTTCTTGTCCTTCCCCTCTCCCCTTCTCTTCCCCTGGCCGTAAGCTATCCCGCAAGCCAAGTCGCCTACCCCGACAACATAAACACACCAACACACCAACACACACACACACATAAGTACACACACACACACACATGCCACCGCCTCGCTCACCGTCGTCGTATGGATGCTGGTGATGCTGGTGATGCGGGGGAGGAGTGCCACCACGGGTGCTGTTTCAGGTGCTCTGAGAGCGGCGGGAGCTCCGCCGTCACCCCTCCTCCTCCTCTCTTCTACTCTCACTCTCACTCTCACTCTCTCTCTCTCTCTCCCCCCCCCCTCGCTCTCTTGGAAGTGAACGATCCGTGAAGCGCACTGTTCCTGTCGGACTGCCACACACATCCACGCCCCCCTCCACTCCACTCTCTCCGTCTCTCTCTCTCTGCACCAGGAAGGTCCCCGTGCACGATGATGATGCGTCGCTTTACGTCCCGCGTGGCGGCCTTTGCGGCGGCGGCACCGGCGGCCCAGCAGACCCGCCAACTGCACTTCCCGATCTCTGCCCCGCCGATCGAGATCGACTACCTCGACAGCGATCCGCTCGAGTTCGCCGTGCGCACGGAGGCGCGCAAGTGCGGCTTCGATGACCTGCAGTACATGCGCGAGCTCGCGTTCGTGCGCATCAAGGAGAACCCGTCCATTGGCGACTTCCGTAAGATGACGCCGGAGGAGCGCCGCGATCTCTTCTGGGGTAGCGACCGTCAGGACTTCTTCCGCCACCTCACACACAAGCTCATCGGCGATCCGGAGCACCTCTACCACCGCGGCTGGTAAGCATCCCTCCGGTGGCGGGAGAGGAAGTGACTGTTGGATGTGGGGGGACGCCTGTGCATCGAGGCGATGCGTGTGCCACACGGTCTAGAGACGGTGGTTGAAAAAAACAGCTCCTCCTCCTCCCTCTCTCTCTCTGTCCTTCTCTGTGAGTGTCCTGAGGAGAGGAGGTGCGCGAGGAGGTGAGCTCTTTACCTGTGTGTGTGTGTGTCTAGTGGTGGCGGTGCTACGTGTATGATGTCGTTGCTGTTGTCAAAGTTGATCTAGGAAGGTGCACGGACGCACACAGGCACCTTCTCTCTTGTCTTTGGTTTTCTCGTAGTGTAGGAATGGTAGACACCGGCATATGTCCTAGTAGCAGGGCACCCGTGGAGTGGCAGTGTGTGTATGTGTGCGTGACCAGAGCGAGAGAGAGACACAGGCAGAAGATATGGATAATCATCACGTGTGTGTGTGCGTGTGTGTATGTATTGGATGGTGGGAGGAAGGGGAGAAGACGGAGGTGTAGAGCAGCACGACGAGTGAGGAAGACGCGTGTCTGCACCATCGCTCCCCCCTCCCTCTCTCACCCCCACCATCACCATCACCATCACCATCATTGCCACGTACACACGCTGCACAGACGCCGATGTTTCTTCCGACTGTTTCTCTCTTCTCCTTTGAGCGCCTCTCCGTCACTGTCCTTCCTCTCACCTTCTTTTTCTTGTTGTTGTTGTTTTCTCTTTCTTTCTGTGTCTCTCTCTCCCGCCTGTGTTTCCATGTCCGGTGCTCCCCCGTGTACGTGTGCTTGTGTGAGTGTGCGAGTGTGTGTAGGGATGCGAGAGCATCATGAACCGCATGTAGCGGTGCACAAAGGACAGCAACAACAACAACAAGCAAAAAAAAAAAAACCGGATCAGGTAGTGAGGTGGTGAACGGATGCATCGCTGCAGGCGAAGAAGATGGAACACTGTCTTCGGTCTCCCTGTTACGCCTCTCATCCGCGTGCCTGAGGTGTCGACGCTGCTGCCGAGAAGGAGGGGGAGGAGGAGGGAGGAGAGCGACGGTGATGTGGCAGCCCTGCTGATAAGGGGGGGGGTCCGCTCTCGATGGTGCTCTTTGCACACGCGACGATGATCTACTCTACTGTGTCTCACTCATTCCTGTGTTTCCCTCTGATGTCCGACACACTACCCCTGTTCGCCCTTGGGTTGGCGGGGCTGGGCGGGGCGGATGTGCCTCTGCGTGGACCCCTCGTGACCTCTGACACACACGTGTGTATGTGTATGTGTCAACAAAACGTGTACTTCGACACAAACACACTGTCTCGTCTGAAGCCGTTGCACTGTCACTATCACCAACTTGACGCGTCTTTCCATCACCTACCACGTGCTCTGGAACACACACACACACACACACACGCACTCACGCTATCACACGTACGTGCAGCTGTCGGCGTCCATCTACAACTCACTTCTTCCCTTCCTACTTTCTCTTTCCGCGTCGACGGACGCTCGTACAGCTCGATCGCCAATCAGAATCAGGCCGCTTCTGTGTCTGTGTGGCTGTCTGTGTCTGTGTCCACTCCATTTTTTTTTGTTGTTGTTGTTGTTGTCGACCTCTCTCTTTTGCTCGTGTGTTGATCAGCGTATGTGTGAGCTCCAGACGTTGCACTGACTGACCGTCGTCGTCTGCTGCTCACGTTCCTCTCCCCCTCCCCTCCCCTGCTTCCTCCAGCGTCAGCGCCAAGTGGAGCTTCGACTCTCTCTCTCTCTCTCTGTGAGTGGGTAGGTGAGTGTTTCGCTTCGCGCCTCTGCAGGTACAACTTTCGACGTGTGCACACACACACACACACGCACGCACTCATCACCGCAGCCGTGGTTCATACATCGATCACCGGCAGCAGGCACGCTTTGTCCTATACACGCACGCACACACACACACACGCGCGCAATCACGCCGGCTCTGCCTCGTGCTGCAGCATCGGCTACAGCCATGCTCGCCACCTTTGCTTGGCGTGCTCGGCGTACGCCGAGGGGTATCGCTGCTCTGGCGTCTGCAGCAGCACTTCTGGCGGTGCTGGTGCTATGCAGCGCCGTGTCGAGTGCTCACGTGGTGCCGGTGAGTGCGGGGGTAGCGGCCTGGGGTGAGTGGGACGAGGCGGGCCTGCTTGCACGGTCCGGCTCAAAGGACGAACCAATCACGTGCTTCAACGGCGGCGTCCCCGCGGGTGACCACTGCACATGTCCGCTCTACTACACGGCGACGAACTGCTCGCAGCGGCAGTGCCCCAACTCCGTCGGCGGCGTCGGCCCCCACCGGGTGCTGCCGGTCAACCCCGCCAACAAGTTCTGCGACCGCTGCGATCAGCGCGACTTCAGCGGCCTCAGCTGTCAACTCTGCCAGAGCAACGCGGCGTGCAAGCAGTACGCCGGCACCTCGGCAGAGTGCGACAACAGCATGGCCATCCGCGGTGACAACAAGCAGTTCCAGTGCACCCTCAACAACACCTTCTTCATCGCGTTGATGGGCAACAAGCGCAACATCACGGCAGAGATCATGCTCAACTGCACCACGGCGGACGGCACGGCGTTCCGCAAGGGCGAGCAGGGCACGTGCAACATGGCCATCTATCGGATGGAGCCTCAGCAGAGCTATGTCGATCCATTCTTCCGCTGCGACGCACACGAGTGCTCGCTCAAGTATGGGCAGAAGAAGTCGGACTCGAACAGCTCACAGGAGGACACGCCGCGGCAGCGCTTCTTCAACGCGGCGCGGACGTCGGGGCAGGTCGCACTCGTCGTGGAGTGCGCGCTGCTCGCGGTGCTCGGCGGCTTCACGACGCTGCTCGGCCCCCGCCGCACGAAGAGCATCACCGTTGCACTTGCCTCCACGATCACCATCACGGCGCTCGTGTACATCGCCTTGATGATCCTCAGCATGCAGCCCATCGATGCGCCAGAGCAGCTGGTGGTCTACGAGTGCAAGAAGACGCAGTGCGCCTGCGCCGAGGACCCGCCGCCGCAGTACGACCCCATCTGCTCCACCACCAAGGCGCTGAACGACCAGATCCTTCCATCGATCAAGAACAGCATCCGCTTCACCTGTGGCATGGACGGCAGCAAGTGCGAGCTGACCCTGTCCGACCTCTCTCTCGTGTTCGAGGCGAACTGCCGCGCCTCCGAGTGCGTCGACCCCAACCGCTTCCCCGGCGGCTCCTCGGAGGACGACCACGACGGCGGCGGCGGCGGTGTGGCGGTGCTCGCCCAGCAGAACCTCGGCATTCTGCTCGTGCTCCTCCTCGTGCTGGTGGCAACGGGTGTTGGCATCCACTACCACTACACCCGCTGCATCTCGCACGAGCGCGGCAAGGAGTTCCTCGTCACCTTCCACGTGAGCGCACCGCATGGGGACCCGGACGAGGACGACGAGGACAACATCAACGGCGGCGGTGGCGGTGGTGGTGGTGCTGGGAGCTCCACCACCGCCGGCGACAGTCGCACCAGCCGAAGTGCGGCGCTGAACGGGCACCGCCGTGCGACGGCCGCGGCAGAGGACAGCGGCGACGACCCCGACGTACACGATCGAGCGCCGCTGCTGTGCAGCCAACCGGCGCCGCGCCAAGCCAGCCACCCCCACGTCGCCCCGCGCGGCATCCGCCGTGCTGAAAGCACCGTCTCCGTGCGCGCCAGTGTCTACGAGCAGGCGCTTGCCTTGACGACGGAGGAGCGCGTGCACGTGGAGCGGCTCCGCCGGCTGACCGCCGCGCCGCTGCGGCTGCAGGTGTCTGAGCTCCGCTACACCCTGCGCGCGCCGCTGCTCGGGGCGGCGGAGGAGAGCGCGCAGCGGACGCTGCTCCACCGCATCAACTTCACCGTGGGCTCCGGCGACGTGCTGGCCATCATGGGGTCCTCCGGTGCCGGCAAGACGACGTTGCTGGACCTCCTCTCGGCGCGCGCCAAGTCGGGTGTGGTGAGTGGCACCATCTCGCTGAACGGCACGCCCATCACCACCACCGGCCCGCACGCAGCGCAGTACCGCAACATCATCGGCTACGTCTCGCAGGAGGACACGCTGCTGCCGTCGCTGACGGTGGAGCAGACGATCTTCTACGCGGCCCGGCTGAAGCTGCCCAAGGCGCTCTCGCCCAACACGGTGCGCCGCATCGTCGCGCGCATGATTGACACGCTGAAGCTGCAGCACTGCGCACAGACGCTCGTGGGCGGCGACACGGTGCGGGGCATCAGCGGCGGTGAGAAGCGCCGCGTCTCCATCGCGGTGGAGCTGCTGGCGAACCCACGCATCCTCTACCTCGACGAGCCCACCAGCGGGCTCGACACGGTGAGCGCGAAGCGGGTGGTGGAGGCCGTGGTGGAGCTGGCGAAGGACTCCACGATGCGCCTCTACGCGCCACACTACTTCGCCTTCCGCCCCATCGTGATCTTCAGCATCCACCAGCCCTCGCAGGAGATCTACGAGCTCTTCGACAAGGTGCTGCTGCTGTCTCGCGGGATGAGCATCTACTGCGGCCCGGCCGCCGCCGCCGCCGCCGTGATGGAGCAGCGCGTGACAGCCGCCTTTGGCCACACGCGGGAGGTGCCGCGGAAGGAGTTGCACAACAACCACGCCGAGTACCTGATGACGGTGGAGGAGATGCTGGACGACGCCGTGCGCGCGGAGCTGCAGGAGGAGGATGCGCAGGAGAATGCCGCCACGGCCGCCGCCACCGCAGTGGCCGTGACGCCGAACGGGTCGTCGGCGACGGCGACGGCGCGCACGTTGGTTCCACCGCGCCGCAGCCCCGAGACGCTGTCCACGTCGTCGCCGCCGTCGCCGCCGCCGCGCGCGCCACCGTCGCGGCTGAGTAGCCGCGGGGACTTGGACGGCGATGTCGAGGACGACGGTGACGCACACGTGAGTGGGGCGGATATCCTGTGCACCACGTTCGGCTTTCGCATGTACTACGCGAACGTCTACGAGCAGCTGCGGTTGCTCGTGTCGCGCTCCGTGACGTGTCTGATCGGCTCCTTCCATCTCGTCACGTGCCACGCTGCCGTTGTCGCGTGTTTGGCAACGCTCATGTGCGTGCTCTACCATGAGCAGGCGCTCGACCTTCCCGGAGCGCTGAACCGCGCTGGCTCGGTGTCGTTCCTGCTGCTCGTGACGTCCTTCGTCTCCCTCAGCTGCCTCGAGCAGCTGATCCTGGAGCGGAAGCTCTTCAACGTGGAGCGTGAGAACGGCTTCTACACGACATGGCCCTACCTCATCTCCAAGATCGTCGTGGACATCATCCCCCTCCGCATCATCCCGGCGACGGTGCTCGCCTCGGTCATCTACTTCCCCATGGGCCTCCGCGTCGACGCCGGACTGCACTTCTTCTACTTCATCTTTGTGATTGTGCTCTTCTCCGTGTGCATCACGATGATGGTGCTCTGCATCGGCATCGTCAGCGGCTCCTTTGGCGCGGCGGCGCTGCTCAGCAGCGTCTTCATCCTGTGGAACTTCGTGTTTGGTGGCGCGCTGGTGCAGGCCGAGACGATCCCATCCTCGCTGCGCGCCTTCAAATCGCTCTCGCCCTTCTTCCTCGCCTTCGAGGCGCTCATGGTGAACGAGCTCAACGGCCAACACTGCGTCTTCTCGCCCACGGATGAGACCGGCAAGAAGTCGTCCGCTAGCATTCCAATCATGTGTTTGCAGTACCTCACCAACATAGGACTGAAGCCCGAGCGCTTCAACGCGGATGTGATGCAGCTCGCCGTGTACTGCATCGTCTTCATCGCCCTCGCCTGGGCGCTGCTCTCCTCCTGCTCGAAGCTCGTCCGATAGAGCCGCCGCCGCCGCCGCCGCCGCCGCCTTCTCTCTCTCTCTCTGGCGAGAGGGCTGAAGGTGGGTCTAGGGAGGGAAGGTTGCGCAGCGCGGTGCGATGTGGTCTGATGAGAGAGGAGGGGAAGGTGAAGGAGGAGTGGCACTGCACGCAGGCCTCTGAGTGTAGAGGAGCTCACATGCTTGTAAAGGTGTGCCTCTCGCTCTCTGTGCGTGTGTGAGTATGTGTGTGTGTGTGTCCGTCCTCATCTGTGTGCGTGCATATGTGTGTGTGTGTGCCTGTGTGTGTGTGTTTCTCTCTGGTGATCTCTCTCTCTCTCGCTGTGTAGGTGCGTTTGTTTGTTATTTGCGTGCGTGCGTGCGTGTGTGTGTTGCCGCTGTATCTGTGCGAAGTCGCCGATTGCTGAGTTCGTCTCCCACTTGTTCTTCTCACTTGTACGCGTCGTCACCGTCTCACTCTCACAGGGCTCACCTTCCTCCTCCTCCCCTCCCCTCCCCTCTCTCTCGCTCTCTCTATCTCTCCTCTTCCTTCCCAGCCGTGCGTGCCCACCATCACCATCACCATCACCACTCCCTCTGACGGTCCGTTGGCGGGTGAGCTTGCGACTCCGCCCCCACGACGGTGTGCCCACAAACAAAAAGGGGGAGAGAAGAGGGGAGGCGCTCTCCTCTGTGTACTCACACACTCTCTCTCTCTCTGCATCTTCTCGTGTTTGGGTAGGACGGTGGTGGGGACAGACTCTCCGCGGAATCCACATCGCTTGCATTCCACAGCCCCCCCGTCTCCCGCCCCATCACAGACGCGGCAGCCGTCACACACACACACACGCACACACGCACACGCACAGGCACACACAGACACGCACACACACACACACACACACTGAGGGAGTAGCGGCGGCGCAGCGCGATGTCTCGCGAGGCGAATGAGCGGACGTTCGGCGCGGCGCTCTCGAACGAGTTTCAGTGGCGCAACCTGTACCTGAAGAAGTTCGGCTGCTGCACCTACCCCCCGCCGATCCCAAAGGACCCCAGCACCACCGCACCAGGCACCTACCCGCTGCGACGCCAAGTGGTGCTGCTGCAGTGCGAGAGCAGCTCCACCTCCAGCAGCCGCAGCAGCCGCTTGACGAGCGACGAGGACAACGAGGACGGCGACGGGGACGACACCAGCGTCTCCTCAGTGGACGACAGCGACGCCGCCGACGACGACTACCCGTCCTACCCGAACAGAAGCCTCTCCGCCGCCTCACGCAGCGGCGGAGCGGGCAGGAGCGGCGGAGAGGCTTCGCGGCGGCAGCGGCGCCAGCCTCGGAAGCCGCGCTCCAGCCCAGGCGGCGACATGGCGGAGTCGACGACCACCTCGAATGCGAGCTTCACACAGCGTCACCAGGCCACGGCGGACCAGTTCTTCTCCCTCGACATGTCGGCCTCGCTCGACGCCAAGGACGACGACGGCGTCCTCGAGTCCCGCCGCTCCAGCCACCACAGCGCAGTGCGGCGCAGCGGCCAGAACGCAGTCCTGCGCAAGGACGACTTCTTCGACACGACCGATGTGTTCTCCACCAAGTTCTTCAGCTTCCTCTGGCAGGGACCCGACGAAGACGACGACGACGACGGCGGCGGCGGCGTGATATCTGGCGCCCGCTCAGTGGAGGACGAGGGCCGCAGCTGGAGCCGCCACGACTCCGCGCACGATCGAGCCTCGAGCCGCGCCAGCCACGACTCGCACTACTTCGGCCTCTTACGCGGCGGTGGCGGCGGCGGCGGCGGCGGAGGCCGTCGCTTCTCTCCGCTGATGAGCCACACGCTGGACATGAACCCTCGCGGGCTGCCGGACGCGGTGCTGCGACTGCATCACCAGACGTGGGCCCTGCTCATGGACAACCGCCTCATGGCGTGGGTGCACCGCGAGACCGCCGACCACTGCCAGAGCGCCACGCAGCTGCGGCAGCGCCTGCTGGAGATCATCGCCCGTGGGCCGTCCTCGTTCGCCACCGGCACGAGCGGCGCCACCATCGCCTCCACCGCGCAGGCGACCACGGCCCTCTTGCTACCACACGAGGACGCGCTGCAGCGCACGCTGGAGAGCTTCTCCCCCTTCTTCATCGTGGTCGCCCCGCCGGCGGCGGTGCAGCGCGCACGGGACCTGTTCCAAGCGGCGCGGCGCGGCCAGCTCCGCGCCAACAACAACGGCCCCCACCACCACCACAACCACCGCATCGCCGCGGCCGCCTCCTCGGCCGACCTGGTGGGCCTTCCTCTGCTCAGCCAGTACGGCTCGTGGCGCGAGGCGTACGAGCACCGCCAGCGCTGGAGCATCGCGCCCTTCTCCTTCTTCCTCCTGCACGACGTCAGCTACAACTTCACGCAAATCACGGCCCTCTTCGTGGAGCTGCAGCTGCTCTACACACACGCGCACGCCCACACGCGACGCTGTGCTGAGGGGACGCAGGCGTCCTTCTTCCTGCAGAACGCCAAGCGCCGGCTCCCCGGCCCCGCGGCCGCCACGATGGCGACGGCGACGGCGACGACAACGGCGACAATAAAAGCAGCGGAGGACCGCCACGAGTTGTGTCCCCTGGTGCTCATGCAGGAGACAACGGAGAACATCGTGCTCGCCTTCGAGCAGAGCTCGTCTCGCGCTACGCTGCCGATGCTGCGCCGCGTGCTGGACTTCGTGACCGACGCAGCGCTGGATGTGGTGACGGCCCACCGCTTCATCAGCCGCGAGGCGCTCTTGCGGCAGCATCAGTTCGAGCTGCCCGGGATGACCACCGTGCGATCCGTGCCCACCGCGTCGGCCTTCCCCGGCTCCCCAACCGGTCGTGCGCCGGAGGGTGGCGAGGGGGCCGTCTCCGCCGAGGCCGGCCGGGATCTGCGGCCCGACAGCCGCGGCCTCGGGGGCTCCAAAGGCGGCGAGGAGAGCGGGGAGGCGGAGGCGGCGGCGGCGGCGGCGGCGACGCTCGGCACCGACATGGCCGGCGTCGACGGCAACGGCATCCCTGCCACGTATCTCGAGCCGCAACGCGTTACCGAAGGCGACATCAACGCCCTCTTCGAGATTGCGTACTGGTTCGCCGACGCGACGACGGCCAACGCAAACGTGCCAATCGACCCGGCGCTGCTCGCCGGCACCGCGGCAGCGCCGCCGATGTATCGCGGGCTTCCCAGCGAAGCCCCCCTGCCGCTCTCCCCACGCCGCGGCAACGCGGCCTCGCTGGCCGACGTCACCGTGGCATCGCCGCTGTCGTCGTCGTCGTCGCAGCAGCAGCAGCAGCAGCAACAGCAGCAGCAACAGCCGCTGCAGTATCTGCCGGGCCGTGCGCAGGTGCACGACCCTGTGGCAACGCTCGCAGAGGCGGTGGGGCTGCTGGAGGCGTATCGCAAGCCGCTGCAGCAGTCGCGTGACGAGCGCGCCGGTCGTGGTGGCCGCAGCTCCGCCGGCCACCGGAAGCGGCGCAGCACGCTCTCCATAGAGCCGAAGCGGCGCCGCGGCAACGCTGCGGCGAACCGACCCGCCTCGTCGAGCATCGCGCCGCTCCCCCTCACCGACTCCTTCACCGGCTTCGTGAGCCCCATGGTGATCCTCACCACCTACGTGCGACTGCACGGCGGCGCGTGGCTGAAGCAGCTCTGCAGCCGCATCTTCGAGCTGCTGCGGCGTCAGAACGTCCTGCTCTACGTGAACACGCTCGACCTCGACGCCGCCTGGACCTCCATGCAGCCGCCAATGTCGTCTCCAGCGCCGCCGCAGTCACCCGGCGCGCACGAGACGGGCAGGCAGCTGGACGGACCTGGGGCACGAGGGCGGCAGACACGCCAGGTCCCACAGCCCTCAGCAGCAGCAACAGCGGCAGCGGCGGCGGCAGCGGCAGCGGCAGCGCCACCCCCGGCAGCGGCAGCGGTCAACTCAGACTCGACGCGCGCCGACTTCCTTAGCAAGCTGGGCCGCCTGGAGGACCTCATCTGCCAGGACGTGCTGTACGTCATGAACGAGTTCTTCGCCCTGCTCTACGGCAAGCGCACCGCCTCGGCGCGGCTGCCGCAAGGGGTTTCCGTCCTGCTCACCCAGTTCGTGTCCACGGTGCACCTCTACATGCTCGAGAGCGTCGGTGCCACGCGCGCGGCGGCCGCCGCCGCCTCCGGGAACGGCAACCGCAACCGGGCGCCTCGTCCCGGCAGTCACGGGCACCTCGGCTCGCCCGGCGCCACCGCCGCCGAGGACTCACCCAGCCGCGTCGTCGAGGACTGCCTGCGGGTGTGCAAGCAGCGCTACTACGCGGGCCTGCGCCGCCGTGGCGGTGCCGGCGAGTCGGGGGAGGTGTACGGCGCTGCCGCCGCGGCGGGCGGCGGAGGCAGGGGTGCGGCCGGAGCAGCCGGCGCTTCAAGTGCGGCCGCCGCGTCGCTGCCGCGGCTCCTCCAGACAATTGAGCAGCACCGCCTCGCCAAGTTCATTCTCTTCGACTGCTGGATCATCCCAGCCCTGAACAACGCGGTGTCTCTCGGCTACCTCGCCCCCGACTCGCCGTTGCACCTCCGCTGGAACGTCGACGCCCTCGCCCGCTACCTCAAGGTGCTCCTCCACGCCCCCTTCGCGGAGCAAGACCGCCACAACTTCCCCAGCCTCGCCACGGATGCGGTGGGGAGCGCTGGCCGCAGCGGCAGCACCGGGCGGCGCCGCAACAACGCCGGCAGCCGCGGCGCCGACAAGAGGCAGGGACGGAGTCGACCGGGTACCCAAGCCAGCGGCCGTGGCGCTGCCGCGCGTCCGACGGTGCTGACGCTGCCGCCCTATCTGACGGGCATCTACGACGTCGCCACCGGCTCGCTCGTGCGCATGCAGACCTCCTTGACGATGGCGACGGCCGCGAGCGTCCCACGGAAGATGTCCAACACCATGTCCATGACTACACTCACCGCCTCCACGCCAACGACCGCGCAGCCCCCAGCGCTGCCTGTCGCGGCGGCGGCAGCGACGCGACCGAGGGCGCTGGCGCCGCTCCCAGACGCGGCATCGCGTCGGGAGCCACCCGATGTGGAGACGCTGTCGATCCAGTACAGCGAGAACAGCGATGGCGACGTGTCCGCCGCAGCGGCGTCGCCGACGCAGTGGGGCCTGTCGAAGCGCACCCTCGCCGCCACGGCCATCCCGCACAGCGTGGCGGGGACGCAGGAGGCGGCGGCGGTAGCGGCAGCGGCGGCGCGGTCCGGGGCGCAGCGGCACTCGACGAGGGCGAGCGCGGCGCACAAGAGATCGACCACCGCCGCCGCCGTCGCCAAGTCCACCGTGGCGCCGCTGTCGGTCAGCTCGTCGCGCCTCTTCTCCATCGACGGCGAGGCGGCGGCGGCGGCGGCGGCGGGGGAGGAGGAGGACGTGCCGGCGCCGGCCACGTACCGCAACACCGGGAGCTTCGCCGACTCTGTGGACTCGCCGGTGAAGGCTGGCCGGCAGCGGCACGGCGAGTCGGACACGATGCTCAGCGCTGCGACGCCGCCGCTTGCCTCCCGCTTCGCGCCTCCGCCGCCGCTGGACGTCGTGAGCAACAGACACGGTAGTGTCAACATCGCTGCAGCGGTGCTGACGCGTCCCTACGTCGTGATGGACGACGCCGTGTGGCTCGACATGTCCCCGGCCCTGCAGAGCCTGAACGAGAGCCTCGGGCTCACGTCGTGCGAGCGCGGCAACGGCCCCATCTTGGACGACAGCGGGTCGAGCACGCCGATGCCGCGACTCCCGACGATGGGCGACCGCGGCGGTGGCGCGGGACGGCGCAGCGGCAGCGCCAGCGGCAGCGCCAGCGGCAGCGGTGGCGCAGGGCTTCTCGGACGCGGCGGCTACTCGGACGGTGGCGCGTCGATGGACCTCTCCGGCTTCGACGTGTCGGCCCTGCAGATGCTGGACGCCTTCGCGTACGCGGCGTGCACAGACGACAGCGACTACGTCGTCGTCTCCGAGTTCGAGGTGCTGCCGTCGATGGCGGCCGGCTGCCTGGAGCGTCTCTACGAGCTCGCCACGGACACCCATCCCATGGTGGTGCAGGCCCTGCAGCGGGGCACTTTCTACTTCGCCTACGACCACAGCAGCGGTGCGCCGTCGTCGATTTCAGGCATGAAGTCGCTTTACACCGCCTGCATGAACGGAGTCCTGCTGCACCCCCGCACCGCCGCGCACGTGCTGCGCAATGTCGCGGACAACAACGGGCCCTTCTCGCGGACGCTGCTCAAGCCGGTCGTGGACACGACGGCGCTTGATCTGCTCGGGCAGCTCGCCACCCACTCGCGCGATGTGCCGATGGTGGACGTGAACGCGGTTGTGCCACTGATCCAGTCGATGGGTGCTGCCCGCGGCGCCGGCGCCGGCGCAGGTGGGCGGCCGCCGCTGCGCCTCGGCATCGGGAACACCGGTCGTAGCGGCGGTGTGGTGCTGCCGAGCGTGGGGGGCCGCGACGCCGGTGGTGGTGGTGCGGCCACCGGCGTCGTCGTGTCTCAGCGGTGGGAGCGCGAGTCGCGCCGGCTGCTGCGCGAGCTCGTGTTCCTCACCACCGGCAACAGCGATGGCGGCCCGCCGCTGCCGCTTGTGCCAGGGCTGCGGCGACCGGTGGGGCCGCCCCACCCGATCCAGATGATCCGCGCCGGCGCCACGCGCATCACGGAGGACACGGGCGGCATCACGCCGATGGTCTTCGACCCGTGGTGGCGCGCGATGGTGGTGGCGCTGTGCGTGAAGGCGTCCAACATGTTCGCCGAGTGCCGCGGCGACCAGACGGCGGCCTTCCAGGGTATGTGCCATGCCACGGCCGAGGAGTCGCGGCACGTCCATCGACACATCACCGCCCACTTCGTGTCCACGAAGGGCCGCGAGACGGGCGAGAAGGACGCGGCTGTGTCGACGACGAGCTTGTCGCCACGACGGCGCACCTCCGGCTCCGGCCGCGGCAGCGGCGGCAGCGTTCCGACGTCAGGGCCGAGTCGCAAAGCCAAGAAGAAGGGCAAAGGGCCCCCGTCGGCGTCCGCGGCCGGGACAGCGGCGGCGAGCAAGAAGCCGAGGAAGCCGCCGCGCAAGTCTGCCGCCGCCACCGCGTAGAGGAAGCGGGAGGAGGTGGGAAGGCGGTGATGGAGGCTCGGGAGCATCGTGGGTGCCAGTCCCCTCTCTCTCTCTCCTGCGCCATCTTGCTGTGGCGGTGGTGGTTGGTTCTGCCATGTACACTAGTCTCTCCTCTCCAACAGCACCGAGGCGCAGAAGCAACGTGATTACGGAGAAGGAAGAGGAGGAGGAGGAGAGAGGGAGGTGGAGCGGCGCGCAGTGTATCTGTGTATGTGTGTGCGTGTGTGTCTCCTTCTCCCTCTACCTCGTCTCTCACTCTCTCTCTCCTTCAGCATCGTCGATGCGACCTGCACAAACAAACACACACACTCACTCACCATCATAATGGAGCAGGCTCCCTCGACGTGGCGGCTTGACGGGTGTGCGGCGAGCGGCCCGCGGCACCTCCTGGACGGGTAGTCCAACTCAAGCAGATGTGCGGAAGGCAAGCAAGAGAGAAGGAGAGATGCCGTTGAAGAGGGGGAGGAGAGAGAGAGAGACAGGTGGAGGTGCTGCGCTTCGCCGATGCACGCGTCTGTCTGAGCTCCTCCGCCACGTCTCTCTTTCTCTCTTCGCTTCCTCGCTTTTTTTTTCTGCTTTTTCCTCTTCTGATTCTGCAGACAACATGGACTGTGACGCACATGCACACACACCTCCCTCCCTCCCTCCCTCCCTCCTTCCCTCTCTCTCTCTCTCTGTCGACGCACAACACACACACACACACACACACACACACATTGACGCGCACGTTGTCGCCCCACACGACCTGGACGGGTTCCTCGGCAGAGAGTCACACGATTGTGTGTGCGTATCACGAGTGCCATACCTGCTGTTTCTTTCTTTTTTTTTTTTGTGCTTGCTCGATTGACCTACACACACACACACACACACACACACATTTACCTCTATCGCTGACTGTCTCTCTCTCTCTCTCTTTTTGTTGTTGTTGTTGTCGCTCGGCACCCACACGACGAGGTGTGGAAGCGGTGGAGGAGGGAGTGGTGTTGCCACCAACCTACCCCTCAGCGTCTGTGTGCGTGGCAGAGCGAGAGAGAGAGTTTGTGTGTGTGTCTATGTGTATTTATGTGCATCTGCTACGTGTGTATCTGCATGCCTCTTAGGCACGCTCACGCACGCACAGTCAGATGCACCCACATCGATTGTCCTTCGCCAACACCCACGCTACCACAACGCTTTATGCGGGCAGTCGCGGGCACAGCTCCGACGGCGCTGCCGCCGCCGCCGACTCGCCACGACTGCTACGATCGCCGCGACTGCAGTCCACCCCGGTGGCCGCTGCGCCGTCACCGCGTGCTGCCGCCGTCGTAGCAGCACCAGCGAGCGGAGCTGGGAGCGGCGGTGTGTCGCCGCGCTCGTGCAGCAACGCCGCTGCCCCGAAGCAACCTCATCGCCGGCTCCGCAGCGGTAGCGGCGGCCGCAGCGTCGCAGCGCACACGACGCCGCATCGGACGGTGAGCCGATCGCCTGCACACGTCCGACACGGCGGGGAGTCACCACACGCGCATGCACGGAAGAGCTCGGCGGCGCGTCGGAGGAGCGCCTCCCCGGCGTCCTTCGCGCTGCCACGGCGCCCCTCGCCGCGCCAAGGGACGCCGATGCGTGTCCACACCGCAGCACGACGGCCCTCGCACGTCGCACCCGCCGCGCATCGCAGTCGCACACCTCTGCCGATGAGACAACCGCCCGAGTCGTCCGGAGCGGCGGCCCCGCTGCCTCGTGTGCGCACTCCGCGAGCGGCAGCCCTGCGCTCCCCATCTGCGACGTCGCAGGACCCCAACGAGCCGTTCGCAGAGGCGAACCCGCCGCCCACGACCATCGCGGCGCCGCCTGCGTGGCCCCGCCGCCCCCTCCAGCCGCTGGCTGCGTCCTGCAACGCGCACCCCGTCGCTGCCCCGCGTCCGTCTACCCCGCTCCACGGCCCCTCAGCACACACCCGCCGCCGGTCCTCCTCCGGGCTGCTCTGCACCCCACGAACGCCGCCTCTGCTCCAGCCATCCACCACGCTGCCACAGACACTCCCACCGCGCTCCGCGTGGCAGCTGCCGCGCTGCACCGCCGCGCAGTTGCGGTGCCTTTTCCGAGCGCTGCTCGTGCGCGCCGAGGACACGACGTGGTCGCTGCACCGCCATCTGCTGCCCTTCATCGTAGCGCACCAGCGCCACATCCTGCCCGTTGCGCCGTCGGACGTGGTCGCCTTTCTTGGGTGCGGTGACGTGCAGCCAGACGCCAACGACGCCAACACCACCGATGGGCCGTGGACAGCACTGCAGGTCAGCCGCTTCGCCTCGCAGGTCTGCTACTGGTTCGTCTACATGGACCTCCTGGGGTACGACGGGGCACCGAGCTGGGACGCGCTCCTCCTCGTGCCGCAGACGAGCAACGCTGGGTCACGCGCCGCTATCGCACGCAACAGCAGCACCAGCAGCTCTAGTGCCATCAGCACCAGCAGCGTTGTTCTTCTCGCCCCCGCTACACCCGAACGACAGCGCCGTGGCCGCGATGCCGCGCCGGGCTCCGTCTCCGACTCCCCCGACCCATCGTCTGGCGCACTGCCCGTTGACGCGGCCACCGAGGCGCCGCAGTCGACACCGCCGCAGGGCCGGCGGCTCGACGGCGTCATCGGCGTCCTCGACGACTCCACGTGTGCATCCGTCCAGTTCCGCTCTGTCGTCACTGTGCCACCGCAGGTGTCCGAGGCAGCGTTTGTGTGCGGCTACACGCTGCTGCAGACTCTCCTGGCGAGCCGGGCGGCGCAGGTCCCCCTCGCCACGCTGCGCTCGCCGTCGCCGCCGCAGAGCAGTCGGGTGTGTATGAGCTCTGCTGATGAGCGCGTTGCAGACCGCCGTCGCCGTCGTCGCGATGACGGTGCTGCCACACGCGGGAGCGATGCCGCACTGCACCGCCGCGTCCGCTTTTACCTCCGCCTGCACGCGCTGCTGCGTGAGTTGTGCGTGACGTTGCGCGAGCATGAGGTGCGACCGTGGCGGCGGGACTCTCTGGTGATCGGGTCCGCCATCGCCTCCCGCCTGTGCACGACGGCGCGTGTGGCTGACGGTGGCGCGAGTGCGTGCGCCGCGCCTCACGAGCTCACTGGCAGCTCTGCGGCGCACAGGGCCGTCCTCTGCGCCGCACTCCACACCGGCCGCGCCAGAGTCGCCGCCAACGCCGTGGACACGCTCCTCGTCCTCCAGCACGGCGACGCGCTGACGGCACCGCGAGACGCGATGGCAGACACCGCCACCACCGCCACCACCACGATCACCGTCAGCGCCACCGCTGCCGCGGACGTGCCGCTGCCCCCAGACCTGCTGCGGCTCTTCGCGCTGCCTTGTCGGCGGGACGCGATGCTGCCGGCGAGTGTGACCTGGTGTGGTGCGGCGGCGGCATCGAGGGTTGCCGGCGCCTGCGCGTTGCCGGTGGCGTTGGTGGGAGTGGCGCTCTGCCACTGCATCGTCGCTGCGTGTGTGGAGCTCGCGGAGCGACGGTGGCGGCGGTGGTGGGGGTGGACACCGTCGCACACCACCACCTGGACCGGCGACAGCCACCACAGGGGCGGCGGCGGCGGCGGCGGTAGCGGCGCTCCTCTCCACGCTGCACTCCCTCGCCTGATGCTGCTGCGCCGCACTGCTCCGCTGCTGGCCGCGGCGGTGTCGAGAGTGGTGTGGTGCCGCGCTGGTGCGCTTGTGGGGTCGCTCGAGGTGGTGCAGCATGTTATCGCAGAGAAGAGCGCCGCCTTCGCCACCGCGGCGGAGGGGTGGTTGCGCGTGGCGTGGGCCTCGCAGGGGAGCAGCACCGTCGCCGCGCAGGCAGTGCGTCGCTGCACGACGCTCCTGCGCCACGTGGACGACACGGCGCGTCTTGTGGAGAGAGCGCCACGCAGTCGCGCAGTGCTGCCCACGCGTCGTGTGCTGTTGTGGTATGCGGTGTTGACCGTCGCCGTGGCCGCGGCGCTGATGCCGCTGCGTCTGCATCCTCTGCTAGAAACCGCGGCGCTCGCGACGATCGCCAGCGCGGACGGTGCGTGGCACGTCTGCGCGTCTCGGCGGCGGCGCCGACGTGTGTTGTGGTGGTGGCTGCGGTGCCAAGCCAGCACAGCGGAGACCTTTGCACACGAGGTACTGCGCGCCGCCGGCGACCGGTGCTACGACGCGCCGCTGCAGCCGCGCTGCCTCGACGAGGATCAGTACAGCGGAGCGTCAACGACGACGCCGGCGGCGTCTGTCGCGACGGACACGCTCTACGCAGTGCCGCTGCCCGTCCTGGAGCAGCTGGCCGCGGCCGCCTGCCTCGTGGAGTGGGGTGAGCGGCAGCGGCCACCTGCAGAAGTGGCCGCCGCCGCCGAGTCCCCTGCTGCCGTGGCGATTGAGCTCTTCTGGGAGCAGCTGTGCGGCCGCGCGGTACCAGCGCACGGGCAGGAGTTGTCGTGTGTCGCTGTCGTCGAGCGCGCGACGCAGGCGTGCTGGGCCGCACTGGCGGCGCCGCGGGATCCATGTGGCAGAGACAGCACCACCACCACCACCACCACCGCTGCCTCAGCCTCTCTCACTGTTGCTCAGGCGATAGGGCGCACGATGCCGTGGACGCGGGAGTACGCCAAGTCAGCAGCACCGCGGCCCGGCACACCGGCGGGGCACAGCGATGACGAGGTGTGTGAAGTTCTCGCGCCCGTCACGGCGACGGTCGCGGCGGCACATCAAAGCGCGTCGCCGCGCGACGACGCAGCCGACGCGTGCACCTCGCTCGACCTGGAGCTGCTCCGCCTGCCCTCCCTCTCGCCGGCGCAGACGCGCCTCGTCGTGTGTGCCGCCTTCGTCTTCGCGTCTTTGCGGGTGGGCCCGCGCGTGGAGCCGCGAGAGAGCGAGGCGACGTGCATCGGCGCCGAGACCGTCTCTGTGCTCGTGCATCTCGTTCACCACCACACCCCGGCGATGGCGCCGTCCGACGACGGCACGTCGTGTGCGAGTGCAGGACGTGCGAGGTGGTGCCGTGCCGCTGCCCGCACGCGCGAGGCCCTGCAGCTCCTCCTGCGCACCACCTCCACAGCGCAGGAGCTCGGTACTGTGGCGGGGCCGGCCGGCGACTCGTGCGCTACACCCATCACCGCCGCGGTTCTGCCTGCCCTGCTCCACTGCATCTTCCGCTGACGACTGTGTGTGTGTGTGTGTGTGTGTGTGTGTGTGTGACGCTCTGATGGAGGTGGGCGGAGGAGACATGGGGAAACTGCGCCGCAGACCGGCGCATCCCGGTGCGGAGGGACAGAGAGAGGGAGGAGAGCGACCGCGTGTGCGACCTCGGCGCACCTGAGAGGCGGGATAGAAGCGCTGCGTCGATGGTCCCTCCCACCGCCACCACAAACACAAAACAAACACAGACACACGCGCCTGCTTGGGGAGGAAGTGCTGGCTGTGGTGCGTGACCCGCACCTCCCTCCCCCCACTGCCCCTGCCGAGTCCCGATGGCCGCGTCACGCCACAACTTCCGCTCCGCATCTCCTGCCTCCCTCCTTTGCCTGCTCGCCCTCCCGCCGCTGCTGCGTTACAGACTCGTTAGAGCAGAGCTCGAACCACACAGACACAGACACAGACACAGACAGACAAATGCAGGTGTACACGCACACGTGCGCAGACAGTGAGGAGGAGGAAGAGGGGGGGAGGTCACGACGGGATCAGACTGCCATGTACGTGGATCGCACCCGCGCCGAGGCGGATGCGCTGCACTGCGTCAGTGAATCAGAGGCGCCATCGTGCACTCTCTCATCGCTGACATCGCCCTCTCTGTCGAGCCTCTCGGAGCGGACAGACAGCGCGGTGCTCGGCACGCTTCCGCCGCCGGACACGAGCGCCGGCGTGTGTCGTGTCGGTGTCTGCAAGCTACTGGAGGGGGTGCTGACGCTGCTGCGTACGAGCGAGTATGACCTCTATCAGCTGCACTGCGCCGCCTCGGAGGCCGCGGTGAGCTTGCAGGCGATGCGCCTTCACGTTGGCGAGTGCGCACAACACTTGGCCCCCTCGTGTGCGGCGAGACGGATCAGCCACACAGGCGAGGGCTGCGCTCGCTCCGCCATAACACCTCTGCCGCAGTGATCATGCGTTCCGCCTCTCTCTCTCTCTCGTGCGGGCCGACGCGGGTGGTCTACGTTGTGATTGAGCCGCGCCTCCCCTCAGCCGTCTGCATGCCGCTGCTCCCCTCCACTGCTCCGTATCCTACGAAAAAAAAAAAAAAATCCGTACAACAAGACGTGAGGGCCGCGTGCGGCTCGCGCACAGTCGAGGTCGCCGCGCCGTGTACCAGAGATGCGCACTGCCCACGCACCTCGCGTGCGTCTCCGGTGCGCCGCTTCCCTCGTTGCCGCTGCCGCGCTCCTCTGTGTATGTCTGTGTGTGTGCCTTCACGGTTGTACGCCTTCGTGCATCCATGTGTTCTCCTCGTCCTCCTGCCCGCACCACTGTCTGTCTCACTCTCGTTCTCTCTCCCTCTCTCGCCGTGTCTGTATGGTGCACGTACTCATGCACTGTGGGAAACAGGAGTTGCGCTCTGTAGCACGACACCTTATCCCTTCCACCTCCTATCACACACACTTACACACACACACACACACACACAGGCACCCCTCCTTCCCCTCTCTCTCTTTCCACCTCTATACACGCAGTCTTCTGCCTCCCTTCCCTGCTCAGCTCGTGCTCTCTCTCGTGCTCTCTCTCGTGCTCTCTCTCTCCCTCCACACTACCCACCCAAGCACCTCCCTCGTCTTCCACGTGTTCCCCCTATCACACACACACACACACACACACACACCCGCCTCTCTCTCTCTCTCCAACTCTTTAGTAGATTGTGTATCGCTGCAGCCGCTCGTTTGCCGTCTCTGCTGCTTCTTGTGTGTGTGTGTGTGTGTGTGTGTGTCTATTAGCCCTCCTCTTCCTCTCTGTCTCTCTCTCCTCACCATCCCTCTCTCTTCTTTTTTTTTTTTTTTTCGCTGTTGGTGCTGTGACGCTTTGTCACGTCGCAGGTGCCGTGCACACGCACACACACACACACACGCAAGCGCGCATCATGTCCGACGCAGTACCGGTGGCGGCGACGGCGGTAGCCGCGTCTGCCCACAGCGTCACCGCGGAGCCGTTTGGCGAGTCCTTCCTCATCACGCTAAGCTCCGACAACCTGCGCGTGCAGCTGCTCTCGCACGGCGCCGCCATCAACTCCGTGAAGGTGCGCAAGCCGAACCCCGCCAACTCGGACGACGAGTGGATCGACGTCTGTCTCGGGTACACAAACCCGGCGGAGGCGCTGAGCGCCGATGCCGTGGTGGGTCACACGATTGGCCGCTACGCCGGCCGCATCGCCAACGGCGCCTTCGAGCTGAAGCACACGCCCTACACGCTTGCCGCGAACTGCGGCCCACACAACCTCCACGGAGGCCCAGACGGCTTCCAGCACCGCGAGTGGAAGTACCTCCTCTCCGATGGGCAGGTGGAGAGCGGCGTCGCCTTCCACCTCGTCTCGCCGCACATGGATCAGGGCTTCCCCGGTGAACTCTTCGTCACCGCCACGTACAGCATCATCAGGTCCGCCACGGTGCCCACGCTCAAGTACGTGCTGCAGGCCGCGCTGTCGGACAGCACGCCGGTGGACATGACGGTGATCAACCTCACCAACCACGTCTACTGGAATCTGAACGGCGTGCCGAGGCCGGCGTCGCCGGAGTCGGTGGCGCCGCTGCCTCGCGGCATCGCCAACCACTACATGCAGATGCACTCCAAGTACGTGGCCACCACGGACGAGCTCTGCATCCCAATCGGTGGCATGCGGCCGGTGGAGGGCACCCCGCACGACTACACGGAGCTGCGCTGCATTGCCGACGGGATGGAGGCGACGACGGAGGACGGCCGTGACGGCGGCGGCTACGACGACCCGGTGGCGCTGGAGACGTGGGACTCCACACTCCGGGAAGCGGCGCTGCTCTACAGCCCGGTGACGAAGCTGCGCATGCGGGTGTGCACGACAAACCCCGCCGTCATCGTCTACACGGCCAATCACCTGCCAGACGACGCGAGTGGCGCGTCGGGCCAGCGCTTCCAGCGACACGGCGCGATCTGCCTCGAGTGTCAGTACTTCCCCAACGCTCCGAACGTGCCGGCCTTCCCCTCCACTGCGCTGCAGAAGGGCGAGACGTACAACGAGACGACGACGCACGAGTTTCAATTTATGCATGCCGACATCACACCAGGAGAGAAGAAGTAGCAGCAGCAGCAGCGCTCACAACACAGGCAGCACGGGAAGAGGATAAAAAAAAAAAACCCAGGAGAAACGGATGATCGTAGTAGTAGTAGTAGTGGATGGTGGTGGTGTCGGACGGTGAGGCAGTCCAGGTGCCGCGTGTGGGGCATGACTAGGTGAATCGATGTGCGCGCATACATGCACACACATACACGCACACATCCCTCCCCCCCCCCCTCCTCGCGTCCACCTGCGACCGCCACCAAGGCAGTCTTTTGCTTTTGGTGCTTTTCTTTCTCTCTCTCTACTGTTATCTTCGTTGAGTCTGTCCTCTCTTCACTCTGTTGGCGGTCCTGTGCGCCTGTTGGTCTGCGTATGTTTGTGTGTGTGTGTGTGAGTGAGTGACGCATCACTCGATCTCTCCCGTCTTTCTCCGCCTACCGGATTTGCGAGCGAATACACTGCGCCGGCTCACGCCTGCCCCCTGCTTCTACCTACCTCCCTCACCCACCCAAGAACACACACACATACACACATTTATACACGTGTGTGCTCTCCGGCACTCGGCACTTCGCGAGAGGAGGGTATGTGAAGAAGGAGGAGGGGGGGGAGAGAGAGAGGCGGGGGAAGTGAAAGATGGGGAAGGGGGACGTCGAGGCGGTGGTAGCGACACAAGAAGGCAAACACCGCCGCTGCCCATCCTCGCACACCGCTCCCTGCCCTGCCACCACCACCGTCATCACTCCTTGCTCCGCTGTCTCTGTCTGCCTCCGTGTGTACACGGACACGCCCTACATGTTGTGAAGTCAGTGAGCTCCCTCCACGTGTCTCAGCAACAGCGTCGCACAACTGCCTCCTCCTTCCCCGCCTGCACTGCCCCCCTTCTCCTCCTCCTACCAATCTCCTGCGTCACCCGCACACAACACACTTCTTCACAGGCCACCTCTCTCTCTCTCTGTCTCGCTGACAGCTGCCTGTTTGTCCCATCCGCAACTCCAACAGTTGCGGATGCGGGAACGTGCGCTGACCGTAGCACCCACGCTCGCACCTTAGCCGCGGTCCGTGTGCCCTCGTCTTCTCCCCCCCCCCTCTTCCTCACGATGAACATCGTCACCTCCTACTTCCTGGTGCGCGCGCTGCCCGGCACCATCGCTCTGGGCGGCGACGTCGTGGAGCACCAGCAGGCACGCCAGCAGGAGTACCTCGAGTGCCTTCGGCGCAATCAGCAGCACCCCGACGTGGCGTCCATTCACCTCCTCGTCGAAGGCGCAGACGCCTACGAACACCTACTCCGCCACGTCATGGGCAACGCAGACGCTCAACGCAGCACGTCCGCACCGCTGACCGGGCACAGGGATCGCCGACGCCACACCGCACCGGTTGTGCCGGTGCTCTGCGGCAGCAGCAGCAGCAGCAGCGGTGTCAGCAGCATGCCCCTCTACTCTGATTTCTTTCTGCATGCAAACCGCCTCCTCCCTCACCGGCTGACGATGGTGTGCAACGCCGACGTCTACCTGTCCCCAGGGCACTTCTCCTGCTCCGCCGTGGCAGAGCTCTTCCGCTGTGCGAGGGACCTGCCATGCCACTGGCCGTCCTCGCCGCTGTCGTCGAGCGCAGCCGCCCGCCCATCCTCCTCTGCTGGGGAGGCGGCAGCCGACCTACCCAAGGCAAACGCGTTGGCGCTGGCGCTCACACGCTACGAGAGCGATCACCTCCTTGATGCCCCTTTCCTCTACGACTACCGCGGGTCGCACGACGCCTTCGTTGTGGTGCCGCCAGTGCCGTCGTCCTTCCTGCGCCGCGTCGCGCACCCGCAGAACTCCTACAAGGCAGAGAACGTTGTCCTGCACGAGCTGCAGCGGAGCGGGTACGTGACGCTGAACCCCACATTAGGCGACGGGGCCCGTCTTGTCCACCGCCACGCCGCTGACCTTCGACAGTGGTTCCCACCGGTGGACGAGTCACGCTACGCCCTCGCACCACCGAGCACGGTGGCGCAAGCCGCCTCCCGCATCCGCGACGAGGTCCATGCGAGGTCGTCCTCGCCACCGCCGCGACCTCCGGTGTAGCGATGGGGGGGGGGGAAGTGGTTCACCAGTTGGGCGGGTGCGACGCCTGTGGACACACACACACCCACGTGCGCTCGTGCCGCTGTCGGAGCAGAGCGTCACGGCCTGCCGCGGCGGCTAAAGAAAAAGCGCTGCACCGCACACACACACACACACACACACACAGAGTGGGAGAGGGAGGGGAGGGGGGAGGGAAGCCCTGCAGTCCAACAAACAAACAAACAGGTTGCCTCCTCCCACAGGTGAACTGGGCACATGTACACACACATGCAACGACGATGTGTGGCGGAAGGGCAAGAGAACGCTGACACCGTATGTGGATGGCCGAGGAGGGCTCCTCGTCTCGCCTCTTCTTCCCCAGCACTCTCTCTCTCTCTCATACTCTCATCGTCAACACTCCACACTCTCCTCTGCACTTCACATTCACACACATACACACACACACATACACGTCTACGTATACACACCCGCATACACTGGTGCAGTTTACGCGCGCTCATATCTGTAGACGGATCCGCCCCTGCTTCCCCCTCCCCCTTTCCTCTTTGTCACCTCGTCACGCACTCACACTTTCACATTTAGCCTACACACACACGCGCGCACACAAAATCACACATACACAGCTCAGCTTCGCTCCGCTGTTGTCATCTCATTCCCAACCGCCCCACCTCGTCCCGGTTGAGCTTCTTTCTCTCTTTTTTTTTCCTAACTTTTGATTTGTCTCTTCTTTCGTTGTTGCTACAGACTTTCGCGTACTTTCTGAGTATCCTGAAAGTCTCTCCCTCGCCAGCCCCCCCCGTCCCGTCCCTCTCCACATTCACTTCACCCCCTCCCTCCCCCTCCCTCCCCCTCCCTCCCCCTCTCTCCCCCTCTCTCCCCCTCTCTCTCCCATCACCCTCATCACCCTCATCACACACGCGCACGCACGCACCCGTCTTTCATCCCGCACCTCGTCCGCAGCAGTCTTAGATACGTGAGCGAGCCAAAAAAAAAAAAAGGGGGGGAAGAGACTCGAGTGCTTCTTTCGCTCTTCCCGTGTTCCCATTTACTCCGTCTCTTGTCTTTCTCCCTGAGTGTCTCTCTCTGTGTGTGTGTTTGTGTGTTTGTGCATCTTGTCTGTTCGCAAGGCTGTTGCTGGCTGTGCCTACAACATCACTTCTTTTTTTTTTTTTTTGCTGGACCGTGCTGCATCGCCGTGCACGCACTCGATTGGGCAAGTACCTCGAGTGCCACACACCTCTCTCTCCCTCCCTCCTCCTCTGTCGTTGGACGCGCACCTCTGCTCTCTTTGCTTCCTTTTCCTTTTCATTTTTCTCTTTCCTCCTCCTACTACTTCTTCTTTTCTCTCTCTTTTTTTTTTATTGCTTCGCTGCCGAGTTGTTGCGGTTGTGTTCGAGAGAGTGTTGCTCATCGCCGCTCCTCCTCCTCCTCCTCCTCTCTCCCCTCCACTTCACCCTCTCACATACACACATCCATCAGCATCAGCATCATCATCATCTCTCTCTGTCGCTGTTCCGCTGTCGAATCACACCGCTTCGCTGCTCTTCGCCTTTTTTGTTTTCGTTTTTGTTGTTGTTGTGCTTCGGCTGCGCTTTCCCGTCTTTTGTTTGCTTTTTTTTTTTGTCTTTCCTCTACGCGCCGCCTCGCCTCCCCCTTGTTCCCCCCCCCCCACCGTCTGTGTGAGTGTCTGTTAGTGTCTTTTCCACCTTCTCTTTTTTTTTTTTCTGTGTGCGTGTGCGTCCGTGTGGTGTGCGAGTGTCCGTGTCTGCACTCTCTGATCGCTCACCAACTCGCTCCAGCACCGCACCTGGGCCTCATCACCGTAGCGTGCCTGTAGACACAGCTCTGGTGTGCGCCCCTCTTCTCTTTCTCTCCCTACGCCCCCCGCCCCCTCCCCTCCACACACAAACACACAAACACTCACTCTCTCTCGCTCTCCCTCTTCTACCTGATTGCGCGATCACGCACGGTAGAGTGCACGTGGTCGTGGTCCGTCGGTGTCGGCATAGAGTCAAAAGTGCGATCTGAGATAGCATACGTACAGTCATACATACACACACACACACACACACATACACACACGAGCAGAGGCGCTCACTCCTACCACGCACCAAACAGAAAGGACGGTGGGAACGTGTGCTTGTAGAGCAGCCGTCCTCCGCCTCCTCCCTTCATCCGTGAGTGTGTGCGCGTTGTGTGCTTCTTCTTTTTTTTTTTTTTTTGACTTGCTGACTTGATCGTTGTCCTATCATTGTGTGTGTGTGTGAGTGTTTGTGTGTTTGTGTGCTGATCTGTGGGTCGCTTCGAGTGGATTTTTCGTGTGCGTGTGTGTGTGCGTGTGCAGTTTTTGTGTGTGTCCACCACCACCACCACCACATCTTCTCCCTCGTGCGGACTCTCCTCCTCCCCCTCCTCTTCTTTTTTTTTTTCTTCTTCGTGTGTTATCATTGCTCGGCTCTGCTCTTCCTCGTCTCTGCGGCGTGCGGAGAGGCGATAAACTGTTCGGGGAGCGAGTAGACCTCCTCTTCCACCTCGTGGTGTCGCCGTCGTCGCCGCCTCGTCTTGCGGTGCGATGGGGGAGGGGACGATGCAGGTGGAGGTGCCGGAGAAGCGGTCCCACGACGACGATGGCCGCAGCGGGCTGTGGGCGGGGATGAAGCTGAGCTGGTCCTACACCATCGCCGACGTGCGCCGGCGGCCGCGCAACATCGTCATCGGCATCCTCGCTGTGATGTTGCTCGTCTTCTTCTCTGGCGTCGTCCTTGTCGGTATCTGGAAGGCGCCGTACGTTCTCCTGCGCCTGGCGGAGTTGACGGTGGGTGAGATGGATGTGATCCTGTACGGCGGCGGCTCGACGCTGCTGCTCAACTACACGAAGCTGAACCAGTCCTTTGCGCAGACCCCGGTCGTCGCCGGCGCCGCACCGCGCTGGATCGCGCGCGCCGACCTCAGCTCGGAAGCAACCTATCGTGCCAAGCACTACCCGTCGGGCAACTCCACGGTGACAGGACGCACCACGGCGGCGAACATTATGCTGATCAACTCGGAGCTGGAGATGCAGGCCGGCATCGGCCGCGGATGGACATACCGCGAGATCGGCTACGACGAGGCCCAGATCTTCTACTCCGCCGCGGACTACATTGGTGTGTCAGGGAACAAGGGACAACGCGTGCGCCTGAGCGTCAACACCTCCGCCCTCAGCAACGCTCTCGGCACCGACGCGCTGTCCTTCAACGTCACGCGGCCGGCCGCCGTGACGGACCCCATCTCCTTCTATCTGACGGCCTTCTTCATGCTCAACAACATCACCGAGGACTCGGTCTCGGTGTTCGACGTCACGACACTCGCCATGGGGGCCACGATGGCGGACGCGGTGGAGTCGACAGAGGGCAAGTACTCCAGCGTGCTGGGTAACATCGTCATCATGGACTGCCGGCATTTCCTGGACGTGCTCGTGAGCCAGAGCTGCCTGCTCGGCCCACAGACGATCACGCCGTCCGAAGGCTACTACTTCCCCACTGCAGCGGACCTCTTCAACCTCTCCCTCCCCGCGAGCGACTCCCTCAACATCCAGGACTACGCGATGCTGGTGGTGGTGATGCTGGAGGGCCGCTACGACATGTACTACGCCGACACGACGCCACGCCAGCAGAAGCTGACGGAGAAGTCCAACAAGCTCATGGAGGCGGTCGGTCTCAACTTTGATGGAACCGTGCAGTTCCCGGTGGAGACGATGATCGAGACATTCGACACGTTCCGCATCCTGATGACGGCGGCCTTCGTCACGGTTGTCGTTGGTATTGTCGTGCTCGGGTGCATCCTCATGTTCACACTGCTGCAGATCAACGCGGAGGAGCGCCAGTTTGAGCTTGCCATGATCCGCGCGCAGGGGATGCCGCGCACGCAGATCATCGGCATCCTTCTCATGCAGACCATCGCCTTCACCGTGCCCGGCACGAGCCTCGGCGTGGGGCTCGTCTGCGCCGCCAATGCGGTGGTGGAGCGGTTGCTGGCGAACTTCACGAAGGCGCCTGCGCGTCCCGGCGACGTGCCAGTGGTGGCCCTCGTCATTAGCATCGCGATGGGTCTGGTGTTGCCGCTCGTGGCGACCTACGGCCCGGTGAAGGGGGCGTTGAGCGGCAGCCTGCGCGACGCGCTCGACATCTACCGCCAGGCGTTCAACGAGGCGCACGTGAAGGCGATCCGACTTGAGGAGATGGGCCTGAGCATGTGGCAGATCTTTCTCGGCATCTTCCTCGTGATCGCGGGCTTCCTCGTGTACTACCTCATGCCGCTGAGCTTCATCTTCTCCAACTTGATGATGTTCTTCATCCTGCTCGACTTCGTCCTCATCTGCATGATAGCAGGGCTGTGCATGATGATGTACATTGTGCAGGGGCCCGCGGAGGTGGCGGTCCTGTACCTGCTGCTGTGGGGCAGCGAGACGCGTCTGTGGACGCTCATCCGCAAGAACCTGCGCAGCCACCGCGACCGCAACTCCAAGGCGTACATGATGTTCCTCCTGAGCGTCGCGTGCCTCGTCTCGTCCGGCATGATGTTCGGCATGCTCTCCACCATCTCCACCCAGCTGGCGGAGCTGACGGCCGGCGCGCCGGTAACGGTGACCTCCAACAGCTTCGGTAACCCGCTGGACCATGCCGACATCGACGAGTTCATGCGTGGCGAGGGCAGCCTCTACGCGACGCAGTGGGCCTACACCTCCTTCGCCCTCAACCAGTACCCGCAGATCCGGAGCGCCACACAGGTGGGCAGCCTCATCGGCAACTTCCGCACCCTCGGCGTGCGGGCGGTGACGGAGAACTTCATGGACGCCACCTACCCCGACTTCAACATGGTGCACAGCTACCGCCGCGGCTACGAGTACCCGACGAACACCTTCGGGCAGCGGGATGTGATCCGCAGCATGTACGAGTACCCCCCAACCCGCGAAACTACGGGGGAGCAGGACATCGTCGTCACCGGCTTCCCACCGCGCACCACCGTCCCGAACGTGTCGGCGAAGGAGTCGTACGTGGTGCCGATGCTCATCTCCTCCGCGGCGCAGGACGAGATCGGGCTGGAGGTGAGCGCGGCAGCCCAGCTGCGCTTCAGCTACCTGCTGAACGGGACCACCGATGCCACCAACACGGTCTTCTACCTCGAGCCGCGCGCCCTCATGAACCGCATCTCCGGCTTCCTCGCCGTCTCGTCCCTCCCCCTCCTCTTCAGCACCGGCACCATCCTCGTGCCGACGGATCACTTCCGTCGCCTGCTCGACCCCGTACAGATCGACTTCGAAGCGGGCAGCCAGGCCGTCATCATGGACGACGCCGTCCTCGAGGTGCGCCAGGCGGTGCTGTACGTGCAACTGCGCAAGGACATCACGAAGCGGCAGCGTGAGACGTTCGTGAACGCGCTGCAGGCACACACAGACACGCTCTATCACACCACCCTCGACACGCAAGCCACAGTGGAGCAGCTCAGCTCCGTGCAGAACCTAATCATGTACTTCTTCTACTTCACCTCTGTCATCTGCATCATCCTGTGTGCCTTCATGATGTGGGTCACGTTCATCTCCAACGTGCAGCTGAACTCGTGGACGTTTGGCGTGCTGCGCTCGCTCGGCTTCCGCACCGCGCAGCTGATGCGCAGCGCGGTCTACGAGGCGCTCTGCATTGTCGTCTCGGCCTTTGTCTTCGGGATGGCGGTCGGCATCGCTGTCGGGGTGACCATGGCGGTGGAGCTCTGCCAGATCATGGTGATCCCCTTCCACTTCACTTTCCCCTATGTGCTGGTCATCATCGTACTGGGCCTCGCCCTCATAGCCGCCGTCGTCGGCTCGATTGTGCCCTTCCTCAGCTTGCGTAACAAGCCCATCTCCTTTGTTCTGCGAGGCATTTGAGCGACAGCATGTGTCCTCTCCCCGCCGCCGATGGTCTGGCTCCCCCCTCTCCTGCCCTCCTTCTGTCTCTGTGTGTGTGTATGTGTATCTGTCGCGGGTTGCGAGTTGCGTGTTGCCTTTCTCTTCCTTCTTCTCGATGTCACACCAGGCACGCACGCACGCGCGTTTCTCTCTCTCTTACTGTTGTTGTCGTCGTCTGTTTTTTTTTTTTTTTTTTTTTTTTTTTTTAGTGTTTGTGTGTGTGGTTGGAGAAGCGGAGAAGCGGCGGTGGTGGCGGCCACGACGACGAGGCAGGAGTCAGCGCTGCCGCTAGCGAAACCCCTTGTGTTCTCACACACAAACACACACACACACACACACCCTCTCCCTCCCTCTCTCTCGCTCCCCTGCATCTCCGCACTCGCCTTCCCCCGCCACCCACACAACGACAACACGCGGCGCCGACGCACCTCCTCCACCTCACCCTCTCTACTCCTGGTACAAACGAGGGGAGGGGAGGCGGTGTGGGGAAAGCGTGGCGACCAAGATGGAGGGAGAGAGTTATGCACGCCGGGAGAGCGCAGATGACGCATGCGCGTGCACTACGTTTGTTGTGGAGGGGCGCTGTGTTACCTTCCTCCTCTCTTCTTTACGTGGGCTTCCCGCGCGTGCGTGTACCTGTGTGTGTGTGTGTGTGTCTACATGCGGCACGTCTTGTAGGTCTTACATCTCCCGTGCGCATTTATGTGACTGCGTGCGCTCCTCCTCCTTCTCCCCCCTTTTTTTTTTAGCTGGTGCACCTCTCCTATTGCGTGTGTGCGTGCGTGTATGTGCGTGTGTGTGTGTGTGTGTGTGTCTAATGGTGTGGTTGCACGATGGGCAATCTGGTGCAGCACCCCTCTCCTCCCCTCTCCTCTCCTCGCTCACACACTCGCTTTCTCTTTCCTTCACCACTGCACTGTGGCACGTCTAACTCGTGTGATCAGTCTTCTTCTGATGCGGCATACACACGCACCCGTGTGTGTACCTCTCCCGTGTGTGTGTGTGTGTGTCTGTTCAGTTGCTGCTTCGCGATACCTTTTTTTTTTTTGTGAGTGGATGTGCGTATGTGTTCGTGTGTGTGTGTGTGTGTGTGTGCCTTTGTTCCGCGTCGCAGAAGAGGTCGTATATGCCGAGTCTCGACGTTACCACCTTAAGAGGGAAAGCGCACGTTACTCGCACACACACGCACGAACACACACACGCATGCACGCACTCCGTCAATTGCTGCCCGCGCGAGAGTGATGGGACGAGGCGGAGGCGGGGGGTTTTGGGTAGCAGATTATCATATTGCCGTAGTGTCAGCTCACCGCACAAAAAAACTAGTGTGTTGGTACGTGTGTTCGTGTGTGTGTGTGTACATTTCTACAGGACCACAACGCGTGTCAGCGTGCGTCACCGCCCCCCTCCCTCCCCACGCACTCCTTGTCCGCTTTTTTGTGTTTTGTGTCTTGCTCTCGTGCTTTGTCCTCCTCTGGCGCCTTCTCTCTTGCTGGATCTGTTCCCGTCGCCGCGCGCACCTCGGCGAGCCTGTACGCGTCGGTGTGTGCGTCTGTGAGGATGAGAGAAAGATGTACAAAAAAAAAAGAAGAACACGTGATCGGTACTGTATGTGTACACATGTGTACCATCTCGTGCGCGTCTCTCCTCCTCTTTCTTTCTTTCTCTCTCTCTCTCTCTCCAGCGTACAGGATCGTGTGTGTGTGTGCGTGTGCGTTTGTATTATAGGCACCGATGTTGAAGACGGTATAGGTATCATCATCGACTGCAGACGCTGCACTGCGTCGCGCCTCGGGCACATGCGCAGGCGTGCCGGCGAGGGATGGAACGAGAGGGTCCTGTGGAGGAAAAAAAAAAAAAGAGGTGGTCTGCATACGTGCGTGCTTGTATGAGTGTATGTGTGAGTGTGTGTGTGTGTGTATGGCATAGATGTGGTGTTGTGCGTGGTGCACTGAGAGCCACACTCCACGTCGCCGTCTCGCCACACACTCACACCTACCACCACCTCCCACCATTCGCTCTATCATCTCTCCCCCCCCCCCGGTCACGACTCTGCTGCGTTGATCATCTTTCTCTCTCTCTCTTGCTGTTTCTCTCATCTTTCCTGTGCATTCATTGGTCAACGCTGCACCGAGTTTTTTGTTTGTTTGTTTGGAACACAGACAAAGAGGATAGAAGCGCACCTCCTCCTCCTCCTTCTCCTCCTCTCTTGCACTGGAGAGGAGAGGAGAGGGGTGGGGGCGGAAGGAGTGGGGAGGAGACAGACACTCGGAGAGAGAAGAGAACAGAAAGATGCGAGGACAGCGGCGACTGTTGGTCTCGTCGAGACGACCCCCCTCTCTCTCTCTCCTCTCTCCTTCTCACACTGTGTGGGACGTACACGTACACACACAGTCCCCTCCCACACACCTGTGCTGCCTGACATGTCATGGTGGACGTACCACACTTCATCCATTCATCCATCTCTCTTGCACATCTCTCTTCTTCTCTCCTCCTCCCAGTCCGCCCGATCACCACCTCATCTTTCTCTCTCTCTCCGTGCGCGCGTGTGTGTGTGTGTGCGATCCGAAGCTGCGCGCTCGTTGTGTGTACTGACCAACAAGTCGCACGTGTTGGACTGTTGCCTCCAAAGGAAAGAAAGCAAAAAAAAAAAAAAAAAGGAGAGGAAGAAGCGCAGACAGAGGCGTTGAGTCCCTCCTGCTTCCCTTCCCTTCCCTTCCCTCGTCGTCGCGGTGGGGTCTGCTGTGCTGATGGGATCCGCGTCGTCGGCGGACTCCAAGGTAGGTGCATCCGCTGGACGGCCGTCTCGCTCGCCCTCGACCGCGGGGCCGATCAGCACGACGGACACGGCCGGAGCGCCGCAGATGAGCTCCTCGCTCGCCGCCACCACCACCGGCCGCGGCACGCGCCGTGTTGGCGCCGTCACCCTGCACGACATCTGTGGTCACACCCACCACGGTGTGCCAGCCTACAGCAACGGCACCTCCAACACGTGGACAAACACGAAGAGCTTCCGTGATGGCGTGTTCATGGGATACCAGTGGCAGTGCGTGGAGTTCGCGCGGCGCTGGCTGTGGTCGACGCAGCGGCTGTTGCTGCCGGAGCGCAACTGTGCCTACTCCTTCAGCAGCTGCGCCTACGTCTACCGCCTCAAGGCGGACACGACACAGGGACAGGGCAGGGAGATGGCCGCCGCCGCCGATGCGCTGCTGGCGTCTCCATCGAGCGAGGCGATCACACCCGCGGCACGTGTGCTTCGCGGGCCGCGCGAGGACAAGGACGCGTGGGAGAAGGTGCCCGTCACGTTCATCAAGCAAGGCGGGCTTGTGCCGCCGGTGGCGAGCAGCCTCATCGTGTACCCGATGAGCTGGGGGAGTCCATGGGGCCACATCGGCGTCATCACGGAGGTGGACATGGAGCGGCGGCTCGTCTACGTGGCGGACCAGAACCGGTACTTCCACCACTGGAATGACAAGTCGCACAGCGCCGTGTTCCCGCTGGAGTGCGACAAGGGCCGCTTTTACATCCGCGATCACGAGAGCGAGTGCAAGGGATGGATGACCTTCCCCACTGTGGTGGCGGAGCACCGCGAGACCGTGCAGCAAGCTGGGTGTCTGTGACGCGGGACGCGGGAAGACCGGCGCATCGGCCACCCACCACCCAACGCACAGCACACCACCTCCCTCCTCTACCACACACTTGCATCCTCTCCGTATGTGCGGTCTGTGCCATGTCTATTTCCTGTGCTGTCTGTCTATCTGTCGGCTGTTGCTGCTTTGATGCCCTCTCGCTCCTCTTGTCTGCTCTCGTTGCCATTCATCTACATATTGTGTGCATCAGTGCACGTGTGTGTGTGTGTGTGTGTGCGTGTAAGTGTGTTCGCTCACGCCCCCGTTTGTGTGATGTGCCTACTCTGTTCTGCGTGTTTTCTTCTGTGTTGTCGTTTCCTCTTTCTATTTAGCTCTCGTTTCATTTGTTGTTGTTGTTGAGGGCGTGTCTCTCTCTCTCCCCCATCGTTGTCTGTGTTGGCGTATGGATGTCCCCTCTGTGTGGACCGGGCATGCGTGTGTGTGTGTGTGTGTGTGTGTGTGTGTCTGTGCGTGTGCATGGGAGCACCACAGCCCTCTCCCTCTCTCATGGGGTGGAGAGACACGGGAATCTCGAAGCCGCAGAGACAGACAGACACACACACATACACACACATACGTACACATACACATCTCTTCAACGTCTCCTCCACCTCCACCTTCACGAGCCCTCTTCCATCCCCCCTCCCCCCCCCCCCCCCCCCTCATCACTCCCTCTCTTTCACCTATTGTCACCCACCGCCCTCCCTCCTCCACTCTCTCTCTCTCCACATCGCCACCGCCCGTGACCTCCACGCGTGCCGTCGCAGCTGTACTGCAGAGGTGGAGGTGGAGGTGAGGAGGTGATGAGAAGGCAAATCGCTCCTCGTGCTACGCGTTTTGCCATTCCTCATCCCCCTCGCCACGCGACGCACCTTCTTCAACGACACACACACACACTCATACTCACACTCACGCATGCGTGTGTGTGCGTGCGTGCGTGTGTGTGTGTGTGTGTCTCTGTCTGTCTGTCTGTCTGCATTGATTCTGTTCTTTTTTTTTTTCGTATCTGTCTGTGCGAGTGTAAGTGTGTGTGAATGTGTTGTCATCGGGAGCAATGGAGCTCTCGGTGCCTCGATCTCGTGTTTGCGTTCGCAGAACGAAAGTACACACGCACGGAGAGACACATACACATACACACATGTATGTACACTCACAGATTCATCACACGCCTCCGCCTCTCCCCTCGCTCACGTGCGCGTGTGTGCACCACCACGACCGCCTCCTCTTCTTGGGTGGGTGCGCTTCACCTCAGTCTGCCTGTGTCCTTCCTCCCACCCGATCGGTAACGTGGAGAGGGGAGGAAGAAGAAGATGCGAGAGACAGTGAACGTTTCAGATTGCGCTACACGCGAGACACGCAATGGAGTTCACAGCCGCCGCTGCTGGGGGTTGCTGACGCTGCTGTGCTCTCACCCACTCTTCGCTCGTGTCGTTCCCCGCTCTGAGTTGGCGTGGCACACACACACACACACACACACAACGCATCCTCAGTTGAGAGTGGGGGAGTCAACGTGCGCTGGCCACATCGCGTGCTGCTCATCCCCTCCTCACCCAATAGTATCCCTCCTGGCCGTGTTCATGTGTGTGTGTGTGTGCGTTGGATCTCTGGTCGTCGTCTTACCATACCTGTCTATACCTGCTCCACGCTGCGTCTGTGCCCCCACCTCTTCCTCTTGCCTCCACCACACACACACACACACACACGTAGACACACACACACGTAGACGCTCCAGTCGCACGGCAGCGTCGAGGCAAGCAAGAGAGACCTCGGCCACTTGGAGGCTCCCGCGTCGCTGTCTTCCCTCTCCACACCTTCTCTCTGCCTCTCTCTCTGTCTCTCTCTCTCTCGCTCCGACGTGGTCCTGTCGGCAACGCTGCGAGCCGAACTGCTCCGTTGCGCCGCGGTCATGCAGGGCGGGTTGGTGAGTCTCTGACCGTGTGGGAGTGCGTCGGCTCCGCATGGCGTGGGAGGCAGAGACACAGCAGCAGCGGCGGCAGTGGGGCCACGTCCCAGACTCGCCGGGCCCTCACACAGCAGAACACGGAACAGCGCTCTCGCACACCTGCCCGCTCGCCGCCACCGCCAACACACCGGCGCTGCTGCGGTCTCAGACACACCACGGCGCAGCGCCGTCGCGCACGCCGCCGGCGTCTACCTCTCTCGCCGCGCACTCTGCGATGGCGGCGGTGGCGCGGCTCAAGGCGCGGTACACACCTCCCCACTACTCCCCACCGCCCGCCCTCCAGCGCAGCCGACTCACCACCGAGCGCGCCGCTGGTGTCGCCGGTGGTGCACCGAGCCGGAGGCCGCCGGAAGGCCCCGCCTCCCTCACCCAGTCGACGCCGTGGTCGCGCCCGGCGGTTGATACAGCGGCCCCGGCATCGTGGACAGAGTCCTGCAGGACGCTGGTGGCGCTCCAGGAGCGTCAACTCCTCTGCTGGCAACAGCTGACAGAGACGCAGCAGCTGATGGTGCACCACATCCAGCGGCTGCGGGAGGAGGTGCAACACGTGCACGAGGTGCTGCAACACCGACTGGGCAACTGCACCACCGCTGCTGAGGCAACAGACTCGACGGCGACCGACTTTAGAAAACGTCGCCGCGTGGACAGCGCAGCAGATCACGGCGCCGCGGCCGCACAGCAGAGCGCGGCGCCGCCCACCACTCGCCTGCTGGGCGAGAGCACCGCTTCCACGCCAGCGCCCGTGCACGACGCGTCCGCCGGTGCGGAGGTCGCCAAGCCTCCGACGTCACCGTTGACGCCGTGCGCCACTGTGGGCGACACCGGCGGTACTGCACACACACTGGTCTCCACCGACGCTGCGGACTGTGAGGCAGACATCTTCTTGCTGTAGTCAGTCTCGGCATCCTTGACCCCCCCCTTCCTTCCTCTCTTTCCCCACCACCACCAGCACCACACGACACTGATGCCGCCTGCAGCTCCGCCGCAGCTCCTTCTGTCTGCACATGTGTGTGTGTATGTGTGTGTGTGTGTGTGTGTGGCTCTGCTACTTTTTTTTTTTGTGTGTGTGTGCGCTGCTACGTGATGACACGAGTCTCTCATCCTCTGCCCACCTTCCGACCCACGTCGTCCTCTCAGCACACACGCATGCGTAACAGGGACGTCCCAACAGCAGTAGAAAGAGGCGCACCGGGGAGGAGTGACACTGTGTGTGTCTGTCTGTCTGTGTGTGTGTGTGTGTGTGTGACACACGCGTGATGATCGGTATCTTACTCTTGCTGTGATACACACCCACTCTCTCTCTCTCGTCTTCTCCATCCATCAGCAACGGCGCCGCTGAACGGGCACCACCGACGCAACGGTGGACAGGCGCACCCACCACACACAACGCGGCTGCGGGCTGCTGTACCACATACCCCCTGCCATAGAAGTCATAAGACACTCTCACAAGCACACACACACACGTACACGCACACACGCACACGCACACCAACAGCATAGACAGAGTGGGGCAGTGTCGTCTCACCCTTCGCACAAACACACACGGACACACGGGCACACACCCGCGCACGTTTGCACAGTCGTGCGCCTCTTCCCCCATCAATGGACAGCGGCTGGCAGTCGACGGTGGATCGAACGCTGCGCTCGACGGAGGCAACGCTGGAACAGCTGCAACACCGCCGCGTGAGCTACGACCGTGCGAAGCGCAAGGTGGACGACTACCTCGGCGCTTCTCCCGTCCAGGGCGGCAGTCCACCGGCCCTCGACATGATGGACCACGACGTGAACGTGCCCCCGCCGCTGCCCCCGCACCTCCGCTACCGCGCCGCGCGGATGACGGGGCCGTCTCCCCCAACGCAGACCGCGGTGGGCTACACCACCCCTCTGCGGCGGACCCATCTTCGGCCCTCCATCGCCGGCACCAGCGGTGGTGGTGGTGGGGAGGAGGAGCGAGCGGCCCTGGTGGACGCGGCCCTGTCCTCCTCGCCGCTGCAGCTCGTGAACGCGCAGGTGCGCGGGGCGCTCTTGGAGCTCGAGCTGGAGAAGGCGAAGCGCGCGGACAGCGTCCGCGAGCTGTCCTACCGCACCGCCGCTGAGCTGGCAGAGATGCGCAGCCTCATCACGCAGCTGCAGACGGAGAACGGCGCGCTCAGGCGGTCCGTGCGAGCGCTGGAGGGACGGCTCGGCTACGTCAGCGACGCCGAGGCTCCCACCCGGGCCATCGCGAACGGGGGCGCCGGTGACGGCAGCACTTACCTCTCTTCATCCGCTGCCATGGCACGACCACCTCGGCCTGGCGTGGTGACCACCTCGGCCATGGGCAGCGGGCTTGGCCCCGCACTCCCGGACGCGACGACACCGGTGGCGGTCCTCGTAGCGCGCATGGAGGCGGCGGAGGCCGCACTGGCCAGGCTCCAGCAGCAGGCGGATGACCGGCAGACACGGCAAGCGACGGTGCTGCGCGACCTTGTGAAGGCGGAGGTGCACGCGGACATGTCGCAGGTGCGGGCGCTGGCCCGCGACGCGGCCCGCGACAGTGCTGAGGAGCTTCTCAAGCTCCGCCTCTCCGCGCTGCAGTCGAGTCTGCAGTCGGACATACAAAAAGCGCTGCGCACCGCCGTGGCAAGCGAGACGGTCGCCCAGCACGCGCAGGAGCAGTGTCGGGAGTCCGGGCAGTCCCTCTCGGCCCGGCTGCACACGCTGCAGGGGCAGGTGGCGGAGTGGCAGCGCGCGCACAGCACCGCCGCGGCGAGCATCGGCAGCGGCAGCGCCATGACCGCCGCCGCCTCGGTCGCGGGGCAGCACGCGCAGGAGCGGCTCTCCGCGATGGAGCACAAGGTCGAGGAGCTGGCGGGTGGCCTGCAGGCCAAGGTGCAGCAGTGCCGTGCCGACGTCGCGGCGCTCACGGAGCGGTGTATGCAGCAGCACAAGGCTCTCGCAGGCGCCATGCAGAGCAAAGCAGAGGCGGCGGAGCTGCTCGTCGTGCGCGACCGCCTCGACGAGCAGCAGCGGAGAGGCGGCGGTAGTGCGTGGGTCTCGCGCGACGACGTGGTCGCCCTCTTGCAGGCACAGCTCCAGCCGGTGCAGGACGAGCTGCGCAGGGGGCTGGCGGCGACGCAAGAGGCGAACGACAGCGCTGACGCGTGGCGCCGGCAGACGGCGATGCGTCTGGCGGCGATGGAGGCGAGCAGGAAGGAGGCGCACGTGGAGAGCGCGCAGCAGGACCAGCAGTGGCAGAGCTGCACACGTGAGGTGCAGCAGGTGCGGGCGGATGTGAGCGGCATCTCGTCCCGCATCGCGGAGGCGGTTCGGCAGGTCAAGGCGGAGCTGACGGAGGTCTGGGAGGCCAAGACGCTGCTGCTGGAGGAGCGCGCGCAGCAGGTGCACCGCGAGCGGCAACTCGGGACGGACGCGCAGCTCCGGCAGCAGCAGCAGACGCTCGCAGACCAGCAGGAAGCGCTGCAGCGCGCTCGCACATCCGCGGAGTCGGCAGACGAGCGCCTGCGCCGCACCGAGGCGGCGCTGTCTGCGCTGGAAGTCACAGTGCCGCGCGCCGTCGCGGAGGTGCGTGACAAGTGTGAGGCACTGCAGGCGGTCGTACAGCAGACGTGTGTGCTACCGCTGACGCGGGTGCAGCAGGACGTGGAGGCGGTGCAGCGGCGCCTCCAGTCTGTCGAGGAGGACCGGTCTCGTCTCGGCGCTGGCTGGACGCAGCAACTCGCAGAGGCGAAGCAGTACCACGACGAGCGCGCGCGACTCACACGAGAGATGCTGGAGCAGCGTCTCGCCCATCACAAGGAGATGTACGAGGAGCTGCGCGCACAGCAGAGCCAGCAGCGCCGCGCCGCCGAGGAGCAACATCAGCAGCTCCTTGATCGTCTTCGTCAGACACAGGCACAGGCACAGACACAGCAGCCGCGGGAGTCGAGTGTGGCGTCCGCGCCGCCGATGGCGCGGGAGGCGCCGCCTGCCGAAGCAGAGCGTAGCCCCGTGCAGACACAGGCGGCCGCGGCGGCAGAAGAGCACCATCAGCGCGATCTGCAGCTGCTCGCGAGTCGGCTCGAGGAGCTCCACGGACGCCTCGGCACGGTAGAGGCGGCGTGCAGCAGCGTACGGCAGACCGTCACCGAGGCAGCCGCGTCGCTCACGACTCGCGTGGCGGATCTGCAAGACCGGACAGACGCGGCGGCGGACGACTGGCGACGGCGGCACGACCAGCTCGAGCATGACACGGCACAGCAGCTCAGCGCACTGTCACAGCGCTGCGCTGAGGCAGAGGCGTCTGCAGACACCTCGTCGGCGCGTGCCGCTCGCCAACTCGAGGCCGCGCTGGCGCCGCTGCAGCTTGTGTCGCACCTCGCCGCTGACGAGGCGTGCCTCCAGCATCTCGCACTGCGCCTGCGTGAGCATCTGGCAATGCCACCCGACAACGCCGGCGCTCTCCTGGCGGAGGCGCAGACACGACTCGCCGCCCACGCCGCTAGCCTGGAGGCGCTGCGCGCATCTCTGCACGAGACGCAGCGGGAGGTGACGGCACTGCAGGAGGAGCGCGTCGCGAACGCCGCCGCGCACACCGCCGCCGCGGCTGCAGCAGTGGCGAGGTTGGAGGCAGAAGTGAGCCGGGTGGCCGACGACCTCCGTGACGGCGGTGAGCGCGCGCGCGCGCAACACGCCTCGATGGAAGCGAAGCTGCAGCTGCTCGCGGTGGAGCCGCTGACCACCCTCGCCGTGGAGGTGGCGGCGCTGAAGCCGGTGGTGGGGAACCTGCCGATCGAGCTGACCCGGCTCTCTGATCAGTACACCGCGCTCCACGATGCGCAGCGGCAGCAGCTGCCCACGCTGCAGCGGTATGTGCAAGATATCATGGAAGTTGTGGAGTCCAACCAGGCGGCGCTGCTCGACCCGCTCCAGCTCCGCCTGCGCGCCGCCGAGGACCGTCACAAGGGCCTGCAGTCTCGGCTGGAGGAGTCCACTGCGGCACACGAGGCGGCGGCGGCGGAGCGCGCGCAGGTGTGGCTGCAGAGGGCGGAGCAGCAGCAGGCGCAGCTGCACGATACGTTCGTGGGCCACCTCGAAGACGTGCGTGGTGCTGTGGTGGCTGCACAGGCAGACGTGGACGCCGTGTCGAGACGCGTGGCAGCCGCTGAGGCAGCGCAGGCAGAGACGACGGCCGCCGTGACTGCCCTGCAGGCCGCACCCGCCACCGCCGCACCTTCGATGCCTGAGAGCGCACTGGTCGGTGCCGCGGCAGAGGAGAGCGCGCCACTGCCTGTGGCCGAGTCTGACGCCGCCGCGGCAGCCGATCTGCGCGCCTACGTTGAGGACGTGGATGAGCGGCTCACACAGCTGGAGGACCAGGCGAGCGACGCTGTGACGGTCACGGCCGAGATGCTTGGCGCCTTCCGTGACCAGCTGCAGCACGTGGTCGGCACCTTCGCTGCCGCCGCCGCCGCCGAGCTCGCCGGCCGCACGGCGGCGGGGACGACCGCGGCGGATGCGGTCACGACCACACCAACCGCCGCTGCAGAGCCGCCGATCGAGAGTCTTGCGGACGTCTTCCTCTTTCTTCTTCATCAGCTGCACGAGCTGCAGCAGGCACTGCGGCAGCTGCAATCCAACACCGTGGACACGCTGGAGATTCTCGAGCAGCACGAGGAGAGTGTGGCGCCCCTGCCTCTGCTCCAGCACACCGTCGAGGTGATGGCCGCCGCGCTCGCCCCACTCGCGGAGCGCCTCGGCGTCGACGCCGGCGCCTTCCGCGCCATTAGAGCCGAGCAAGAGCAGCAACACGGACACTCTCGCAACGCCGCCCTCTTCCCTCCTCCGCACAGCAGTGGGAGCAGCGGTGGCAGCGACGACAGCGGCGTGGGTGGCGACGACAGCGGCGTGGGCGGCGGTGGAAGCAGCGAGGTGCAGCGCGGTGGGTGGGCGAGAGAGTGACACGCGAGCCCCGCTCGGCATGCTCCTCTTCCTCTTGTGTGTGCGTGTGCGTGTGCGTGTACGTGTGTGTCTCTGTTTGTGCGTCTGTGCGATTGTGTGTTGCAGAGCCACGGGTGGGAAGCGAGAGTGCGGCAAGGCGCTCTGTCGCATGCTCCACATCGACGCTCTTCTGAGCAGAGTGCCGTCTCCGTCTACGCGCACGTGTGTCGGTACCCTCCCAGTCGTCCTTTTCATTTATGTGTGTGTGTGTGTGTGCAGCAGCGCTGAGAGGAGCGGATGAAGGTGGGCTCGTCAGTCCAGCAACGTCGCACCTCTGCCGTCGCACTGTTCGTATCGTCGTCTCCCTCCCTCCCTCATCCACACGCCGTCAGCACATCGAGCACCCTCCTTCTCCTCCTCCTCCTCCTCCACTCTCTCGTCTCTCCATCGCCTTCTTCACTGCCCTCCACCGCACCTCGCCGCGTCGCTGATAGTGGAAGACGGAGAGATACAGGAAGGGGCAGACCGAGCCGCAGAAGCAGCCCTGCACACACACGCACACTCACTCACGCGTCACCACCTCTCACAGCCATCGCCTAGCGCACCGGCCATGACGGCCTCCTCTGTGGAGCTGGAGCAGCTGAAGCGGCGCCTCGTTGCCCAGTACGAGACGCAGATCAGCGCTCACGTCGGGACAGCGCCGTCGTCCGCCGTCCCGTCCTACATGTATCAGCAGCTCCTGTGTCTCCGCGCCGGTCGCCCTGTCGGCGCGGCGGCAGAGCTCACAAGCACCGCCGACAGGGTGCAACTCCTGGCAGAGAACCAGCCGCCCGCAGCTGTGATGCTCCTGCAGCGCATGCACAAGGCGCAGGAGGAGAGCGTGAGACTACTGGCGGTGCGGGCAGCCCCAGCGGATGGATCAGCGACTGGGCAGGCGACGGTGAGGCCCTTCTCAGCGGAGGACCGAATGGCGCTGCTCTCCCGCCTCGCTGAAGCTGGTGCGTCGACACACTCGTCACCGCCGGAGGTGGACGCCGCCGCCGCCGCCCCCGCCACGCCTGAACGCGCCGAGGCATCAGCAGTCCAGGACGAGCACGACGACGACGATGACGACGCGACCGCAGCTGCGACCTCTGAGGCCCTAGCCAGCGACGCCGGTGCGTCCCCGACGAACGAGGAGCCGCACAGCGCAGCGGAGGTGCCTGAGGCGGGGTCAGACTGTGGTCGAGAGGAGCAGCCGTGCATCGAGACGTCTGTGTCCGCCACGTCCCCTCCACACTCACCACAGTCGCCAAACGCAGCGTGTGTATAGCAGTGTGAGAGGGTGTGCCCTGCCCTCGCTGATGTAACCTACATGGAACACGAACTACCTTCCCCTCCTTCCTCGTAGAAAACACAGACGTGTGCCGCTGTGTGTAGTGGTGGTGAGTAGTGGAGCGGTCGACAGCGTCTGTCGACGTGACCCACACATGCTCTCCGTCTCTCCTTCTTCCGCTCCTCTCTGTGTGCCTCCCCCATCCTTTCCAGCCTCTCTCTCTCTCTCTCCACCGCCTCCCTTCGTCGTCGCCGTCCGCTGTGCGAGTGTGGCGGTCTCCTCGCGCACCGAGTCACTTGCTATCGCTTCGGCCCCAGGATCGCACGCGCGCTCCTTCTCCCCCCAGTCGCACCTCTCCACGTTGAACACACTCACGCTCGCCCACACGCGCGCACACGCGAGCACACATACACACGTTCATCACACACCTCCACGTACTCGACTCTTGTCTTTCTTCCTCTGCTGCTCTGTCGCTGCCTCTCCCTCTCTGCCCACCGCGGCGTGTCTGTCTGCGCGCCACTGCAGCACACCATTTGCGGAGGGACGATATCACAGTAGCGCCGCACACGTAACGAGATCACATCTGTCTCTCTCTCTCACTCCTTTGTGGTCTGTGTATCTCCGCCCGCCAACTCTGCCAACCTCCCCCCCCCCCCCACTCGCCTCCCCTCTGCACCGCAGCGTCCAACCGCGAACCGTGTGTGCGCGCGTACGTCAGCGGACTCGTGACGCTCTCGAGAGTGCGCCGCGCTCTCTACCGAACACGAAGGGAAGGGAGGGAGGTTTGTCAGCGCAGCACCGCGGGTGTGCGTCGATCGTCACACACACATACACACACACACACACACATACACACAAGCAGGATGGGCCAAGCGAACACGAAGGACCCGAAGCGGCGGCGTGTGGGGGCGCCTGGGGTGGGCGTCGGCGGCGGCGGCAGTCGCCCCCCTGGCGTGCGACCCACAGCGGTGAACGACAGCGTGCTGCAGCTCTCCGGCGCCGGCGCCAGCCGTCACTCCGACCCGAGTCGCGCACACAGCACGAGCCGAGGGTCGCTGCCGCACCCGCCGTCTGGTCCGGTCGGCGGTGCGGGCTCCATGTCGGCCGGCTCCCCCGCCGCCACGTTCCCCATCGTCCTGCGCTACCAAGACCAGGACGTGCGTGCGCTCATCGAGGCGCGGAGGCCCGTGTACGTGGCGGTGGAGGCGATGAACTGGCAGCCGCTGCCCATGACGCCGAGCGCCGACTCCTTCTACGCCCTCCTGGAGCTGCCAGCCGGCAACCACAACTACCGCTTCCTCGTGAACGGGATGGAGGTGGTGGACAGCACGCAGCCCCTGGCGCCGAGCCGCGCCCCCTCCGACCTACCCGTGACGCCGCAGCAGCTGGTCGGCGTGCCGGTGACGCAGCCGCTGCCGAAGCCGAACCCCGCCCGCGATGGCATGCCCGCCAACACCATCTGTCTGAACGACGTGCTGCTGGCGACCAAGGAGGATGACGACATCATGGACAACGGCGAAGGCTGGGGCCAGGAGCCCATCATGTTCGAGGAGTCGCGCAAGTACCCGCCCATCGTCCCGCTGCACCTCCGATACACGCCGCTCAACACCCCGCCGACGCTCGTCCGCTGCTCCCGCGATGGCCGCCTGGCCGTCATGGACAGAAGTCTCGAGCACACCTCCCGCATGCCGCCGGAGCACCTGCCCCTGCCGCTCAGCGTCACCATCAACCACGTCTACTTCCAGCGCCGCGAGGACCACGCTGTCATGGGGGTGACGACCCGCTACTGCAACAAGTACACGACGGTGGTGTACTACTCTCACCTGCCAACGAACCCCGTCGACTCGCTTGAGCCGCTCAAGACGTGACGGCGCTGGACACGTGCCCGGAGCTGCCGGGAGAGAGGGAGGAAGGGAGCTACACTCGCCCCCTTGACACGCCTCCATGGACAACACCAACAACCACACACACTGCTGTACACACACACACGTACTCGCCTTCGAGGCTCTGTAGGTCACTGAGTCGCGGTTCGCCAGCCGGCACGTCTCTCGTGTCAACGTGTGTATGACTGTGTGCCTGTTGTTCTTGATGGAGGAGCAGAATGCCACGTGTGTGCGTCGCTCTCCTCCGGTGCGCGCTCGAGAGGGTGCGGTGTCTCCCGTCTGTGCTCCGTCACATCTGATGAATGAAGGCGGACCAAAAAAAAAAAAAAAAAAGCGTCCGCAGCCGTGCGGACGCGCTCTGTGAACCGCCGCCTCGCCGTGTGCGCAGCGTTGCCTGTATCTTCCCCATCACCATCACCACCCGTCGAGTCGCTGGCCGTGCTGTTCCTCATCCCGTCACTTGCAATCACACAATCCATTCTGTGTGTGTCTGTGTGTGTGTGCCTCCCCTTCCTCTCTCCCTCTCGACGCCGGTGTTGGGGCACGCGTGTTCAAGACGCGTGAGACGGCTCGGTAGACGCGAATGATGCCACGTGTCACTGCACACCCATAGCGCCAGAGGAGGAGGAGAGGAGGAGAGGAAGGGAGAGGAGAGGGGGGAGAGGGTGCTGGCTTCGATTGGATGCGATGCAGCTCTTGTCTCTCCCCTCCGCCCTCACACACACACACAGAGAGTGAGAGAGTAATATGGAAATGTTCATGCGCAGACGCGCAGGTGAGAGTAGACGGAGGGAGCATGCCAATTGGAGCTCTCCTCCACTTCCTCCACCTCGCCTCCTACCAGCCACCCACTGTCTCTCCCTCGCACACACACACACACACACACACACACACATAACTCTGTGCCTCTGCCCACCCCGGCATCACCACGACACGCGACACCACAGCTCCTTCTCCCTCCCCTCACTTACTATTGCCTGTCTCTCTCTCTCTGCCTCCTCGCCCCTTGCCTCTCGCGCCTCATCCGCGCTCCACGGGCACATCTGACTCCAGAAGCGGCACGCGAGTGGGAGAGGTGATGGCGAGGTCGTCGCCGCCGCTGCTGCTGCCTGCCATGGCTGCGGCAGTCGTGGCACTGGTGTGTCTCCACTTTATCGAGTTTGCCACAGCATCCACTGACACCGTGGGTGAGAGTGGCGCTGGCGCCTCCGCCGCGCAGCCCATCGCTGCCCTCGCCGCCCGTGCCCGGCACGCGGCAGAGCAGATGCTGGCACCCGTCGCAGCAGCACTGCTCCCCTGTCTCCCTACACCGGTGCGCGAGCTCGGACCGGCCTTCGCGCACGGCGCGGCGTCTCTGGTCATGATAGGTCGTCGCGCACGCGCGGTGCCGGCGGCGGTGAACGGCGCGCACGGTGATGCGGTGCTGCAGCACACGGCGTGCAAGTTCGTCTACGCCGCCGGCGCTGCGGGGGCCGAGCTCGCGCTGCTCAAGCTCGTCTACCGCGAGCCGTACCGGAACCAGCGCAGGAACCCGATCAACAGCTTCTTCGCGACGGCGACCGGCTTCGCCATCCTCGTGCTTCTCACCGCCCTGCCAAACGATCTGGTAGACACGAGCCTCGTCTGCGTCTTGTGCTTCAAGCTCTCCAGCGAGGTCTACACACCCGCCATCGTGTGCGGGCAGCTGCTGCGCGTGTACGCGGCGGCCGTCGTGCCGGCGCTGCCAACGGTCTCCACCGCCTACACGGCGCTTCTCGCCTACTGGGCGGACGGCAGCGCAACTGGACTTACCCGCACGCAGGTGCGCGAGGCGTGGACGGAGCTCGTCTTGGCTGCACTCGTGGTGGGGGCCATCGCCTTCACCACGTCAGCGCGCCGCACCGCCAGCCCGGCGGCGTCTCAAGAGCCGGAGAGCGACGGGGACACCTACTACGACGAGTAGTGTGTGCCACACACACACACACACTCATATGCACACCCGCGAATAGATGCGCTGGTTGGCTCGCACGGCACGATCTTTGGCCGGCGTACCGTTGGAGGACACCGCGCTCGTCGGATGTACCGTGACCTGCTGCGGCCACACGTAGACACACACACATACATACATACACACCATCACGCCGATCCCTCTGCCCTCTCTCACCTCCTCCGATTCTGAGTTCTCCCGTGAATGTGTACACATTTGTGTGTGTGTATGTGTATGTGTGGCCCATCCACCCTCTTATCTCTCACCTCTCTCTCTCCACTGTCTCCATTGTCTGCTGCTCCCCCCCCCCTCTTCCCCTCATCCCGCACCTCCGCATGTGCTCGGGAAGCGCACGTCACGTCACGCAGAACAAGAGCACCGCCACACACACACATTCACACACACACACACACACATTCTCACACACACAGGGTTTCCATGACGACGATGAACAAACCCGCGTTCACCACGAATCCTGACCGCATTGAGCGGCTTCAGGTGAACTACGATGAGGGCCTGCTGCGGGAGAGCATGCCGACGGCCGATCGCGAGAAGCGCGACCTGCAGTGCCTCCACGTCTCCCACGAGAAGCTGATGTTTCTCTTCCAGAACGCGATGGAGGGCTACAGCCGCAGTGTCAAGAACCAGAAGGTGAAGGAGTACAACGACACCTACCTCGCCGCCGCCGCCGCCGCGGCGCCACCCAAGGCGGAGAGCAAGTCGCGCTTCAGCTTCCTCTAGTACCCACGCACTTGCTCCCTCACAGGAAAGAGTAGGGGAGATGGATCAGTGCATGTCGTATATGAATGCACATTGTGTTCGTATTCTGTGCGCTCGTGATTGGTGTTGGCTGATCGCTGGCGATCTATCCTCCTGTCGAAGTGACGCCTGCACTTCTGCTTCCCTTTTTACGTTGGCGCGCAGGAGAGGGGGGCAGTGGCGGTGTCGTCGCCTGTCGCCGATCGCGTCACGAGGCAGCTGTTGCTCGCACTTTCACCAAAGGTAGCACACATGCACACACACACACACACACGCGTACATACACAGACGCAAGGACACTTGACTGGCATGTGCATCCCTCGATACAGAGGTCATCAAAAACAAACAAAAAATGAAGCACATGCACACACATACACGCGTGAGGCTCTGGATGTGGAACACCGGTGCTTTGAGGATGACGACATCACCGGTGTCCACAAGCGCTGCACCGGAGCGCGCCTCGAGGCACTCACACACCCCTCCTATGTCTCCTCGTAGCAGCAGCAACAGCAACAGTAGCAGCACACACACATATCCTCCTTCTACGGCTCTCCACCCCACGCGTCATCATCGCCGTCGCTTTAAAGAAAGAAACACACACACACTCAAAACACGCTCACACGGTGTCCTCCACTCTCTTCACACACCATCCTATCATCACGACCACCACCGCTGTTCGCTACGTGGCACTCATGAACGCTCCCGCCTTCACCACCAACCCCCGCCGCATCGCCCGCCTGCAACACAACTACGACGAGGGAGCGCAGCGGGAGAAGATCTCGGCCGCGGAACGCGAGCAGATGGACAAGCAGCTGCTCGTCTTGGAGCCCGAGCATGTGTCGGCGCTCTTCGACAGCGTGAAGGCGCTGCAGAAGATGAAGAGCAACGCAGTCGAGTCGGCGTAGGACGGCGCCACGCCTCCAGCAGGAACGGCGGAGGAGGAGGTCGAGATCGACTTCTCCCTCCCCCCACTTCCTCAACTGCGTACTGCAAGTCCATGTCCTTCCCGCACTGACCATCCCTCCTTCCCTCTCCTTCACACAGACACACACAGACAGAAAACACATAGCACACACGCAGCGGGAGACGCGCATGCGTGCGCTGCCGCCTTCACGATGGCCCTCAGAAATGGGCGTGGGTGTGTATCTTGCGCTCTCCGTCTCTCTCTCTCTGGCTCTCATCCTACTCGGTCTGCGTGTCCTTGTTAAGCAGCTCCTCTTCCGTCTCTTTCTTTTTTTTTTTTTTCGTGTAGCGTCACCGCGACACACAGACAGGCGCACACACGTATGTGTGTGTGTGTGTGTGTGTGTCTGTGTGCATCGCAAACTCACATCAAATATACAAAAAAAAAAATGGAGAAGAGAGAGTAACAGGGGAAAGTTGTGTTCACCCGTCCTTCCATCCCATCCCATCCCATCCTCTCTCTCCCTCTGTGTCTTCTCCATTACCACCACTGCCACCGCGTCGTTGTGGTCAAGACGGTCCTCACACACACTCACTCACAGACACACACACACACGCCTCACAGCGCAGCGGCACGGCACGTACAGTAAAGGGTGTCATTGAGGCGCCTGGCGAAGGGGGCGAGAGAGGAGGAGAGCAAGCATGCCGTCCTACGAGAGCCGTCACATGCTCCGGGTGCTCGACACGCCCCAGGCCCTCGCCACGGCGTTCATCGCCTACTGCAAGCGCCACCACGTGACGACGCGCGGGTGGTGTCGCGTAGGCTACGTGCAGCGCTCCCCGCCGCCGCCGCCTCAGCCGCACTCCAACTCGCACTCCGGCCCACACACCCTGCGCGGTCTCATCGCAAATAAGGACATCGCCAAGGACGAGAACGTCGTCATGATGCCCGTCACCGCCTGCCTCCACCCGGGCACGGCGTTCCGCTGCGAGCCCTTCTGGAAGCTGCTCGCGCCGGAGGTGCAGGACGCCCTGCGCGGCGTGGAGTGCGCCTACAACTCCCGCGTCGCCGACCGCAGCCTCATACGCCACAATCAGCTGCTCCTCGCCCTGTACCTCACCTACCTCGTGCTGCTGCGCCAGCGGGACCCGGCGCAGCTCGCCGCCACGCCGGGCGGCGACGCCGTTGACTACATCGACTTCATGCCGCGCAACGAGGGCAACTTCGAGCAGCTCTCCGCACACCTCGCCGGATGGCTCGACGCCCCGGTGCTCTGCCGCAGCGCGCAGGCCTCGCTCGCCGCCCACTTCCAGCTCTCCCAGGCCGAGGTGCGTCCCGTCATCATCTACGCGCTGTGCATGATCTACAGCCGCATGGTCCCGGTGGACCACCGCGCGTGTTTGCACTTCGCCTTCCGATCCACCCCCTTCGCCAACGCCTGGGACGACGTGGAGGCGACAGCGGCCCTCGCTGCCATTCCGCCGCCGTCCTCGTCTGCGGCACCTGTGGGCTGCAGCGGTGGCGGCGACACGCACTCCACACTGGTGCGCGAGCCCATCTCCTTCCTCTGCCCGGTGATCGACATGTGCAATCACAGCGACCGCGAGAACGTGGCAGTCATGGTGCCCGATCGCGCGGCGCCATCGTCGGTGACTGGGCCGGTGATCTGCCTGCGCACCCTCCGCCCCATCGCCAAGGGGGAGGAGCTCACGATGACCTACGGAGCAGCCCCGCACGAGCTCAAGCTCATCTGGGGGATGCAAGAGATCCTGCACTGAAGCGAGCCTGTGCGTCTGCGCACAACAGAGCTAGTTAGCGAACGAGACGAGAGAAGTGGACCGACAAGGGACAGCATCGCCCTCCTCCCCCCTTCCTTCGACATACGAGCGGACCGCAGCCCATGTGTCTCTCAAAGTGGAGAGTTGGGGTGTCGGATAGGTGAGTGTGGCTGTCCTCCGCCCACACACACACACACACACACACACGCACGCAAGCATGTATGCAACTGTCCGCACCCCACATGTGAAAGCGAACAGCCAACTGCCGCACAGTCACCGGCCACATCTCGCCATCACCAATACCACCCTCCTCCTCCTCCTCCCCTTCTGTCGTCTTCCTCCTCCTTGCCCACGTGCTTGGTGGTGGTGTTTGTGTGTGTGTGTGTGTGTGTGTGTGTGTGTGTGTGTGTGTGTGGGACAGCCCCCCCTTGCCGCGCGTCTTCGATGCGCGCCGCGGCTGTGTGCCGGCACGGCGCTGGCCGGCAGTGGATGCAGCGGCAGTCGCAGGACGCCTTTGTCGCCAAGGCACGCCAGGAGGGTTACATCGCCCGCAGCGCCTTCAAACTCACGCACATGGATGATCGCTTCCACCTCTTACACAGACACCGGACCCGTGTGGTGGTGGACCTCGGCTGCAGCCCAGGCGGGTGGTGCCAGGTCATCCGAGAGCGCGCCGGCGACCGCTGCCTCCTCCTCGGCGTCGATCTGCTGCCCATGAAGGCGCAAATCCCAAACGCCATCGTCGTGCAGGGCGACTTCACCGACGCGGCGACGCAGCGGACGCTTGTGGGGCACCTGACACACCGCACCGCCGCGCCTGGAACGGCGCCGTCATCCCCGCAGCCTGCCACGTCCGTGGTGGACGTTGTCACGTCGGACATGTGCCCCAACAGGATGGGCGGGTTTCAAGACCGGCAGCGCATCGCGCAGCTGAACCTGCAGGCCCTCGACGTGTGCGCGCCGCTGCTACGCGAAGGGGGGCACTTCGTGTGCAAGGTGCTCGGCAGCCGCGCCGCCTATGAGGAACTGTGGCACCGCCTCTCGCGTCTCTTCCTCACCGTGCACGCGTGCAGGCCGCCGGCGAGCCGCACGCACAGCGACGAGGCCTTCCTCGTCGCCCTGGAGAAGCTCGCAGAGCCGCGCTCGCTCTCCCGCATCGCCCACGGTGGCACGGCTCGCCTCCCAGCCATGCCCACCGGCAGCGGTGGTGGCGGCAGCGGTGGCGGCAGCTTCGGGCTGGATGACTGGCCAGGGTTCGGGCGACGCGGCGGACGGCAGAGACAGTAGAACCACCACCACCTCGCCCTCCCCCCCGCTCTCCTCTCTCCTGGATGCCAATGGCACGGCGCTACACGTGTGTTGCCGTGCTGTGTCGTGTGTCGTGGAGACACCTTGTCACACACTTCTACCACCACCACCACCACACCCCTCTTACGCCTGATTGCAGAGCATACGCCGGACAAAAGTGATTGTGTTGGAGCAAGAGTGTGCGTCATGGAGTCTGTGCGTACGTGTTACTCTTACGTCTGTGGGCTCTATGGAGAGTAGACGTAGCGGCGCTGCTGCTGATGTATGCACCTCTGCCCCCTCACGACCTCTTCCCTCTCCCCGTCTCTTCCATCACCCCATCACACACACACACACACACGCACACGCACACGCACACGCACACGCACGCAGCAGTCTGTTCACCTCCCACAAGAGACATACACAGACACACAACACACACAACAAAAAAAGAACAAACAAACTCATTTCCCTTACCTTCTCCTCTTCTCCCACAACCCCCTCCCCTTCTCCTTGCGCTCTCGGTCGACATACAGAGACACACACGTCAGCCCCCGCCTCCACCCACTCATCGTGCCTCCCCTCCCCTCCCCTCCCCTCTCTCTTCCTCTCTGTGGGTCTTCGCTGCATCAGTGTCATCCCTCGCTTCTGTGTCCACATTCTCTCTCCCTCCCTCGCTCCCTCCATCGACCTCCTCTCCTCCTCTCCCACCCTCTTCGCGCGCCTCGCCGCTCTGCGTGTGTTTGTGTGTTTGTTTGTTTGTTTTTTTCTGAGAGAGGAGTGTGTGTGTGTGTGCAACGGGTGAGAGGTGCTGCAGGTCGTTCATCGACGCTGATTGATTGATTCTTCTTCGTAACAAAAAAAAAAAAAGAAATACATAAACGTACTCACACACGCTGTGAGTGCGCCGTGTGGAGAACAGCAGCGCCCCCCCCGTCCCCCCTCCCCTCGGCTCCTTGCTCTCGCAGCCATGAGCGACAACCTAGTGTCTCTGTACGCGGGGTCGTCGCGATCCTTGGTGACACCATGCAGTCCCTCCACCCCACTGGCGGCCTCGCAGTACGTGCGCGACTTCAAGCGCGTGCTCGACTCTAACATTGTGGAGCCGACAGAGTCGAACAGTGAGCGGTCGCACGTCGGCCCCCACCTCGGCTCCCGCATGCACGTGTACGAGTACTCCATCGAGCAGAACGACGCCTTCTGGGCCGAGATCGCGCGTCGCGACTTCTACTGGAAGCAGACGTGGGCGGACGACCAGCACGTGAAGTCGTACAACTTTGACAAGTCGAAGGGGCCGATCTTCGTGCGGTGGTTTGACGGCGCCGTGACCAACGTCTGCTACAACGCGCTGGACCGCCACCTGCCGGCGCAGAAGGACCGCGTCTGCTTCTACTTCGAAGGAAACGACCCGAACGTCGCCGAGACGATCACGTATGGACAGATGTACACCAAGGTGGTGGAGCTGGCGAACGTCATGAAGCACCAGTACGGCGTGCAGAAGGGCGATCGCGTGGGCCTCTACCTGCCCATGATCCCATGCGCCGCCGTCGCGATGCTCGCGTGTGCCCGCATCGGCGCCGTGACGACTGTCATCTTTGGCGGCTTCTCGGCGCAGGCGCTTAGCTCGCGATTGAAGGACGCCGAGGCGAAGCTGCTCATCACGGCCGACGCATCCTCGCGCGGCACCAAGCCCATCCCGCTGAAGGATGTTGCGGACGAGGCGCTGAAGGAGTGCGAGGAGGCAGGTCTCTCCATCGCGTGCCTCGTCGCGGAGAACGCGAACCGCCAGCACTGCACCATGAAGGATGGCCGCGACACGTGGTACGGCGATGCGGTGGCGCGGCTGACGCCGGAGCAGCACGAGGAGTGCCCGGTGGAGTGGATGGAGGCGGAGGACACGCTCTTCCTGCTCTACACCTCCGGCAGCACGGGCAAGCCCAAGGCGATCGTGCACACGACGGCCGGCTACATGGTGTACGCCTCCACCACCTTCAAGTACAGCTTCGACTACCACATGGACGACGTGTACTTCTGCACGGCCGACGTCGGCTGGATCACCGGCCACAGCTACGTCGTCTACGGCCCCATGATCCACTGCGCCACCTCGGTGCTCTTCGAGGGCCTGCCCAACCACCCCAACGCATCGCGCTGGTGGCAGCTGGTGGAAAAGTACAAGGTCTCCATCTTCTACACGGCACCGACGGCGATCCGCTCCCTCATTCAGGCCGGCGACCAGTACGTCACGGCGAGTGATCGCAGCACCCTGCGCGTGCTCGGCTCCGTTGGGGAGCCGATCAACGTGGAGGCGTGGAAGTGGTATCACTCCATCGTCGGCGAGCGCCATTGCGACGTGTCCGACACGTGGTGGCAGACCGAGACGGGCGGCCACATGATCACACCGATGCCCGGGTGCACCCCCATGAAGCCCGGTAGCGCGACGCTGCCGTTCTTCGGTGTCGTGCCCGCCCTGCTGGACCCCACCACGCTGAAGGAGATCGACGGCGTCGGCGAGGGTCTCCTGTGCATCGCGAAGCCCTGGCCCGGCATCGCTCGCACCATATTCAACGATCACGAGCGCTTCGAGCAGACGTACTTCAACATCAACGGCTTCTACCTGACCGGCGACGGCGCTCGCCGCGACGGGGACGGCTACTACTGGATCACCGGCCGCGTCGACGACGTGCTGAACGTGAGCGGCCACCGCATCGGCACCAGCGAGGTCGAGGACGCCGTCAACACCCACCACGCGGTGGTGGAGAGCGCCGTGGTCGGCTTCCCACACGACATCAAGGGCGAGGGCATCTACATCTACGTCGTCTTCCGCAACGGGATGGAGGTGACGCCGAAGCTCTTGAACGATGTGAAGGCGACGATCCGCAAGGTGATCGGCCCGCTCGCCACGCCGGATGTGCTGCAGGTCGCGCGTATCGGACTGCCCAAGACGCGGTCTGGTAAGATCGTGCGGCGCATTCTGCGCAAGGTGGCGGCGAGCCTCTACACAGAGATGGGTGACACCTCGACCTTGGCGAACCCTGACGTCGTTGACGACCTCGTCGCGGAGCACAAGAAGCTGTGCCCTCAGTAGTAGCGGACGGTGCGACTGACCACACGATACACGTGCTCTCGCACGATGGTGGAGTGGACCCCTTCCGCGCATCCGCTGTCACTGCCGCGCCGCCGCCCTCCTCTTTCTCTCTCTCTCTCTCGCTCCCTCCCTCCCTCTCTCTCTGCGTGTCTCCCATCTTCCCCGGAGCACACAGAAGCGCATACACACATCTGCTTGGGTATGAACAGGTGTGTGTGTGTGTGTGTGTGTGTATCTGCGGGTGTATGTGTGTCTGTGGTCTCTTCTTTTGTTGATTGCAGCGACTTCCCTCGCCACGTGCCATCGGACCACTCACACACACACAAAAAAAAAAAAAAAGAAAAAACTCATGAGAAAACAGAGTTCAGAGAGACGAGCAAGATACACACTCTCCTGCTCCACTACCAACCTCCTCGTCCTTTCTCCACCTCCTTCACGGCGGTGTCCGCGGCAACACTCAGTCGATCTGCGCATCTCCTCGACACCGACGGTGGCAGCGCACAGCGAACCGGCGAAAGAGGTGCCGCCGTCGGTGTGGTTGGTGTCCGTGTGTCCGTGTGTCCGTGTGTGATGTGTGTATGTACACATGCGGGTGGATACACCCGTCAGTGCAAGAAGAAGGAGGAGGAGGAGGAGAGACACATTGAGAGAGAGAAGGGCAAAGGTGTCTGGCACAGCGTGTCCCAGTGTGCATCCCCGCCCTCCTTCTCCCCCCCCCCCCAATCTGCGTGTGTAGTGTGCAGACACCGTTCTGCTGACCAACCGGTGGTCATGATGACGTTTTCTCGCCGCAGCACCTGCATACACGCTCTGTTCCTCTCTGTCTCTCTCTCTCTCTGTGTACCTGATGGTGTTCAGTCCCACAGGAGCACACGCTCCGCTCGTCGCTGCCATCTTCGCCGCTGAGCAGCACCGTGTCAGCACCGCGCACAGACACACATAAATCCATACATACACTCAGGCGGAGTGGAGGAGGACGTCATGCCGCCCAGTGTGCAGACCGTGGAAGCGCTGGCGCGGCACTTCTACTTGACGACGGCGTTGGTGGAGGAGGCGGCGCACCTGTTCGACGTCTACGCCGGCGATGGCGACGCGGTGCCGGCGAGCGGTGCTGTGCAGCCGCTCCTCCGGGTGCCTGGCTTGCAGCGGCTCTTAGTGAAGATGGGCACGCCGCTGTCACAGCAGGATGTGGTGGAGCTGCTGAACTTCTTCGGAAGTGCCGCCGCCACGCCCATCGCAGACGACGGCGACCCATCCGTCTCTCCGACAAGTGTACACGCCGGCTCAGTCGCCGGGGGGAGCTCACCATCGCCGACGAGTGCGGCGCAGCAGTCGTCCGCCACGGCGAAGCAGGGGCGCCGGAGAAGCGGCGCAGCGACCCACAAAACCGCCGGACCCGCCGGCGCTGACGCGTCCACGTCTGCGTCGCCGAAGGCGGCAGCGGCGGAGAAGGGCGTCGAGGACGGCGCCGTCGTGGATCCGTCAGCGCCGGCGGGTCCGGCGCCGCAGACCGCCGTGAGCTCTGAGGGCATGAACTTCCCCGCCTTCCTCTACTTCATCATGGTGCTCCCCGAGCTGGTGCAGCGGATGGCATCAGCGCACACGGCCTCGAGCACGCCTGGCGCCGCGGCTGCCAGTGGGCACCTCGTCAGCATCTCGGAGCTGTTTGCGGCAATCGACGCCGACGGCGACGGCGCGTGGAGTGCGCAGGACCTGCGCTACGCCGCGGAGGTGTGCGTGGCGGAGGACGGCGGGTTGCTTCAAGACGACCCGGACCTGTGTCGCGTCGCAGAGATGCATCCCGCCGAGCTCGCAGCGGCCCTGCACGAGCTGGATGTGGACGGCGACGGCGTCGTGACAGTCGAGGATGTCCGGCAGGCCCTCTACTACTGAGCTGCGGATATGTGTACACATGAACACATGAGTGTGTGTGTGTGTGTGTGTGTGTGTGTGTATGTGGAGGCGGAGAGGGACGACGGAGTGGCGCTCTGTCACGCCCCTTTCTCTCTGAATGCACTGTGTGTGTAGTGCCTCATGTACAGTCCTGCCCCCCGTTGGCTTCACGCAAGTTGTGTCGCGAGATGAGAGACAAGAGCGACTGTTGGCTCGTGTCAGGTTGTGGATGGGTGTGTTTGTTTGTTTGTGTGTGTGTGTGTGTGGAAGCGAGGAGGAACAAACGAAGGCGGCAGAGCTGCGCATCACGCACACGCACTCTGTCACGCTCTCACGTCTCCGTCGCTGTCAGCCCTCCCCACTTCCACCACTTTCTACCTGATCACTCTCACATGCACACCGCCGCACTCCTTCAGCTCGCTCACTCTGTCTCCTCTTCTCTTCTCTCTGTGTGTTCCCGTCTGTCTTACTGTCGTGGCCCACACACACAAACACACACAAACACACACACACATTCTCTTTGGAGGGGAGTTGCTTCAGCTCGTGTGTTTTGTTGTGGTTTCAGGTGCGGGCTGCTGCATCGTGCCGACTGTCCTGGCGACGACGGCTCAGACCTGAAGGCAAGGAACTGTGTGTGTGTGATTGTGAGCGGAGAAGGAGTTGAGAATTTGCAGACGGCAGCGCGAACACCTTGATAGAGAGGGGGGACAAGAGGCGTGGCGGGTCTGTGGTCGTGATCGTCCAACGTGGTTTGGCGTGCGTGCGGGCGAGCGCAGTGACGGTCCGCGCCACCGCGGCATCGTCTCCTTTGGGTAAAGGTGAGGGGTGGGGGGGCAGAGCCCGCTGCGCCGGTGCTCAGCGAAGAGGAGCGCATTCATTGTGTGTGAGGCGCAGATACTCTTACACCAGGGGTGGCAGGTGGAGAGGAGGGGGGAGGACCATGGGTGTTCCGCTGCTGCTGACGTGGCTGCGGAAGCGGTTCGCGGACTGCTTCATGCCAGCTGACAGTGCGGTGACCAACTACATCCGTGAGAGCACCGACAACCTGTTCATCGACCTCAATTCCTTTCTCTACCAAGCAGCAACGATCGTCACCGCGACGCACCGCTCGCACCGCTTTGGCGCGGTGGACGAAGTGGAAGATGTGGTGCTGCGCAAACTCTTCGACCTCTTGGACGATCTCGTGCTGAACCTCGTCCAGCCGCGCGCGCTCGTGTACATCGCCGTGGATGGAGTTGCACCGCTCGGGAAGATGTCACAACAGCGGGCACGGCGGCGACGCGGGGCGAGACGGCAGCCGTCCGCCGCCCCACCATCCTCGTCCTTCCACCACCGCGAGCCGGCGGGCAATGTGAACGACTTGTGGGACGGCAACTGCATCAGTGTCGGGACGCGCTTCATGGCGAAGGTGACGGAGGCGCTGCACTTCTACGCCGTGAGCCGCACGGAGCGCATCAACGCGCGGCGGCTGCGCGATGAGCGCGGCCGCATCGAGAGGGCGGACGGGTCGCTTGCCGAGACAGCGACGCCGCCGCCCGCTGCGTTCCCCTTCATCAACATCGTCGTGGACGACGTGCTGCGGCCCGGCGAGGGAGAAAACAAAATCGCAGAGTTCATCCGCCGCATCCGCGCCGACCCAGGCTACGGCCCCAACACCTCGCACGTCATCTGCAGCTCCGACACAGACGTCACCGTGACGAGTCTCATCCTGCACGAGCCACGCATCCACGTCCTGCGCTACGAGCCGCCGGTGTCGCTGGGAGGGAAGCCACCCATGCGGCCGCAGCCGCCGGCACACCACCCGCCGCTGCACCACAAACAGCAGCATCTGCACCGCCACCACAGCCACCACGGACAACACAGCTACCACGGGCAGCACAGCCACCACAGTCATCATCACAATGGACGCTTCTCCTCCCCACCGCACCGCGGTGGCCCACCGCCGCACGGGCCGCGGCGCTTCGACGGGCGGGGCGGGCACGGACACCACGGCCCTCCTCCCCGTTCACCGCCGCTACACGGCGGGGATGCAGCAGCAGCGGCAGCAGCAGTCACCGCGGGGGGTGCACCGATGCCCAAGGACAGCTGGCTCTCCACCTTCTTCAGCATCCACGTCTTTCGACAGCGGCTGCGTGAGATCCTTCACTTGGCGCCGGGCGACGACGCCGCGGCGGCTGTCGATGGCGCTACCGCCGCGTCGCCGCGCGATGCCGAGGCCGCCGCCCTCGCCTTCGAGCACGCGCTGCACGACGTCGTCTTTGTGCTGCTGCTCTTCGGCAACGACTTCCTGCCCACCATTGGCGGCAGCATACAAGAGGGCACACTCGACGCGCTGCTCTCGCTGCTGGCGACGGACTTCGTGCCTCGCGGGCTGAAGCTCGTCGACCCCGCGACGAATCGCATTCAGTACGACTCGGCCCGCTACCTCCTGAGCTGCCTCGCCGAGCTGCCGGCCAACGCGAGGAAGGGCGGCGGCGGTGGTGGGCGGCTGCAGGTACACAACGGCGGTGATGACGCCGTCGACTGGGGCTTCACCGCCACGGCGACGCCAGAGAAGGATCGCGACGCTGCCGCGCTCGTCGAGCGGCAGCTGCGACGCGAGAAGCAGCAGGAGCGCATGTGCTTCTGCTACTGGACCATGCTGCAGTGGGCACTGCAGTACAGCGCTGGCATTGTGGAGCACTGGGGCTGCTACTACCCCTATGGACGGGCACCACCCTTGTCGAAGCTCGCCACCTACTGCGGCGTGCTCTCCTACGACGCGCTGGGCGAGATCGCGCGGCGGCGGCTCGAGGCGAACGCCGCCGCCGGGCGCGTCGCACGGAGCATCGACGACGAGCCGGTGGCCACCGCGGACGAGGAGGAGGAGGAGGATGACGGCATGGGTGGGCTGCCCGCATCGGCGCTCGAGGCAGGCGAGGCGGGTGCGGTCGCGGACGCGGCGGAGCGCGGCAGGCCCACCGATGTGATGGTGCAGCTGCTCCTCCTCATCCCGCCGCGCAGCGCCGCGCTCCTGCCGACCGTCTTCCGGCACCACTACAAGGAGGTGGCGCAGGCCGTCCAGGCACCGGTGGAGGAGCTCAACTTGGTGTCCATCGGCGCCTGGTGCGAGGAGCGGAAGCGCTCGCTCAGCGAGGAGGAGCGCACGCGGTTCACGGCGTATCAGTTCTTCGCCTCCGACGCCGACCTCGGCACGGCGACGGCGCCGTTTCCAGCGCAGGACATCGCCTTCAGCGCCTACTGGGACGGCGCCGCCGTCGATGCGGAGCTGGCGGCGCTGCGGGCAGAGAAGGCAGCGCGGCAGAGCGCCCCCTCCGACTCCCCCGCCAGCGCCGCCGTGCCCGCCTCACCCGCGGTGCGGCAGAGCAGGGCTGCATCCTTCTTCAGCGTGAGTCGCCGAACGGCAAGCGGCACCGACGGCAGCCACGGCGGTGCGGCGGCGGCGGCGCTCTTGATGGCCGCCACCGCACCCCCGCCCACCCCCGCACCGTGTGCGCCGCCGCCAACACCCCCGGAGGCGCCAGCGAGCGAGTCGCCAGCGGGTGCGCCGGCAGAGGCCGCATCTGCACCACGGCCGCCGCAGCCGAAGGCACTGCCCGCCAAGCTCTGCCATGGCACGGGTGGCTACGTGTTGTGGGTCGCCCCGAGCGAGGCTCTGCAGGACGCGCTCATGGTGAAGGCGCTGGGTGCAATCCACGGCAACCGCTTCTGCGTGGGCAGCTACGTGCCGCTGGTGGAGCAAGACGCCGTGCTGAGCCGCGGCGGAGGGTCGCCGCCAGAGGTGCGGCTGCGCTTCCGGCTTGCCGTGGCGCCGGCCATCGCCGACACCACATACGGCGCATGCCTGCTGCCAGGCTGTGAGGCGCCGGCGGAGGTCGGCATGCGCGAACGCATCGCGGAGGCGAGGAAGGACGAGGCCGACCGCGCAGACCCGTGGAAGAAGATGAACAAGGTGCAGGCGCTGCAACAGGAGCGCAAGCGCGCGCGCGACGGCGACGGCGACGGCGACGGCGACGGTGAGGGCGGCGACGACGCAGACACTGTGGCGGCCGAGATGGAGCCCGTGCAGGAGGCGACAACTGATCCGCCGGCAGACGACAACACCGAGCCACCAGTCGAGCCACCAGTCGAGCCGCCAGTCGAGCCACCGGCGCAGCGGCCAGAGCCATCCCAGCCAGCACAGGAGTCGCCGGAGACGCCGGAGCCAACGCCGCAGGACGCGGATGCCCTTCTGCAGCGCCGCAAGGAGGAGGCACGGCGGCGGCTGGCCGCTCTGAGGGCAGCGCGGCAGACCGCCGAACCGGGCGAGTAACGACGCGACACTGCCCGTGATTCACGTGCACTCACGCGAGACGTGCATCGGCAGACTCACCCGTGATGACGAGGATGGAGATGAGAGATGCATGTGTGCGTCTGTGTTTGTCTGTGAGCAGCGAGTCACGCACATCGCCGCTGCCGTGGTGGAAGTATGACACCGTCGCCTCCATCGCAAGCGCACTCCCCCCGCCCCGCCAGGCCCACCACTCTCCTTCTGATCCACCCACATCCCCCTCTCTCTCACTCACTCACTGCCACGCGCTCATGGTCACCACAGACCAGCCCGAGCAACGCGCACACGCACACCCGTGAACACACAGGACGTGGCTTGTCCCGTGTTGCTCGCCCTCTGCATCCTCCCAATCCCCCCCCCCCTCCCCACCCCTCCCATACCGCCTCTACCACTGCGAGCTCATTCACCGTGTGTGCGTGTGTGTTGTGAAGGCAGGCGGAGAGGTGCAGCCGCAGCGGATCAGCAGCCACACACTCGAGGGAATTCGTTTCTTTTTTTCTGTTTTTTTTTTGTTTGTTTGTTTCTTCTGCGTCTCCTCCTCCACCCCGACCACACACACACACACACACCGCCGCCATCATCATCATCATCATCATCATCATCATCATCATCATCATCATCATCTCTCTTCTCTTTTTTTTTTTCCCGTTCGACATGCAGCGCCTCGGTCACCGTCTCTTTCCACCGCCGGCTGCGCCGCGAGTGCTCACCGGCACCGGCCACGTCCTCCCCGCCGCCTGCTCATCTGCGCACCTCGTCTTCATGCACGGCCTCCTCGGCGCGCACCGCAACTTCGCCTCCGTCTGCACTGCCATGTCCGGCGCGCAGGCCGAGGAGAGCCTCCGCGCCGAGGCGGCGAGGGAGCCGCTCAAGGCGGTGGCGTGCGCGCCGGACTGCGACGAGGCGGCGGGCTGCCGCCCGCGACTGGAGCCTGCAGCGGCACCACGCGCGTACCCGTGCGCCGCCTTTGATTGGCGCTGCCACGGCGACAGCGCGCACACACCAGACGTGTCCCTCGACGGCTTAGCAGACGACGTGTCGGACTTCTTGACGAGCTACGCGGCTGCCCAGGCCGTTGCCGGCACACCGCCGTCGCCGTCGCCGCTCCCGCTCATTCTGGTGGCGCACAGCATGGGTGCGCTCGCGCTCATGCACTGGATGTGGAAGGCGCACGTGGAGCTGTGGCGCGACCGCGTGCTCCACCCATCGCCGACGCCCGTCGCCACCACGGCGGCCAGCGGCAACCCTCTCGTGGCGAACGCAGCGTATCGTGTAATCGGCGTCGTGCTGATCGACACCGCGCCGGCCGCGCGGCCGTCCTCCTTCCAAGACACGCGCCGCCTCATTGAGTATCTGCGCCGCATCCCACTCGAGGCGGTGCGGACGCGTGCGGAGGCGGAGACGTGGCTGCTGCAGAATGGTCCGCAGGACATCTGCACGCCGGCCAACATTTGGCTCCTCCGCTACCAGCTGAGCAACCTGACCTTCACCAGAGACGCCCCGCCGAGCTGGAAGGTCGGGCTGGACGAGATCATCAGCGGGCTGGACCACATTTCCTGGTGCGATGGAGGGGAGGCGGTGCTGGCCACGCGGCGCCGCGTCGAGTCCCTCGCACGCGCACAGGGACTCCCACCCCCGTCGCCACCGCCGCCACTGCATGAGGTTCCTGTCTACTGCATCTTTGGCGCCACGTCGCCGTACAATACGCCGGCGTCGCGTGCGGCGGTGCGGCAGCACTTCGCGGCGCCCTGTGTGGTGGAGATGGCGGACTCAAACCACTTCCTCTTCATGATGCAGAAGCGTACCTTTGTGCACACGCTGCAGAGCATGTGCTACGCCGTCGAACGCGCGGGCGGCACACTCTGACACCAATCAGCGCCATTGCGCGAGAACAAGAGCGAGAGACGGGGAGACCGCGGAGGTGGATGAGCCACCCAGCGCATGGATGTCGCACAGGTACGCCAACACGTACGGATGCGGCGGCGGCGGTTTGTATATGTGTGTCTGTGTATCTGTTTTGTCTTGCTGTCTCACAATCAGCGTAATGGAGTGACGCAGTGGCAGAGCTGAGATGGGAGTCGGAGGAGTGCACGGTGGCTGCCGCCGCCATCTCCCCCTCTCCTCCTCGTCCCCGTGCCTCTCTCTGTCGCTGTCGCTGTCGCCTGTTGCCCCCGCGTCTCGCTCCCTCGCTGTGCTTTCCCATGTGTCCACCGTTGCACACACACACACACACACACACACCTTGTCACTCCTCTGAGTGTGTTCCTCTCGCATATGTTGCTGATCTCGTGGAAGATACCCCCCGCTGCCCATGTCCTCTCTACACCATCACATACATACACTTCTCCCTCTCTGCCTCATCCCATCCCCCACCTCACTCTCTCTCTCGCACTGCGCAGCTCTCAGCGTTTCTCGTCTTTTCCTTTTTTTTTTTTTCATCTCTTCTCCTCCTCCTCTCTGGTGCATCCTTCCACTTCGTAGCTGTCGGCGTCTGCGTGACCCACACCCCACACACACACACCCGCCTCTTTCCCCTTTCCTCCAACCAGAGCTCCGCTCTGCGCCGCCGACTGGGCTACATCGCTGCACGGACCTCGCGTCGGAGCATCTGATCAGCCGGTGTGGCCCTGTGTGCCCACCGTGAGCGTCATGCCTCTCTACAGCATCACGATATGCCCGCTGAAGCTCAATGCGTACTTCTGCCGTCCGGGCTCCGTGTACGTGGTGGTCATGTCGCGCAAGGGGCTTGAGATCGCAACGAACCCGTCGACGTGCCACGGCAGCAACGAGGTTGTCTTCTCCGACGCGGACGGCATCGGCAACGCGCGCTCCTTCGAGCTGTCCTTCAACTCCCCGAAGGACCGGCGGACGCTGAACTTCGCCATCTACGACTTCACAAACCGCAAGAACGCCGCGAAGCTGACGGGGTTTGAGATCCCGCTGGCGGGCATGTGCAGCGTGCTGGCCGGTGAGTCCATGTGTGAGAAGAAGGGCATCTCGTTCCGCGTCTCCGGCCAGCCCAGCCGCCTCGACGTCATCTTCCGCATGCACCCCGTCGGCACACCGGTCCCGCAGCTGCGCTTAGCGACGACGAACGAGTCGATGGCCGAGGCAGGGACGGAGGCGTCCGGTACCGCGCACCGCAGCCCGGCAGCAGCCGCACTCGGCGGCGGCGACGCAAGCGGCGCCAGGTCCACCAGGCTACCCGACCACGCCCTGCAGGCGCTCATGCGTGAGGGGCTCCTCTCCGACAACCTGGATGGGCTGGAGCTGGACATGGATCTGGCGAACGAGATCGCAGTGCGCACCGCAGTGCTCTTCCCGAGCCGCAGCGACCTCGAGGACCAGATCCGCACGCTCACGCGCGAGGTGCAGACCTTGGAGTACGACGCGCAGTACGCCGCCAAGGACAAGGTGGCTGCCGGCAGCGCCGCGTCGACAGCGCTACGCAACGAGATCAGCTACTGGCGCGGCAAGGCGAAGGACATCGACGACAAGTCCGCGCACGAGGCCGGCATCGCGCAAAAGCCGGAGGAGCCCGCGCCGGCGCCGGCCATCTCGTCCGGCTACATAGCGGAGATCGAGGCGCAGCTGACGGCGAAGAACCGCGAGATGCGCAACCTTGAGGCGCTGCAAAGCCGACGCGACGTGACGCAGGACGTGATGAAGCTGCTGGACCAGATCGACCACCTCCAGACGGTGCTGGTGGAGCTGAAGAGCGCAGAGGCCGGGCCGGAGAAGCCCAAGACGAAGGACTCCGACATCGCCGCGGATGGCGACCGCTGGGACAAGCTCGCCGCGAAGCTGTACGACGCCGAGAGCACGACGGAGCAGCTGAAGCAGACCCTGATGGCGCTGAACCGCGTGCAGTACGAGCCCTACCCGGCGGGCCTGGAGGCCGGCTTCATGCACACCGTGCCCAAGGAGCTGGACTTTGTGAGGAACAACCAGCGCACGCCGGGCAACCTGCCCCCGCAGATCGGCAACCCGCCGTCGTCCGCCGGTGGTGCCACGTCGCAGCCGGCCACAACCGCCGCCGGCAAAGGCGCGACGGGCGACTTCCTCGACGACCTCTTCGGCGCACCGCCGCCGCCGCCGCAGCAGCAGCAGCAGCCACAGGCGCAGCCCGCAGCGGCAGCAGCAGCAGCACCACCGGCCGCCAGTTCCCCAGAGCCCTTCACTGGCACGACGTACCAGCCGCCGAAGGCGGCGCAGGTCACGCCGGTCTGGGCGCTGCCCAGCGGCGGCGCACCGTCGACCACGTCCCCCGCACCGCAGCCGGCTAGCGGCACGCCCGGCAGCCCGCCGCCGGCACCAGGGCCAGCGAGCCCCGCCGGCGCACCATCAGCGCCTGCATCCCCACAGCAACAGCAGCAGCAGCAGCAGCCGACGTCACCGGCGATCTCCAGCGCCGGCAGTCCTCAAGCACCACCGGGGAATGGTGTCCCGCCGAACAGCACCACGGCGGAGCCGCCGGTCACGTCGCCAGTGCAGCCGTGCGAGCCGACCGCGTCGCCGGTGCACATGCCACTCCAACAGGGCTTCCCCCCTGCCGCACCGACGTTGAATGAAGACGCGCTGCCCGAGACGCGTGTGAGCCGCCGGAGCGTCGACATGACGTGCCCCAGCCCCAGCAGCCAGGCAGTCGCCTCGCCGGCAGCGGCGCCGGTGAACGCCACACCAGCCCCGCTTGCGACCCCGCAGCCGACCTCGCTCGGTGCCTCGCAGAGCAGCTTTGCTCCTCCCGCAGCAGCGCTGTCGCCACAGCCGCAGAGCACGCTCCCCGCGACGCGCCAGCAACCACCCCCGCAGGCTGCATACGGTGCTGCAGCTGCCTACCCCGAGCAAAGCGGTGGTGCCCCGAACACACAACCGCAGCAGCAGTACGGACCGCAGCAACCCCAGCAACAGCAGCAATACGGAGCGCAGCAGCAGCAGCAGCCACAGCAATCCCAGTACGGCCAACAGCAGCAGCAGCAGCCACAGCAACCACAGCCACTACAGTACGGCCAGCAACAGCAGCAGCCGCAACAACCACAGTACGGCCAACAGCAGCAGCAGCAGCCGCAGCAACGTCCGCCACAACAGCAGCAGCAGTACGGACAGCAGCCCGACTATAGCCAGCAGCAGCAACAGTACGCCCAGCAACAGCAACAGCAACAGTACGCCCAGCAACAGCAGCAGCAGCAACAGCAGCAGCAGCAACAGCAAGCACCTCAGGGTCCACCCGTGCCGCGCTTCGAGCGCCGCCCGCCGTCGTTGGAAGAGATCCCGTACACCGGCTTCTACGGCATTCCTCTTGTGGCGCGTGGCTGCCCTACGGACATATACCTGGACGGCAAGAACCCAACGCGTGGCACAGAGCTGACCTTCGTGAACAACGCCGACTACCAAATCATGATTGGCGGAGTAGAGCTGAAGCAGGAGGACATCTTCTCCTCCGACCCAAACAGCGCCAAAACAATCCCGACACAACGCTGGCCGCAGCAGTTCTGGGTGCCGGGCGGTGGCAGCCGCCAGAGCTGCACCATCGCCCTGCACCCGTCCTTCCCCCGTGGGTCGTCCATCATGGCGCTCGTCATCGTATACGTCCTCGACGAAGGCCGCTACACCCCATTCACAGCGCGCTTCACCATCTGACGCGGTCAATGGCGAAGTGTGGGAGAGAATCCCGGTGTGAGGGTGGATGATGATGAAGACGGCGGACTCTGTGGCGCAAGCAAGCAGGGCAGTGCGTGTTCAGCCAACGCACCACCGTTTTGTGCCTGTGCGCATGGGGCGGCGGCGGCGGCGGGGGGTGAGACACGTTGCTATTGTGGCTGTGTGTGTGTGTTTTTTTTTTTTTCTATTGGTTGTGCTTTCTTCGTTTGCTTGTCCATCAGCGACTCTCATTTGCCACTCTTTTTTTTTGCTGTTGTTTGTTTCTTTCTGTCACGTCTCGGGTGAGGGCGGATGAGTGTGTGGTGGTGTGTGGATGTGTGTGCGTGTGTGTGACGCGGTGGTGCTGCTCCTGCTCCCGCCCTCACTTCCTCTGGCTTCGTTGTTGTTGTTTAGAGTATCGGTTTTTTTTCTTTTTGGGGGGTGGTGGACATACGTCAACGAGTCCAGCGTGATCAGTGGCGGTGGTGGTAGCGACGTGTGTGTCCTGGTGTGACGTGAGTATGTGTGTCGGTGTGTGTGTGTGTCTCTCCCCGTTGGTGAGCATGTGCTGTGCGTCCTGGTTTTTGCTTCCTTGCGTGTTCGCTTCTTCCGTTGTTGTTGTTTTTTGCCTGCACGGATGGCCGCGGCTATCCGCGTCTGACGAGTGCCCACCGAAGCAAAGAGTGACCGGGGCGGAGAGGAATCCCCCCCCCCCTCTGCTGGGATGCGTCCTGTTGGCCGCCGTCTCCTCCTGGAGCACCACTGCCAACCTGCGCAGGGCCACACTCTCTCACTCTCACTCGACCGTCGCCATCACTCTGCCCGTCCTCTCCTCTCCACTTCTTCGGCTTTTCTGTTCGGTCGCTGAGGCTGCCCGCGCGCCTGTTGTGCTCTCCGCTCGCTCGCCCTCGCTTATCACAGCACACACACCCAAAAAAAAAAAAGAAAAAAAAAAACAGCAGCAGCAACAGCAGCCGCGGCGGCGGAGGGAGGAGAGGAAACAGAGACGGCCCGCGGTTGGAGAAGGCTCGTCCTCTTCAACACATGCGGAAGGAGCCCCTCCGCGTTGGGTTCCTCGGCGCGTCAGCTGTGGCGCGCAAGGCATGGCTGGCGATTCACCGCGCCGGCCACTGCGTGACGTACATCGGTTGCCGGGACGACGCCAAGGGGCGGGAACTCGCCGCACGTCTGCAGAAGGAAATAGACGAAGAGGACAGCACGCGGGTGGAGGGTGCTGGCGCAGGGACGCCGCAGCGGTTTGTGGCGCCGAGCGTGGGGTCCTACATGGACGTGGTGCGCGCGGGCAACGTGGATGTGGTGTACATCTCGCTACCGACCGCGAAGCGGCCGGCGTGGGTGCGCGTGTGCGCCGAGTACGGGAAGCACGTTGTTAGCGAGAAGCCGGCCGCTGGCTCCGCCGCCGAGCTTGTCGAGTGCCTCGAGCACCTGGCGGCGAACCGACTCCTCTTCATGGACGGCACCGCCCTTAGCCACAGCCAGCGGCTGCAGGATGTGCGCCGCGCGGTCTCCCAGCTCGGCGGGCCGCTGCACATCAACGCACACATGTCCTTCGCGGCGTCGCCCACCTTCATGTCCAGTGACATCCGCCTGCAGCCGCTGCTAGAGCCGCACGGCGCACTCGGCGACCTGGGGTGGTACTGCATCCGCTGGATTCTGCACCTTGTCGACTTCGCGCTCCCGACTGGCGTGACAGGCCGCGTGACGGAGTGCGACGCGCTGGAGGTGGAGAAGCCGGGGCCGGCAGCCATCACCGGGTTCGACGGAGACATGGAGTTCACGATCCCGGCAGCGAGCTCGGGCAGCGGCACGGCGACGACGGTCACCGCCTCCTTCCAGTGCAGCTTCCACGAGTGCCACGACCAAACGGTCGAGGTCTTCTGCCGCGACGGCGTCGTGACCGTGCACGGCGCCATCAACCCAACAGCGGAGGATCGGCCACGCTTCACAACGCGGCGGTGCACCACGGCGGCGGTGCCGCTGACGGCGACGCGAAAAGAAAGTGACGCCGCGAACGCGGCAGAGGTGCACCAGGTCTACGGGCACGTAGAAGACGAGGCGTGCGACGTCGTGTACTCGACCGCGCCGGCAGAGACGGACGGCGCACATCAGATGGAGCAACTCTGGCGCGACGTGGGCGACAGCGTCATGCGGCTTGGCAAGGGCGAGCCGCTCATCGCCGACGCCGACCGCGCCAAGAAGTGGTCCACGTTCGCCTACGTGACGCAGGTGGTGATGGACCGCGCGCTGGAGGCCGCAGGACAGCACGCCACCGCCACAGCGACTCCATGAGGGCTCCTTCCCCCCCCCCCCCTCCGCGGAACAGGACGCGCACACACAAAACACACACACACCACCGCCAAGCCGCCGAAGTGCCAGCAACACGAGCAAAGAAGACCAAAGCAACCCCCCCCCCCCCCCCCCCCCACCACACACACGCAGACGCATGCCAAACCCTACGGCTTCCCAAACCCAGGGCCGCCTCCCTTTGGGGCACTGGCGGCGGGCCCACCGCGGCGGCCTCCCTCAAGGCGCCTAGGCGGTTCCCCAGGCGCCGAGGGCCCACCGCTGGCCCCGCACCCCGCGGCACTCCCTCTCTCCCCACCGCTCGTCCTCTTTTTCCCCTTCCCCAAAGAGTCCCAAAACAACAACAAAAAAAAAAAGCAAGCCAACGACCCACAGACACACAGACACACACACAAAAAGAGCTGGAACGGTCTGGTCTTTTGCGTCACCCCATTCAACGCCACACACACACACACATACAGGACAACCATGGCTGCCGAACCTATCCGCGTTGGCTTCCTCGGAGCCTCGTCCATCGCTCACAAGGTGTGGGCTGCAATCGAGGCCGCTGGCAACATGCAGGTGACACTCGTGGGCAGCCGCTCCGCCGAGGCCGCGCAGAAGTTCATTGACGAGTGCACAGAGAGTCTGCACATCAGCGCGGACCGCAAGGCGGTGCCGGCTACGTACGACGAGGTCGTGGCAAGCCCCAGCGTGGACGTCGTCTACATGTCGAACCCCGTCACCGCCCGGCACACGTGGGTGATGAAGTGCGCCGAGCACAACAAGCACGTCGTGGGCGAAAAGCCCCCAGCGTCCTCTCCAGAGCAGCTGCAATCGTGGCTCGAGGCGCTCAGCTCAAAGGGTCTGCTCTACATGGACGGCACCATGTTCTCCCACGGACCCTACGTGAAGAAGGTGGTCGAGAGCCTGCCAGAGATTGGCGACATCCGCCGCATGACCTTCACCCTATCGTTCCGAGCATCGCCAGAGAAGCTGCAGAAGGACATCCGCTGCAACCCGGAGTTGGAGCCGCTGGGTGCCCTCGGTGACGTTGGGTGGTACGCCATCCGCTCCTTCCTGCATGTGGTGAACTTCACCATGCCCACCGCCGTCGCCGGCCGCATCGTCGAGCAGCTGCCAAACGGGGCCGTTCTCGCCTTCAAGGGCGAGCTCACGTTCCCCGGTGCAAAGCCGGGCGACAACATCTCTGCCTCATTCTTTGGCAGCTTCCTCAACTCGGCCGAGCAGGACTTCATTATCTCCGGCACCAAGGGCCGCATCGTCGCCGCGCAGTTCACGAATCCCCTCACCGACGCCGGCGCCACTCGCTTCAAAATTGTGAAGCCGACGTTTGCCGGCCCTGACCCGAACACGGACGTCACGGTGGAGCAGACCGTGATAGAGGTTGAGGTCCCAGAAGAGCCGGGGCACATGCAGGAAACGCAGATGTGGCGCAACGTCCGCGACGCACTGGGAAAGGACGAAAGCGGCCGGCTCATCGCCAACGAAGACGCCGTGCAGGAGTGGGGACGCAGGTCGTGGATAACGCACTGCATCGCCGCCAAGCTGATGGAGTCTGCCCGCTCGTAGGAGCGGGAGCTCGCCCTTCGCGACCCCTTCCCTCCTTTTTTTTTTTTTTTTTTCGACGTCCATCTTTGAGTATCAGGTGCTCACCAACGGAAGAAAAAAAAAGGAGTGCACCTTACGTGAGCTGGCACGTCCAACGCAGAGGAGGCACATGGTCATTTGCCAGACCCATGTGTCTCCGCTCTTTCTTCTCGTGCGAGGGACGCGGCATGCGCACACCTCCTCTTTTTCCTTGGTTAGTGTGCTCGTGTTTCCTGTCACCGCCTGCAAGAGTATCACTGCATCTCTCCTCCTCACGACTCGGTGTCATTGGATTCTCTCTTGCCTAGCAAGCACTGGACCGCAGCTTTTATACATACTCGATCGCGCATCTCCCTCTTTGGTGGACGGATCTCCTCTATTGCTGTCGCCACGCTCTGGCATCTAGCATCGCCGCTGCATCGCAGAGCGAAGAGAAACGTCAATGTCGCCTCACAAAAAAAAACAACAAAAAAGACTGAAAGAGGATGATGTGCCGAAACTCGGTGGTCGGCGTTGCTGCATTTGAGGCCGTTTGTCAGTCATACTACACTCCGTTTCGGTTGCGCCTCATCATGCAGCAACGACAAATAAAAAATAAAAAAAGGAGAGGGATAGTGTAGGTGGTGCACTCCCTGAAGCGCGCAGCAACTGTCCTGTGACTCCACTTTCCTCCACTGCCCTGCCCTTTGCTGTTTTCTTTTTTTTTTTTTTTGTTCTCTTTCCACAGATCGAAAATGGCCTCCAATGCACCACAGCAAAACCTACTCGCCACGTCAGTACCTGTTGAGACAGTACGTGACCAGTGCCCGTTGGTGGACACGCAACAGAAAGGCGACACAGTGGCCTTCTACTTCCACGAATCCTATGGAATCCCTAGAGCTATCCGGACCTCAACCGCTGCACTTGGTCAGGCGCACACTACTCACTCAGAGCGGGTGAGGCTTCATTTTTCTAGATGCCGGTGACAGACAGACCAAAAACCCCTGTAGCTGGCGTCGCCGATCTGCCTCTCCCAGCTTGCGAGGCACTGCCCACACCGCGCTCTGCTCTCCTGCTTCTTCCCCTGTCCCTTCTTCTCCATGCCTCCATTGCCGGAAGGTCATACACAGCGAGGCGCAGGTGCTTTTGCAAAGCTCTCTCTCTCTCTCTTCCAGCACCACCATTACCCTGAAACACCTCGGCACACCGGGGTTGCATTTCGGCTACTTGGTGCCGATGAGGTACCACGTAGAAGCCGCTCACGGTCTCCGCGGCCATGTATCCTTACAACACGGTGGGATGCACGCTTCCTGTCTACGCTCCTCTCGCTCTCTCTCTCTGCTCTCTGCTTCCTGCTCCCTGCTCTTGCTCGGATGCTCCCTTTTTTTTTTTTTCTCTCTTCCTCACTTTGCTGCACACGTCTCCGCGCCGCTAGCGCGACGAGATTCACAGCCGCCACCGGCGTGCATCACACCTGCTCACGAGCACATCCGGCACCTTTCTGGTGCGAGTCGTCGGCGCAGGCACACCACTTTGCCGTGCGGCCGCAGGGAGGGTCGATGAGCACGCCCGCTCCTTCAGAGATAGGGCTGGCGGCTGGCTCAGCCGCTGCCTTGGAACGCGGAAGCACCAACGGCACAATGCACACGCCTGTGCCAGTCACTGGGACAACCGTCTTTCTGCGTGAGGAGGGGAGCGGCACCTTTGTCCCGGTGCACCACCAGTCGAGTATGACACTGCGTGACTTGGCTGAGGAGTTCAATGTGAGCAGCGTGTTCGAGTGCGATGCGGGCGGAAACGTCCAGCCGCGTGCAGTTGCATTCGACTCGCCGTCCGACGTGCTGCACAGTGGTCGCCACTACATCGCGCGACGCGATGCCAGGGCTGAGACCGGCGGAAGCTACGTCACCTTCCGTGGGAAGATTCTCGTGAAGGAGTACGAGCTGGAGCATCCGACTCCGCCTGCTAGCCGTGCGTCGCGGTCGGCGACGGCGGCTGGTGGCGTCCACCGCGCGGCGGAGGGAGCCTCTCAAGAGCAGGAGGTCGGCCCGGCACCGGTGACCACCCCCTTTCCCGACAAGCAGCGCCTACGCAGTGCGGTGGTGAGGAGCGAGGAGGGGTGCGCCGCTACCGAGCTCGCCTCGTGCACGCCGGCGCCGCGGTACACTGACGGCGGAGAGGAGGGCTCGAGCATCTCGCGTGCCCTGGCACTTTCTTCAGAGCGCAAGCGTCCGAGAGAGGACGTGAGCTGGGGAGCCGAGCTGGGACCTGCCTCGGCGCAATCGGCGGCGGGGCCTCGCACCGCACCAGTCACCCGCGATGGCAGAGGGGCCGTCTTCCAGGACCGCACGAACGCCGGTTACGGTGAAGCTCCAGGGCATGGCGGGAAGGCCGCTGAGGCACCTCAAGTCGTCACTGGAGCTGCAACGGTAGCCTCGGCGGAGGAGCCGCCGCCGCCGCCGCGAGTGCTGCGGTTCATTCCGTTCGCGGTCAGCGGGCCGGCGGGTGCTGAGTCGTATGTCACGCTGGAGGATCTGCAAATGTTGTGCAAGGACGTGTCCACACAAGAAGGCGAGTGTCAGAGGCGACACAAGGCCGCGACAGACATCTTGGAGAGCGCGCGGCGCGTCCTCTTCACGGCGGGTGAGTCGGTCTAGAAGACCACGGCGCGCACATGCTGTGATCAGCGCGCCGGAGGCTCGCTCTCTCTCTCTTTATCCGTTTTGCCTGTAGCCGCAGACGGTTCCGCCTCTAGACCGCGCCACGTTCTGCTTCGGTGGCCCTGGATAGATTTTTGCTCGTGCGTCGGTGGGTGGAGAAGTGAAGAGCGCGCCTTGCTCGTGTGGGTAGAGAGTGCCTCCACTCGCGCTTCACTTACTCCCTCGCTATCGTCGTTGCCGTCGTTCATTACCTTCTCCGTTTTCGTTTCCCCCATGTTTTGTTGTTGTCGGGGGAGATTGTTAGATCTCGTTCTCGCGCGCTGCACGGAGTTTGTGTGTGTGTGTGTCTTCTCTCCATCCCGGCGGCAGGGAGAGGCGGAGCGCAAGTGCAAGAAAAAGGGAGAATCCTGAAACTGAGAAAAAAAAACCCACACACGTGGAAGGGTGATGCCGCTTGGCCTGTGCCGTTGTGTGACTGCTGCGCACAGTTGTTGTGATGCGTGTCGCCTCGGTGCGTGAGCTGAATGGAACGTGGCTCATGTGTCCTCCTCCAAATGTAGTCACACTGCGTTCTCACTCGCACACTCTCTCTCTATCTCTATCTGGCGCCTCTACAGCACACCTCCACCCACGAGTGTGTTACCACAGTGGAGAAGCAGAGCTGCGGTGAGCTTATCGCTGTGCTCTACGGTCGTGCTCGCGTCAGCGTGTGTCTCCGTGCGGTTCTACACTTCCGCACCGTTGTAGTGTGGCGTCTTTTTTTGTTGTTGTTGTTGTTCCTTTTCGGAGCTCGTGTGGGGAGTTGGACGGGGCTGTGTGGAGTGCTGGGCTGATGAACGCTTTGCTGGGGTTTGTGAAGGCGAGCTTCGCCCCTGTGGTGGCGGTGGGGGAGAGCGCGGGGCCGGGGAGCGAGGCGCAAGCACCGGCGGAGAGGCTGAAGGTTGTGTCGCGGCAGCTCCTGTCGTTTCGCCTCACCATCACGTACGACAACGCGGCGGGCGATGTGCTGAAGGAGCAGGCGGCGAGGGCCTTTCTCTCTATGGTCGGCGTTCATTCGCTCGAGGCGGCGTGGGCACACCTGTTCGACGCGGTGCAGGTGGTGCCGTTCCTGATGTACACGAGCGGCGCTGTGGCGCCGTTGAACAGCGACGCGGCGTCGTCCCCGGTGCGGGCGAGCGCCTCGCCATCTGCGTTCGAGGGGTGGACGAGCACCGGGAGCAGCACCTTCGTCGCGGGAACGCCGCGCTTCTGGGCTGCGCACCGCCACGCGTGGTCGTCCGGCGGCGCCGGGGCGAGAGGCGACGGCGCCACACCGTTGCAGGGGTCGACCACGGCAGAGTTGTGCTCGCCGGCGACCCTGCCGCCGGCGCTGGCGCTGGCGACGCACTCGCTGCCAGCTGTGGCGACGACGGCGCCGCCGTCGTTTGTGAATGGTGGCAACGGCCGCGGCCTGCGCAGCCGGCGCGTGAGCGCCGCGGACGGCGACGCGAGCCGGGACGGCGGTGGCGCTGGTGTCCACTGCGAGGTGATTGGCGGTGTGTTGACGGTTTGCGCCGATGCGGGGTCGCCGCGGCGGGTGCCGGCGGAGAGGAGTGACGCGCTTCCGCGGTTGCTGGAGAGTCGCTACACCATGGAGCTGGCGCTGCCGGATTTTGAGGCGGCCTCGCTGCGCGATGTGAACGCGGCGCTGGCGATGGTGGTGCTGCTGCCGTTGTGCGCGGCCGGCGCGCCGGCGGCGGACGGTGTCGACGGCGGTGCGGCGGCCGCGGCGTGTGGCGACCAGCCGTCGATTCTGAGGGCGGTGCTGGCGCGGAGTGTGGGCCAGACGCAGGTGGAGGCTGCTGCTGCCACGGCGCTGGTGTTTGGGAGCGGTGTGGTGCCGGTGCAGTTCACGGAGCCGTTTCTGTGCGTCTCGTCGACGTCGCCGCTCAGCAACGACCGGCTTGTGTTGAACCTGTCGCTGACCAACGTCACGGCGAGCACGGCGCGTCTGTACAGCACTTCGTTCGACCTGCACTCCTCGTGTGTGCTGCCGGATGGCGCCGGGGCGGCGGCGGTGGCACCGAGGGAGGAGGGGGAGGAGCAGCACATCACGGCGAGCCCGCTGTGGGGTGAGATGCGGCCTGGGGCAAACTTCTCGAGCATGCGCACCATTGACCTTCTCACGAAGCTGGTGACGATAACGCCGGTGGTGGTTGGGGAGGAGCGTCCGCCGGTGGTGCTGCACCCTGGCGAGACGTACTCGTTTGAGTTTGTGCTGGAGGTGCTGCCGCAGCTGTGCTACCTGCTGAATCCGCAGTCGCTGGAGTATCTGTACGCGCGCTACTACGCGGTGCCGCATGGCGAGGCGAGCCGGCGTCCTGGCGGCCACGGCGGCGGCGGCGGGGCGGCGGCGTTTGGTCAGGGCTCGGTGGTCACTGACTGCTATGGTGTGACGGTGCCTGCCGCGGAGCTGCGCGGCATCTTGTCGTGCTCGTACGTGTCGCACCTGTTCGTGTACTACGACCTCGCCGGCGGTGCCTCCGTCGCACCGCCGCCGTGTGTGTCGGACTCGGCGCACCGTACGGGCTTGTACCTGCGCTACCCGGCGCGGTGGTCTTTTGGTGCGTGAGAGAGTGAGAGGGAGGGATGCAGTGGAAGGCGACGATGAAGGGTGCCTTCGGAGACAACGACTCCTCCTCTTCTGTCCTCCTCCTTGGGCGACGTTGACGCCAGACAAGGAGTAGATGGGGAAGTTGCACAAGCTACCAGCTACCAGCCACCGCACACACACACACACACACGTACGTCTTGGCTTCCCCTAGCCTGCCCTGCTGCTCTTAGTGCGGCAGTGTGTCCCATGATCTCGGGTGTTTCCCCTGCTGCGCCTGCCTCCTCTCCATTGGTCGGCATTCAACACGCTCCGTCTCTCTCACCCCCTTTCTTCTCTTTTCTTTCTTTCGTTTACACACACGCACACACGCGTGTGTGTCTCTCTCTCTCTGCGGTTTCTCCTCCGTCGATGTGCAGGGCCGTGCGTCTTGTTCGTACCCTTCCCTCTCTCTCCCTTTCCTTCCCTCTCTCTCTCTCTCTTCTCGGGTGACACCGACGCGTGTGCGATGCAGGTGCGCCGCGACAACTTCCCGGCGGTGTTTCCGCACTTTCAAGAGCTGCTGCGCACGTGCGACTTTTACGCGGTGGATGAGGAGATGACTGGGATTGGGGTGCCGGAGGTGACGGAGTCGATCACGTTCGCGCCGGCGGAGTCGTACCACGCGAAGCGGCTGGCGGCGAGCCGCTACTCGATCATCCAGGTGGGTGTGTGTCTCTTCCGGCGGCTGTCGCCGGCTGCGTCGGGTGCGCCGGCGCGCTATGCCGCGTACCCGTTCAACTTCCTGCTCTTTCCGCAGTT
>JAECZO010000063.1:140000-169503 GCA_019188245.1 Novymonas esmeraldas
CAGACCACCACACAAACAAAAAAAAACCACAGGAAGGAGCAGTTCTGCTACGCACTACGACCCGTGCGTTGCTGTCTTTTTTTTTTTTTATCGGAGAAGGGAGGGAGGGGGGGGGGCCTCCACAGCACGCTCTCTTTCTCTATGACACCCCATCCGCACAACACAGACACACACACACACACGCACACATCGTCAATCAGATGTGTGGCTCAGCCTCTCCCCTCCTCCCCTCCCTTCCCCCCGCTCCCCAGTTTGCCTCCCTGACGGTGCGGGAGCGGCGACGACGAGCCATCGACACTAAAAGTCGAAGTCATCGTCCTGCACGGCCACCTCGACACCACGGCGGCGGTCAAGCAGGTCGCGTCCGTCATCCAACTCCACCACCGACCCATCAGCCTCCTGCACAGACGCCTCCAGCTCACCGGACACACCGCCGGGCGGCGAGGGCAGCGGCACAATCACATGCGTCACCGGGGTCTCCTCCTCCGCGGCCTCGTCCGCCGGCAACTCCAGCGCCGCGTCCGCGTCATCGTCGTCGTTGTCGTTGTCGTACCGCGACGCCTCCGCCGACGCGGCCGGTGCCGGCGCCAGCGGGCGGTGCGCTCGCGCCGGCGGCGTCTCCCGCGATACCTTGTCCCACCTGTCCGGCGGCAGGATCACCGGCGCCGGGGTCTCCTCATCCTCCTCGGTCTCGTCCGCCGGCAACTCCAACGCCGCGTCCGCGTCGCCCAGCTGCGACGCGTCATCGTCATCGTCATCGTCGTTGTCGTACCGCGACGCCTCCGCCGACGCGGCCGGTGCCGGCGCCAGCGGGCGGTGCGCTCGCGCCGGCGGCGTCTCCCGCGAAACCTCGTCCCACCTGTCCGGCGGAAGGATCACCGGCGCCGGGTATGCATGTCCACTCTCCGTTGACGCAGCTGCCTCACCCGGCAGCTCCTCTGGCGCATCGTCGACGGATAGCTCACCGGGAAGATCCAGCTCATCCTGCGGCTGCCCAGCGGCGTCGTCCTCCTCGGACGACGCAGCAGACGGCGCAGACTCATCGTGCGGCCCGACCTGCGCCGCCTCTGCAGACAGCTCGGCGGTGACACCAGCGTTGTCGCATGCCACCGGAGGTGCACCACCATCGGCGGACGGCTCAGCGGATGATGCAGAATCGTCCTGCAGCCCACTCGGCGCATCCGCAGCAGACGGCTCCTGTGCTGCGTCATCGGCGAAGGATGAGTCAGCTTCTGCAGCAGCGGCGTCGTGGAGAGGCTCACTCGGTACGTCAGCACTGGATAGCTCGGCGGCCAGTGCGGCAGACTCGTCATGCGGTTCCTCCGCCGCGTCTGCAGCAGACACATCAGCAGCCACGGGGAGGTCATCCTGTGGCTCCGTCGGTGAGGGATTTGCAGACGGCTCACTGGGAGAGGCAGACGCAGCGTGCGAAGACAGCTCAGCCGCTTCAGCAGACGCATCGTGTGGTTCCTCCGCTTCTCCGGCAGCATCGCGGGACACGTCAGCAGACGGAGCAAGGTCGTCCTTCGCCTCACTCGGGGCATCCGCCGTCGGGACATGAACAGATGAATCGTGCGGTTCCTCCGCCGCATCGTCATCGGCCGATAGATCCTCAACAGCGGCAGAATCGTCCTTCGGCTCGCTCGGTGCGTCATCCTCTGAGGACAGCTCAACAGCAGCAGCAGATGCAGCAGCCTCGGGCTCCTCCGCCGCATCTTCAGCCGATGGCTCCGCAGCAGCAGCAGCAGCAGCTGACTCATCCCTCGGCTCACTCGGTGCATCCGCAGCAGACGACTCCGGTGACGGAGAAGACGCGGCTTGTGACTCTGCCGCCCCATCATCTGCGACACGCTCAGCTACCGGTGCAGCCTCCTCCTCCTCCTCTTCCTCCTCTGGCTCTTCTGCAGCATCCTCAGCCGAGAGCTCCGTGTTTGCAGCGGACTCGTCCTTCGGCTCACTCGGGGCATCCGCCGTCGGGACATGAACAGATGAATCGTGCGGTTCCTCCGCCGCATCGTCATCGGCGGACCGTGCAGCGGATTCGTCCTGTAGCCCACTCGGTGCACCATCCTCTGAGGACAGCTCAACAGCAGCAGCAGCAGCAGCTGACTCATCCCTCGGCTCACTCGGTGCATCCGAAGCAGACGACTCCGGTGACGGAGAAGACGCGGCTTGTGACTCTGCCGCTCCATCATCTGCGACTCGCTCAGCAACCGGTGCAGCCTCCTCCTCCTCTTCCTCCTCTGGCTCTTCTGCAGCATCCTCAGCCGAGAGCTCCGTGTTTGCAGCGGACTCGTCCTTCGGCTCACTCGGGGCATCCGCCGCCGGTACATGGACAGATGAATCGTGCGGTTCCTCCACTGCATCGTCATCGGCCGATAGCTCCTCAACAGCGGCAGACTCGTCCTTCGGCTCGCTCGGTACATCCGCAGCAGACGACTCAGGTGACGGAGCAGATTGTGCGTGCGGCTCCTCCGCCGCGTCCTCCTCACTTCGGTGGGACACGACCTCAGCGTCGTCCTCCGCCGCCGGGACAGAAGGCGCAGCACCGCTCTCCGTGTTCCTCTTCTCCTCACCATCACCAACCGATGGATGTGACGTCTCCGTCTCTCTCCCTGAAGGCTCCCGCTCCGCCACCGCCGCGGCACCGTTGTCGGCATCGCCCAGCCCACCTCTCTCCCTGTCCCCCATCGCCGCCGCCGCCTCGCTCGCACTGTCATCTGCCTCAGCCGTCGGCGCAGCGGCGCCAATGGATGGGCGAGGGGACATCTCCTCCGTGCCAAAGGCAGCGCTTCCGGTCGAGGCGTCGGCCGCGGGCAACCTCATCGCTTGACCATCATCATCGGTAGTGGACGCCTCCTCCACGTTCTCGCCCGTCTCGTCCACGGCCCCCACAAACACGCCTCCAGCGCTGCTGCCATCGCTGCTGCTCTCGCTAGCGTCACCGACGTGCATCGGTGGTGGTGGCAGGGGTATGGAGGCTGCGGAGGCGTCACCCGGCATCTCATCCGATGCGGGCGCCGTCGACTCCTCGCGCGACACCACTTCGACCGGTGCGGCGGGTGCGTCCGTCGCCACCGCGTCTGCGCTGGTCAGCGGCAGAGCTCCTGTGCTCTCCTCCGCTGACGACTCGACCTTGGTCGCCTCCTCCTCCTCCTCCACGCCGGTGTCCTCGGACTCATGAGGCGTCGAGGCAGGGGGGTCGACCCAGTTGTCTGCGGGGCCGGCCGCACTCGAGGACACACGCGACTCCACCTCTCTCCCCGTCTCCACCGCCGCGTCTTCGACCTCGGCGGCGACGAGCGACGGCGATGTCAGCGCCTCGCTGTCCTCGGCGGCATCGGGGACCGACACGACCGCAGAAGGCGGCACGTCGCGACTGCCGTCAGCGGCGGCGTCGTCGTCACCGTCCTCGCCGTCCTCGCCGTCGTCTGCAGAGGTCGCGGAATCGGCCTCGTCCGAGAGGATGCCGAGCGGCGTCTCTGGAATCGTGGGCCGCGGCGCCTCACTGCCTGCGATGGAGCTCGGCGGCAGAGACGGCGACGAGCCCGCGGTGACCGCTGCGGGAGCCGCCGCTTCAGGCTCCTCCTCCTCTACACCTGTGTCACTGCTCAGCTCGTGCTCAGTGGCCTCGGACACAGAAGGAGCCGCCGCCTCCTCGGCCGGCGGTGAGGAGAGCGACGACGACGGCGGCGTCGCGTGCTCGCGCGGGGCCGGCGGCGGCGTCAGGTCCTCCAGCGAGTCTGCAGCGGCGGCGCTCACGGAGGAGCGACTGCCCTCCTCCTGCATCACCGGCTTCTCCTCGGACACGGACAAGGCGCCGCCGACGTCACCATCATCGCCGGCTCTCTCACCGCCGTCGTCGCCGTCAGAGTCGTGGTGGGCGTCCGACATGGTCTCCCAGTCGTCATCTACGGCGGCGTAGTCCTCCTCGTCCTCACGCGGTACGGCGTCATCGGCACCCGCATCGGCCTCCTCTTCCATTGCGGGTACCGACTGCTGTGACGACCGAGGCGCAGACGAGGCCGCCGCTGAGGCCTCCGAGACAGCGCTGCCGCTGCCGTCGCGACGCGGCGGCGTCGATGGTGGCGATTGGGTGGCTACCTCGTCGTGCGCATCCGCCACCGGCACCACCCCTTCCCCCTCCTCCTCCTCCTCTTCTTCGTCCTCCTTGGCGCTCTCCGATGCAGAAGCGACACGCGGCTCAGGCGCCGGGTCCTCTGCGACCTCCCAGTCTTCCGGCACCTCCGCGTCGTCGCCGCTGTTGTCCTTGTCCGCTGCGACGTCATGGCCTGAGCTGCTCTGGGGAGACGATGCGATGGCCGACGCCGGGGCATCATTGGCCGGTGCGTCTTCCGCCTCGGAGTCCACCTCCCAATCATCGTCGTCATCGTCGTCGTTGCTGCTCACCACACCCGTAGCAGCGCCGCGGTCACCGTCATCCTGCTCATGCGCTGGTGCCGACGGGGCTGCAGCGGTGACACCCGCCTTCTCCGCCCCCTCTACGCCGGCGTCCACCACATCGTCACCTGAGGCAGGCCGTGCGCTACGAGCAGAGGAGAGCGGCGAAGTCGCGGTGCTCGGCGCAGCAGGCGCTGCGACGGAGCTGCTGGCACCGTCCGCCACCGACTGCGCCTCACTGGGTACCTCTGCTGCCGGTGGCGTGGCTGGACGCGAGGACACCTCCGCCGCCGCCAGTGACGGCGACGATGTCGATGCCGGGGGGGTGGGGATGAGCGGAGTCGGCGCATCGCGCTCTGGCGCCTCGTCTGCGTCAACCGGCGGAGCTGGGGCTGAGCTGGCGCTGCTGCTTGAGCGGGAGGATGACGGCGGCGACGACGACGACAGGGCCGGCGGTGGCGGTGGCGGTGGCGGCGATGGCCGAGCCGCAGGTGTGGACGACGACGACGACGCGATGGAGGACGCCGCGGCGACGGAGCCGCCATCGTGCTCCCCCTCGCTTGTGGTCTCCACCGTGGGCACGGGAGCCGGCACCGGCACCGGCACTGCAGCCACCGGGACCAGGACCGACGCAGCCCGCGGTGGTGGTGGTGGTGGTGTTGGTGTTGGCGGTACCGCCACCGCCACCGCCGCCGCTGCACTCGATGCATCCGAGGAGGCGCTTTCGAAGTCGTCGTCCGATGGCGAGTCCGCATCCTTTTGTCCCTCTGCAGCGCCTCGCGACTCCCCCGCCGCCCCCTCGTCATCGCTCGCGGCGGAGGAGCGGCTGCTCGGCGACACCGCCGAGGCAGCAGCAGCAGCAGCAGCCCGCGGCGCCATCGGCTCCGCGTCGGACTCGGCGTCATGGAAAGACGACGACGACGCCGACGACGACAACGCCGAAGGCGCGGCCTCCGCCTCCGCACTGGGGCGTGGCGACGAAGCGTGTCGGGCACCGCTGCTGCGGCTTACGCTGCTGAAGCCGTCGATGCTCCTGCTGGTGCTACTCCTGGTGGTGGAGGACGTTAGACTGCTGCTGCCGGTGCTGCTTCCGCTTCTCCGGAGGAATGCGCTGTGCAGCTCACGCTGCGCCGCAGAGGCATCGAGTGGAGCGCCGTTGACTGGGGCCTCGGTCGCCAACGGCCGTTGGAGCACCGACGGCGCGGCCAGTCCGCTGGCTGCCGCGGCGGCGTCGAAGGCGGGACGGTGCAGCGGCGCTGACGCTTGTCGGGCCGATGAGGGGCTGCGACCTGTGCCGGGGGAGCGGCTGCGGCGCCGGCCGAAGCGGAGCGGCGGTGTCGCGCGCTCGAGGTCTACCTCGCCCTGCAGCTGATGGCGGTGCTGCACGCGTGTCTCGATGTCCTGCGTGTACAGCCGCCGAACAAGCCGCCGCTGCTGTCGCGGCGTCAGCGTGCTGTAGCACGAGAGGTGGTGCGGGTCGAGGGATGCCCACCCCACGTCCACGGCACCCCGGCCCGCTGCCGCTGAGGGAGGGCGGCGGTAGCGGTGGCGGCGGCGCTCGGCTGATCGGCGTGTGCCAGCGGCTGCAGCGCTCGAGCCGTCCTGCTCGCTCCACGACTCCCCGCTCGCACGTGAGCCCGGCGGCGGGTGCGGTCGGCGCGGCGCCGAGAGCGCTGGGCTGGTCATTGGCCGGCGCGTCGCCACGCCGCGCGGCGCCGTCGGCGGCCGTGGTGTGAGGGACTGCTCTTGCGACTCTGGCGCTGCCGTGGCGTGCGCTGCCGTGATGGCGCGACGGCCTGCCGCGTTGCTCCCGCCCCCGACGGAGAGCAAGATGGATATGGCCGGCGCGGTCTGGGCAACGTTCGCCACAGTCAGCGGCAACCCGCCCACGACGAGGATCTCACCAATGCGCAGCCCACGCGTGGGCAGCGCGCGGCGCACGCGCGACAGGTCCGGCCGCGAGGTGGCGTCGGTGCCGTGCCCGGATCCCGATGCGTGCGTGAAGGTGGCCGACGCCGCTGCGCGCAGGCCGAACCGCGCCGCGACCGGGGTGCAGTCCATCGCCACCACGCGCCAAAACAGCGTCGCGGTGGAGAAGAGAAACACCTCCAGTGGTGCTGCGCCGGCATCCGTTGTCGCGGCTGCGCCTGCGGCGGCGGCGTCGGGTACGCGACCGCCCACGAGCAGGATCACTGGACAGCCGTCGAGGGTGCAGGAGGTCATGTCCGCCATTTCCAGCGCCGGCGGCCGTACCGCGCCGTTCGGCACGACGCGGCTCCACATGCGCGTGATGAGGTCCATCTTGAAGAGATCGGACAGCGCTGTGGCGGTCTGCCGGCCATCCGAGTTCACCGTGTCGCCGAGCGTGTCGCTGTCACGCAACGACGACGGCATCGTCCACCCGCCGAAGACGAAGAGGATCGCGCCACCCTTGGCGACTGTGGCCACGTGACCGTAGCGTGGGCACGGCACATCGGCCCCGAAGCTGCGGCGCGCCGCCCACTCCTGCGTTTTCATGTCCAGGTAGAGCAGCTCGGCGCACGAGCAGCAGGCGCCTGCGCTCGACTGGCCACCAAAGACGACCATGTAGTCGTCGTGCAGCACCGCCGCGTGGCGCCAGCGCGCCAGGCCACTCTCGAGGTCGCCCGCCACCAGCGAGAGGGACACGTGACTCTGGCTGACTCCAACCGCCGACGACGGAGCATCGGCCCAGGTGCAGTGCAGCTCCGTCGTCACCACCGTGCCCGCGTTGGCGTCCCACGACAGCCGCCACACATCACCGTACACCACGGCCGCCGCACTACCACCGGCGACGTCGTCCTTGTCGTAGGCGCCGCTCATGGGGCCCGTCGCCGTGCTGTCGCGCGGACCACGGCCGCCGAAGACGTACACCGCGCCGTCGGCCGGGCGGTAGACGGCGGTGTGGCCGTAGCGCGGCGACGGCACCGCCACCGGGGAGGAGGAGGAGACGAGCCCGCCGCGGCTGCCTCGCTGTGCGCGCAGCAGCTGCCACATCTGCGCGGCGGCGTCGAAGGCGTAGACGCACGACGAGGCCGCACCGGTCGCCGTCGACAGACCGCCAAAGACGATGTAGTGCCGCCCATCGGAGCAGCGCGTCAGCGACGGCTCCACCATCAGCGGCAGGCAGTCGTAGGGGTGCTGCGTGACGGCGGACGCGACGAGCGAGCCCGGGGTCTGGAGCTCGCCGAGCCGCTGCTCCGTGAGCCCTCGCCGCCACGCCGCCTCGCCGTCCTCGCGCCGCTGCCGCTCCTCCTCGCCCGGGACGGTGAGGTCTCCGTGGTACCAGGAGAGCTCGGGTGGGTAGCGGCGGTGGCTCACACCGGGGAAGCGGCGTGCCACCACGCTCTCCGGCAGGAAACCGTAGAGCGTCGCGGTGCGGACAAGGCCGTCGCACACGACCTGCACAGACGACGACGACGAGAGCGCGGCGCTGCTCTTCTCTCTCAGCGAGGAAGACGGCGGTGCGGCGTGGCCGTTCGTGTGGCTCGGCGCAGCGACGCCAGACACCGCCGCCGCCGACGGGGTGCACGACACACTCAGCGCCGTGCGTGTGGTGTAGGCGTCCCCAAAGACAAAGTGCACCACGGCGACCTTGTGCGACGCCTCGGATGCGTAGGCGGTGTGGGCGATGCCGGTGGGGCCGAAGACAAACTCAAGCAGCTCCGCCATGTCCTCCTCCGCCGCCGCATCGCCATTCGCGGTGGTGGCCGAGCGCGCACCTCGCCGGGCTGACATGGCTGCCGCGGTGGTCGATGATGATGATGCGCTACTCACCACCTCGCAGTACGGCTGCACGCGCTCGTCCTCCAGCTTCATCTTCAGGACGAGCTTGTCGAAGGAGAGCCCTGGCAGCACCGTCTGCACCGCGTGCTCCGTGGGGTCGGTGTAGTCGAGTGGCACGCTGCGCACGACCACGTCGTAGCCCATGTGCGCCTCGAGCACCTCCTGGGCCAGCTCCACGCCGTCCGTCGCACCGCTGCCGCAGCGCGCGGCGCGTGGTGGGGTGTCGGGCTGCCGCACCATGCTGCTGCACCGCAGCGCCCACAGCCGCGGCGACGGCGTGTACTCGGGCGGTATGATCTGTACATGCCGTGGCATCTTGATCCACTGGCCCTGAAGCTCAAGCACAGCGTGGCGGCTCACACGGACAGCACCGCTGACGGAGCTCAGCAAGAGACGGTGCCGCGTCTGCCCAAGGCGCTCGCTTGCCGCCGCGAGCGAGGCGCTCAAGTCCACCTCCACGTAGTTGTCCACGCGCATGGCCACGGCGTCGACACACTGCACAAACACCTCCGGCATCTGCTGCGCCGTCGGTGCCGGGCGCCGTCGTCGCTGCCGCCCCTCACCAGTGCCGCTGTCCTCTCCATCGCCGCGCGCCTTCTTGAAGCGGTGAATGGCGCCCTTGCGCACCGCCGCCACGCGCCGCCGCAGCGACCGCGCGTCGTCGAGGGACGCCGCCGCCGCGGTCAGCGCTACACAGAGACGCGCGCACGCGTTGGTCGTCGAGAGCAACACCGGCGTCCCACTGGGCACCAGTCGGCCATCGTCGTCGATGCACAGCAGTGGCGTGCAGCTGCAGCACGATGCCGACGATGCGGGCGCCCACGCGCGTTGCACATCCTTGACGGTCGGCGGCGCGCTCCCCGCGTCGGCCCAGGCACTGCGCACTCCCTCGGCGCTGCTGCCGCCCGTGGTGAACCACAGCTGCGCCTGCGACGGCGGAGACGGCGCACCACCCGACGGTGGGACCGGCGACACAGGCGACGGTACAAGGCGCAGCGAGCGGAGGCAGAACACCGCCGAATCGGTGCCCAGAGGATGGCAGCGCACGGCGCACGTCACCTCGAGCCGCGCGCCAAGCGCGGCAGATGGCGATCGCAGCGCCGCTGCCGTCGCCGCGGGCAGCGAGGGCCGCGCCGAGGACGGCGGCAGCGCTGATACACAGACCCGCGTCCTCCAGTGCGTGCCGGTCGGCGGGGCCGAGTAGAGCGCGGCGCAGGAGAGCTGCATGCTCCCCGTCCACGCCGCGGCAACCTCTCCCGCGGCCACGTCGCCGCGCCATGCAGTCGCGCCGCGGTCGGGGAGGCGGGCTGCCGGTCGCGCCGCTGCTGTCCGTGGCTTCGCCGGCGGGGCGGCGTCGGCGATCAGCAGCACCTCCCACGGATCGCGAAACAAACTGTTCGCCATGCCGTCCGCGTCCGCGTCCGCGTGGGAGGCGGCGGACGCGGCTGCCGGTTCGGCACGCCGCATCGGCGCTCTGCGAGTGTCGCCCGGCAGCGGTAGAAAGCCGCGATACGTGAGCACGCCAGTGGCGGCAGAGGACTCAGCGAGAACGGCGCGCGTGGCGGCGTGGCGAAGGAGCACTCGACACGCCGGTGGGGTGTGCGGCCCGGCGTCGGAGGACGAGGCGGCCACCGGTGACGGCAGCGCATACAACAGCGCCGTTGAGGGTCGGACGGTCACCGTCACCTCGCGCAGCATCGCCGAGTCGCTGCCGGCCTGTCTAGGCTGTGTGGTGGCGTCCCGCAAAGACGCGGGCAGCGATGCCGGACCGGAGGCCGCGGCGGCGGCGCTGGAATCCACGATGCGGTAGTACAGCACCGTAGAGCTGGACGCGGGCGAGGACGACGGCGTCGTCGTCGGCGACAAGCGCGTCCACGCGTCGGCGAACATGCGAGGAAAGATCGGCTGCGCGTGCGATGCGGTGGTCGAGGGAGCAGCAGAGGAGCCCAGATGCTGAACGGCGACGTAGACGAGGGGGTCACGCACCGGTACGCTCACGGGTTGGTGCGCGAAGCCGTCGACTCGGCTGACAGTGACGATGCGGTGCGCAAGTGCGCCACTGCCGGCTGCCTCGCAAGAGGAGGAGGGTGCCGGCGAGGCAACCCAAATACTTGCTGTGGCGCCGCCGGCGCGGCGACTCGGCTTTGTGCGCGCTTGCGACGGAGGCGGTGACTCGTCGACGAGCATCATCTGCAGAATTGGATGGGCACCAGGTGCCGCGCCGCGCGAGCGTAGGTTGAGCACCGCATCTCGGTAGGTGCTCACAGTCATGTACGTCCATGACGTAAGCACCACATCGCCGTTGTCCCCAGTGAAGCTCACCTGGTGGCTGATCGGTGCGGCGGACGGCGAGCCGCGCGGCGGTGCTACGTCGGCGACGGCGCTCCACAATGTCGTGGACGCGCTACCGTCCGTCGCCGCCTCCACCTGCTCCGTGACGACACAGGTGACGTGGAGGGGTGGCAGCGTCGCCGCATCGGCCACGGCCTCGCTGTCGGTTTGGCTGACGCTGGAGTGGCGGTGCTGAGTGGACGGCAGCAAGACCACGGAGCTCACCTGCGGCACCGCCATGGCGAGGCCGCGCAGCGCGGGTGCGGTGCGAAAGGCGAGGACGCCGGCGTGCGAGCCGGAGTGGCGCTCGGCGGCCTCCAGATCCACCCTCACGACGCGGTGCGGGTCCGCGGCGCCGTTGGAGTTGCAGAGCGACACCACCCCCACGATCACCACCACCGCCGCGCCGTCGGCGCCTTCAAAGAGGGTGTCGGCTGTCGGCAGAGGCGGTGGCGGCGCAGCCTTAGCCGTCCGCTGCTGCTGCTGCTGTGGCGAGCGCTGCTTCTCTGGTGTGGCATCTGCGTCGTACCGGAGTTGCGCCACGTGCGAGGATGGTGTTCTGTCACCGGCCGACCCGCTCGACCGGCCCACTTCACTGGTGGTGTGCGCCGGCTCGACCATGTGGGGGTCCAGCGCGGGTGCCGCGTGCGAGGGTGGGAGCTGTCGGCCCGTCGTCGAGGCCGCTGCTTCTCCTTCCGCTTCGTCTGCTGCTATCACTGCCACTGCTGCTACTGCTGCTGCTGCTGCTGGGGACTGTGGTGGGCGTGGGGGTGGAGGCGGGGGCGGGGGACGGTGCATCACCACCGCGACGTCGTCGTCGTCGTCGTCGCTGATCTGCACGGTGTCCTCGGAGGCTGTATCGCGCTCCTCCGGTGCTGCCGCCAAGTCGTCGGTGGGCGGCGGCGTCAACTCCGGAGCCATCTCCATGTGGATAGTGCTACGGCGGTAGTTGCGCGGACGCTGGCGACGTGGTGTGTTGGAGCGGGAGGACGAGGATTGCGCGCCGGAGGGCATGGTGTTGGGCGGCGCGCCGTCCTCAGACGCGTGCGCCGGTGCGCCTTTGCCGTCGCTCTCGGCGTCGCTGTCGGGGGCCCGGAGGGGGTCCGCGGCAGATGGCGACTTGGGCTGCGATGGCGCGTCGGTGTCGGAGTGCGCGGCGATAGGCGCCACTTCCGACGGCACCGTCTCGTGCTCTTCGGTGTCCTGCACCGACGTCCTCTGCACCGCTTCCGACTCTCCAGCCTCGGCGGCGACGTCTGGCGGAGCCGGCTGCAGCGTTGGCGGCGTGGGTGGCTGCTCCTCCGAGCTGAGCGGGGTCGTCGCCTCGTCCCCGATGGGTGTTGGCGTGCGTGGCGTGTGCAGCGCATTGTCACGGTCGTCGTCGCCGTCGCTAGTCGGGAGCAACATCTCCGGCGCCTCCTCGTCGGGGTGCGGCGCCACCTCGGCAGCGGTGGGCGGCGTCGCGCCAGGCAGAAACTCGCCCACCGCCCAGCGGAAGGAGACGTGCAGCGGCGGCGCCGCGTCGCCGTTGCTGTTGCTGTCGTCGTCGTCGCCCGCGTTTCCTGCCACGGCTGTGAGGGCCGCCACGGTACCATCGGTTACCGAGGCCACTGCGGCGGCCGCGACGGCGGTACCTGTGAGAACATCCATGGCCACCAGTTCCGTGCTCGGGTGCACGTCATCGGCGTTGCCTGCGGTGTCGGTCGCGTAGGCGGTGGTGGCAAAGGCGAGCTCTGTTGCTCGCCGCGCGATGCCGACCCCTGGCTGGCGGTGAAGCACCACCGGCTGCTGCATTGGCAGCGGCAGCACCTCCCACGGGCATCCGGGACCGCCAAGCCGCACCGCCAGCTCATCCGCCGCGGGGGTGCAGCTGGTGACGAGTACCGAGACGCATCGCCCGTAGCCCGCCTCGCCGACCGCCTCCCCGATGCTCGAGAGGCCGGAGAAGAAGGACGTGTCCTCCATGGCCGCGTCTTCTGCCCGCTGCCGTGGCGGATTTCGAGGATGTCAGACAGCGGCCCCCGCACGGCACGGATGCGCAACGCGTCTCCTGGAGACGACGAAGCAGCGATGCCGTACACACACAAACACACAAAAGAAACCAACTGTGACACACAACGGGCGAAAAACAAACAAACAAACGAGGAGTATTTTTCTTGAAAACACAGTGCGCCAGATATACAAAAGGAAACAAACAAACAAACAAACAAAAAAAAGAAACAGACGAGACGGTGTCTGCGTGCGAGTGCGTGTGTGTGTGTGTGTGTGTGTGTCTGTGTGTCTGTGTGTGTGCGGAGTGCGTGTATCTCCGAGTGTGCTTTCCTTTTTTTTCTGTTTTTCGTTTTTTTTTTTTTTTTTTGGCAGTGTTGTTGTATTCTATGTGAACCAAGTGAAACCAGGACGAATACAAATAGTGGGGCAGGCGGAAGGGAGGAGGAGGAGGAGGAACGCGACGGATGCGCCGCAGGGGTGTACGTCAGCACCGATGGTGAGTCAACAGCAGCGCTGCTGCCAGCGCACGTACACAGGGTCAGCTCAGATACAGGAACGGCAAGACCGCTTGCAAAGAACAAGGCAGCGCCAAACACAATCACACACCGAAAAAAAAAAAAAAGAGATCACGGCACGTGAGACGGGGCCAAGCTGCTGCCACCGCGTGCGCGCAGACACACAGGCGCACGCGAAGCTACACGATCGGAAGACAACAGATGAGGTGAGGGGGAGGGGAGGGAGGGGAGGGGGGCAGTGAGTCGACTCCCGGGACGTCAACGAGGAAGGGAGGAGGGAGGGATGGGAAGAGAACCAAGCTCTCAGTGCTTGCACCAGCCAGTGCCCTTCACGGTCACACACACACGCGCTCACAGATGTCAGCGAAGGAGAACGAGACGTACCAAGAGGAAGAGGCGGGAGGGGGAGGGGGGGGGAAGAAGAGAAACAACAACGACGGACAATGCACAAGAAAATGGAAGAGAGATGGCACGAGTGGAATCGTGTGGCAGGCGCCACGCGGCTCTTGTCGGCACCGCGTCTCTCGCCCTCTGCTCTCCTCGAGCTCCCCCCTGACCACCTCTTCCGGGGTTTTTTTTTCTGAGTGTATGTGTGTGTGTGTGTTTTATCTTCTCCTCCGCGTTCGTTGCCGCCGTCACGCACGCACGCGACGCTGAGCGCAACCTTGGCTCTGGGGAATCGCTGCCCTCCCCGACGATAGCACCGTCTCGAGTGCCGTGGAGCCGCTGATCCCGAAGGAGAAGAGAAAGTCGTGTCGGGTCGCGGTCGGCGCGCAGCCCGAAAGAGAGAGAGAGAGGCTCTCACGGACACGCAAAGTTGAGTAGACCTGCCACAAGCAGCGTCCCACCCTATCTCTTCAGCAGCCGCAAACACTGACACACTGAAATGCAGCATGCATGTGTGTGTATGTGTGTGTGTGTGTGGATGGGTAGGTGTTGACGGATGAAGTTTGTGGAGGGAAAGTAGAGAGAAGGAGAGACCTCATGATTGACGCACTGAGGCGGTGCCGCTACAGCGGTGTCACGTCCACCCTACATGCGCACATACACGTGCGCTTGTGTGTGTGTGTGTTTTGTCACCGCCATCGTCAGAACGACGGCGAGAGCCGTGAGGCGGAGAGAGAGGGCCAAGGCGTAGGACGATGTGCTGAGCACTACCACTCCCACCTCCCTCTTTCTCCTACTGTCGACTCTCATGCGGGTTGTTTTGCTGTTGTGTGTGTGTGTGTGTGTGTGCTGTGGATGGTCTTTGCACGCCACTTACGAGGCACCGAAGCGCCGCAGTAAAAAAAAAAAAAGAAGAAGCGTGTACTCGTCGCACCTCCCCGCTCCGCCCCTGCCCCTGCTGCCGACCGGAAGGAGGGAGCGGGAGAGGAGATGCCACCACGGCCGCAGCTCCGTGTGATAGAGAGCAAGAGAGAGAGAAAGAGGTGTGGGACTCGGAGGAGGGCACACACCATGTCACCCCCCCCCATCTGCATCCCCCACCAACAACACCGTTCTCACGCCGCGTTGCCGCGCGGGCGGCTGCTAGGCGGACGTGCACCGGCCGTGAAGGTGTCGGGCAGGGTCACTGCCGCGCCGGCACCGCCGCCGACCCAGCCGAGCATGCCTGCGTCGCACAGCATGCCTTGAGAGGGGAAGCCCTTGACCGTAGTCTTGGACACCGTCTCGCCCTTCACTTCGGCCCCAACGCAGGCGACGACCACGTGATCGCCCTGCTTCACGTTGGTCGCCGCCGTCACCACCGGAATCGGCTCACCTTGGCCTACATGCACCTTCAGCCGCTTCAGCTTCGTGTTGGGGGCGTCCTCGCACTCCACGATGACGCCAACGTGAATGTGTGCGTAGGCGTCGTCGTCCGCATCGTTGGCGTTGGCGGCGGCGCCTGTTGTCGCCGGACAGTCCGCCTCACACGCGGCGCACGCGGCGTCCTCTGCCTCGTTCTCGTACTCGCACTCTGGACACACCCACACAGGCATCGGGGAGAGGAAGAGGGAGAGGTAGGTATGGAGTGAGCTGGTTGAGTGGTGGTGCGTGCGTGTGTGTGTGTGTGTTTGAGTGCAGAGGTAACAAGAGAGAGAGAGACAGAGAGACAGAGCGATGAGGAGGACCATCGTGGACACGTCAGCCGAGCGGGGAGGAAGGGAGGGAAGCAGTGTGTGAGCTGCGATAGTTTCACCATTTTCCCACATCCCCCCACAAAACAAAAAAAACTGTCACACATCTTCTGTCAGTCGCTTCACAAACGGGGGAAGGAGGGAGGGGCGAGATCTACCATCCGACTGAGTGTTGCATGGGTGTAGGTAGGCGTGTGTGTGTGTGACGAACCGCCGCGGCGGTGCACCGTGCGTGATGTGGACGAGATGCGATAGGGGGGGAGGAACACACGGACACACGTGGCCGCGCCACTATCTCTCTCTCTCTCTCATGATCTGTGAGCGGTTAGAGGTAGCCGGTGTTGAAGCCGACCGACACGCGTTGGTCTCCTGCGGCGCGGCGTTCGTACAGGGCACGCAGCGCCCGGTTCTCGCGCCGCTCCCGCCCCAGTGTCGTGAGGCGGCCATGCCCGGGCAGCAGCACCGTACTGTCGGGGTACTCCTCCAGCGTCAGCAGACTCTCCGCCAGCCGCTCGCCCGACCCCCAGGGCAGGTCTACTCGGCCGACGCTGTTGTAGAAGAGAAGGTCGCCCGTGAAGAGCAGTCGCTCGCGCGGGAGGGACAGCATCATGTGCCCCGGCGAGTGTCCAGGTGTGAAGACGTAGTGCAGCAGCGAGTGAGGGCCGAACTCGTGGAAGGAGGTGGCGCGGTTGGTGGCGCTGGAGAGGAGGATGTCGTTCGACCGCACCAGCTGTGGTGGCAGTGGTGACGGAGAGGAGCCGTGATCGCCGGCCGCCGCCGCCGCCGCGTCGTCCAGCGCTCGCTGGCGCTGCTGTAGCTGGTGGGCGTAGGTGTAGTGGCTGTAGAGGCTGTTGCGCAGAAGCGGCAACGGCTGCCGCATCTCCTCCAGCCGGCCATACCGCTCACAGGCGCGTGGGAAGGCGTCCACCCACGCCTGTTCGGCCGGGCACCACATCAGCCCCAGCCGCACGTGGAAGTGCTGCTCCATCACGGCGAGGAACGCGTTCAGGTTGACGAGGCAGTCGACGTGGCAGTGCGTCAGGAAAATGTGTGTAGGAGAGAGACCCGAGGCGGCGATGAAGGAGACCCAGTCGTCTGGCCAGTCATCCGCCGCATCCACGAAGATGCACGCCTTCGTCTGCTTCTGCACCAGCAGGAACTGATTCCCGGCGAAGCCGTTCGCGTAGTTGCGGCCAGCCACGAGAAGGTGCGGCGTCTCGTGCAGGACAGCGATGGAGCGCACGTCACGCCGCGCCACCCGTGGTACGCCGACAGGGACGTTTCTGTTGCCGAACTTGAGGAACTGCTCGTTGCGGTTCAGCTGGTTTGTGAGGGAGGTCAGGTTCGGCTGAAAGACACAGCGCAGCGGCGCGGTGGGCCGCATCGGAGCCCCGCAGCACCGCGGACGGAGCAGTCGCACGAGATGAGGGCCGCCCCGACCCAACATGCGAGGGAGACGATGAGGCGGTGGGGAGGAAGGGGAGGGGAGGGGAGGGCTGCTGCCTCCTGCTATCAGGCCAAAACGTGGGCTGCTTTCACAACCTCCTCTGCGGTAGACGAGAGACACAGCATGAAGACGGGATGGGGAGAGAGGGGGAGGGAGGGAGAGTAGGAGTCGAGGTCAGCAAGAGAAAAGAGGGGGAGAGAGAGACGCGGGCGGCGGTTGTCCTGACGTCATCCGACGGACAGTGGCGAGGGATGCGTGGACGTTGAGAGAGGGAGAGAGGAGCCGAAGAGCTGAGGGCGGGGGACACACGCGAGTGTCCGCGACAGCACTGCGCCCCTCCCCTTTTTTCTCTCTCTCGTGTTCTCTCCGGTCTCGCACTTTGGAGAGAGACTTCCGTGTGTGGTGTTGTAAGAAGGGGGGAGGGGAGAGGTGGAGAGAGGTGGGGGTGGAGGGAAGGGGGGCGTGGAGTCAGACGTGGCCAGCCACTGCACCCGCGACTCATCCCACACAGCGCACTCGTCCAAATAGTCATCACACACACACACACACGCACACACACACAAACACACACATACACGTACACACAGAGAGACAGAAAGAGAGGGAGAAACAGACGTTCGGCTGTGCACACACGAGAGCACCAAAAAAAAAAAAAAAAACAGAGCACCAACGCGGGGAGGGGAGGGGGGGGGGAAGAGAGGACGCTGACTCCCTCATCACACCACCACCCCACCCTCGTAACAACGACCGCAACAACGTGAACATCCACGTCGACTCCACCGAGTGGGTCGTCGCTGGGAGACGGTGACTGCCGCGCCGACGCATCCGCGTGAGAGAAGGAAGAGCAGAGAAGACGTGTGAGACCACCAGGTGCGCCGCCTCCTCCTCTCCCCTCGGTCACAACAACAAGTACAACCCACGCGAGCGCGCGGCGGCTACTATGGTGCGTTTGTGCTATCGAAAAGCATGAGCGACCACGCGTCTTGGAAGTTGTTCTGCGGCCCGTACTTGGCAATGTTCTGGTTCATCACATCGATGGTGGCGAGTGGGTTGGCGATGGACCAGAAGTCGAAGGCGAGGATGTTCACCACGGCATTCCACTGCGAGGAGCAGCTCCACGTCATGTACCGCACAGACGCGGCCACGTTTGCCTGGCTCGCCGACACTGGCGACCCGGTGCCGGTGGTGATGAAGTGATTCATCGTGCTCATCTTGCTGCGCACATTGGGCGGGTTGGTGTTGAAGGCGGCGTTGTAGGCTTTGCTGCCCTTACGCCACAGCGGGTTCGCGCCGAACTCGTCGCAGTTCGTGATGTCCACCAGCCTCAGCGCATCGTCGGACGAGGAGGACGAGGACGACGAGGAAGAACCTGAGTGGGCCGCGGCGCTGCTGCTACTGCTGCTGCTGCTGTAGCTGCTGCTGTCACTACTCGAGTTCCCGTGCACGGGCGTCTCTGGCGTGTCGGTGCACCAGCCACGGTGAATGTCGCACTGCCACACGGATGTGTTGTCTGTCTGGTAGTAGTTCTCAAACTGAAAGTCAAAGGAGTAGTAGAGCCACTCGGGGCAGTCCCGGCTCATCGGCAGCGCCGCGAGCACGTCGTTGTACATGAGCGCGCGCTGGTTCGAATTGATGAGCTCCTGCAGGGTCGGCCACACGTAGTCTGGGTTGTAGTTGGGAGGCGTTTGGGTGTTGTACCAGACATACTGGGTGAGCCCCACCTCGTCCGAGATGCGGCCCAGGTCACTGCTGTTGACGTACTGCTCGAAGATGATCATGATCACCTGATCCGGGTAGGCGTCCAGGAAGTTCTTGAACTCCTGGGCGATGGTGCGGTACGGACGCCGGCCCACGACGCACACCGAGTGGCACACGTAGACGTCCTTCGCGTCGCTGACGTTGGGGTCGATGATGTCGTACCAGACGTCGATCATAAAGCTGCGGATGCCGGCGTAGAGCTGGTGGGTGATGTTGTAGTAGTGATTCGGCAGCACGAACCCGTCCTCCAGGCTGCTGTGCGCGTTGTGTGCGCAGGCCCAGATGATCTGATTCGCACGCAGGTTGCAGTACGCGGCGCGGCCGTTGCATGCACGACTAGGGTCGATGACCTGCACGATGTCAGACCCCCCCTCCACCGAGCTCCCCTTGTTCTTCAGCACCGAAAAGTTGCTGATGTCCAGCACAGCAAAGAGGATCAAGAACAGCACCACCACGCCGATGAGAACGCCGGTGTAGATGCGCTTGACGAACATGTGGTCCTGGAAGAGCCACTGCAGCGGCGGAATGAACCGCTTCAGCGGCAGCAGGACGCCGGCGTACTCGCGGCGCACGGCGGCGGCGGCGGCGAAGAAGCGCTCATAGCGCAGCAGCATCGCCGTTGTCACCACCAGCGTGACGCTGTTCATGAAGCAGACGCTTGCGTAGATGGCGGACTCGAGGTTGGACCCGAGGAACACGGCGGAGCACGTCATCGACACCGGACTCCCGTACGACATGCCTTCCATGTTGTACCGCGAGTGGTTCATGCACTGCCCCGCGAACACGAAGCCGATGATAGCCTGAGCCACCGAGACGCCAAGGCAGCCCATCGCGCACAGCAGCCCAGTGGCGCGGAGGAGCCACCGCACCCAAAGCCGGCGGAAGAGCGTGGTGGCGAGCAGGAAGAACAGCTGGGCGCAGCCGAGGTAGGACAATGCATGCAACGTCTTGGTCGCCTTCGTGCCGCGCGACGCCTGGTTGAACAGCACCAGAAGGATCGAGTCGAAGAACATGAGCGAGCTGGAGGCGCAGCACACCACCCGAGTCGTCAGCAGCCGTTGCATGAGCGGGTCCGAGTGCAGCACAAGCCACTCCAGCACCGTCACCTCGCGCGCCTCGGTCTTGCCGCTGCGCATGAGGGTGGCGATGTGGACCTTGTAGCTGTAGCGGAAGCGGAACCAGCGGCCGGTGCGCTGGCAGCACCAGGTCTTGCGAGGGTGCCGCACCGCGTACGCCGCGCCGATGGCGAAGGCGAGAAGCACCGCGCTCACGGCGAAGACAATGACGAGGAACACCAGCACGGCTGTGTTGTAGCTCTGCACCGCATTCTGGAAGATGGGAATGGCATCGGCCACCACGTCGCGGAGCACCTGGCAGTTCACCAGGCCACTCAGCGTCTGCACAATGCTGAGCAGCACCTGCAGCATCGGGACCACGTTCTTCTGCGCCAAGGCATTCACCGCCGCGCCGTCCTTCTCGGTAATCTGAATCAGCGTGTTGAGATTGGCTTGGATGTAGGCGGTGTAGTTCGCCAGCGCCTCCATTGTCGTGGGCACGGCGCTGGTGATGAACCCGAAGATCTGCTGAAACTCGGCCTGACTCTCGCCGCTGAGGGTGCTGTTCACCTCCAGCAGAAGCTCCCGCACAAAGGACGAGACAACGGAGACGTCGTCGATGGAGATGGTGCACAGGGAGAAGAGCTGCGAGACGAAGCTGCTGTTGCTCAGGCCGAGCGTGTTGCCGAAGTTCGCCGGATCATCGCGGAGCACCACAACGCTGGTGTAGACCTTGCCGAAGACGGTCGTGATGGCGAACTGGATGCCGCACGTGCAGGCGAAGAAGCCGAGGCTCACCGCCAGCATCCACGCCGCGGCGACGGCGGCCTTGCGGAAGCGGAGCACGAGCGCCACCACCATCAGCGCAGTCGCGAACAGGCCCATCTGCATCGCGAGAAACAGCACCACCGGGATCACACGGAACGCCACCTGCCCGATGTTCTCGATGAAGGACGTCCACTTCGTGATGTCGCTGAGCAGGTTGCTCACCTGCCGTGTGGCGGCGCTGATTTGAGCCACCGGCAGCGTCATATCGGGCAGCATGGTGCCGGCCTCCCCGACGAGCCAGTTCACCTGGAGGGCCGCCGTGGAGAACATGTTCAGGTTGGAGATGATGGCGGTGGCGAGGGACTCGGCGAGGTCGTTGACGCCGTTCGTCACGTTCAGTTCGAGCCCGTACACCACAAAGAGCAGCACCACAAGCGCGGCGCCGCACACCATCGCGCCCACGGCGAGAACGCGCCGGTTCAGCGCCGGCACGCCACGCGAGAAGGAGCCCGCGCGGGGCGGGCGGAAGCAGCGGTAGACAGACCAGCCAACGGCGGCTATGATGACCAAGAGCACCGTCAGCACACCCACCGCCAGCCACGGAAACAGGTCCAGCGTGATGACGCTGTGGATGTCGAGGAACGCGAGGTACTGCTCGTAGCTGGCGGCGCTCTCCTCGTTGAAGATGTAGGTGCTGTGGTGCATCCAGTAGGCGAGGACGAGAACCACGACGACGACCAAGGCAATCAAGAGCGCCGCGGCCGCCAGGACGAACAGGAGGCGCCAGGCGAAGAGAGACTCCGCCGTGTACACCTGCACGTGCAGCCGCATGGATCGCTTGTGCCGCGAGAGCACAAAGTAGTAGTCGCCGGGCTTGGGGAACTGCACCGTGAAGGTGTGGCAGTTGTCGCCGAGTGCGGCGCGAGTCTCGGCACGCTGCAGCATCCACCCGGCGCTGGGCTGGCGAGAGTGGAAGCCATCGCGGCCGTCGCCGTTGCCAACACCGCCGCCATCGCTTCCGCCTCCGCCGACAGCGGCGGCAGGAGCAGCAGCTGTGGTGGTGGCGGCGGTGACGCAGTGACCGTCCGCCAGACTGCCCTGACCGCCCTCATTCGTGGTGAGGAACACCTCAGACGCGGCGCGACGCGCACGGTAGGCCGAGCGTCCCAGCCTCGGGCTGCTGTAGCGGAGCTCCCCGCCCGGCAGCCCATCGTGGAAACTCAGCGAGTTGGAGAACTCTCCCTGTGGTGTGCGGAAGCGTACGAGATACGGCGACGACAGAGACTCTTGTCGAGGCAGCAACACGCCATCTCCGGCCGTCGGCGTGGCGAGCACCGCCGCCGCCGTCGCAGCGGCGGCCGAGTCGGCGTGAGCGAGTGAGGCCTGCGTCACCGACCCGTGCGCGCTGGGCAGTCGCAGGGAGGATGCCATGCGCAGGTGCTGGCGAGCGACCTCCGAGTCCTCCACCTCTTGCATCGTCGGGTGCCGGGGCGACCCTGCGAGGCCGCGTTGCCCGCCGGTGGAGACGTGCCCCATCTCCTGCGTCTCCTCCTCCTCCTCCGCATCTGGTGTGTCGGCTGTGTTGTAGCAGCTGTGTCGGCCGCCCGGCACCACGCGGAGGTAGCTGTGGTCCGTCTCGAACACCTCCTCTGCGCCGTCGTACCAGTGGATGCACACCCGATCACCGGTGGGGATGAGGAGGAAGGATGGGGAGAGGGTCTGCTGTGTCTCCCCCGAGCGGGTCTGCCACGACGCGTGCGTCGTCGTCGACTGCTTCACCGCCACGTCACGCAGGGCGTCACCGAATGTGGCCGGCGAGTGCGGGGGCTCCTCGAGCACGCCGCGGTCGATCACCACTGGCGAGCTGACGTCTGTCGTCTGCCGATGGCGGATCTCGGGTGTGCGCAGCAGCGGCGATACCCAGTTGCTCACGAGCCGACGCGCCGAGAGGGGCCCCGGTGATGCGACGCCGGCGCTGCCGCTGCTACGCTCCCGCCGCACGCGTGAGGAGATGGACTGCGCCCCAGGCGACGCCACCACCCGCTTGGCGCGGTTGAAGAGCGGCGTGAGAGACGCGGCGCCGGGGAGCTGACGCTGCTCCTCGCCGCTGCCCTTCACGACGCTGGCGTCGGCGGCTGTGGCGCTCGCAGCGGCCTCTTCTGCCGTCGTGGGAAACGGCGGTGCGTCGCCGCACGGCGAGGGATTCTGAATCGACAGCCCGCCGTACTTGTGCTTGCGCTGCCGCAGGATCTCGGTACGGCTGGGAGGGGTGAGCAGCGCACGAAGCGTCGCAGCCTCGTCAGGCGCCAACGTCGAGGCGTTGCCCCGGAGCTGCTGCGTGTGGGGCAGCGTGCTCGTGGACAGCGACGAGTGCAACCAACGCTGCGGGGTCAAGATCGACGCGGACGGGTCTGAGAAGCCGCTCATGGACACTTCTGGCAACACCGCCCCGGCGGAGAAGTCGCTGCTCACGGTGGGGGAGACAACGCGGACGGCGCCGCCGCGGCGCTGCGTCTGGGACGGCGGTGCCGCCGTGGCGCGGCTACAGGTCGGCGACATCGCATCGGGGAACAGAACATCGGCCCCTTCCACCGGCGACACACCGTCGGGGTTCGCAGTGCTGCTGTTGCTGCTGCCTCTGCTGCCGGGGGAGGGCGCTCGCGGCAGAGCTGTGGCGATGCTTGCAGACGGCCCCAGCGGCGCATCAGCGGGCGATGGCTCGAGGGGGGAGACAGCGTTCAACCCCAGCACCGGTCGCACATTCTCACGGCGTGCTGAGGCGACGGCGGAGAGTGGCAGCGAGCCGCTCCTCGCCTGGACGTCATCGAGAGAGGCAGTGGTTGGTGGGAGGGCAGCGGCAGGGCCACGAGTCGCATCCCGCGCGCCAGGCTCCCCGTCTGGCTGCTGTGGCGTTGCTCTCGCATCGCCCTCTGTCTCGCGCCCATGTACGTTGACTTTGACAATTTCAGGAGCTGCGGCGGGGGAGGCGGCTGCGTTCTCCAGCTCGGTCCCGTGGACAGCGTCCGGATCTGCAAAAGGAGATGTGAGGCTCATCGTGTGAAACGGCTGATGAGAGTGACTCGACATTCAGTGATGGCGTACGTACGTACGTACGTGTGTGAGTGAGTGCGTGTGTGTGCAGCAGCAGGAAAAAAAAAAAAAGGAGGGACCAGATATGAGATGACAACGACGTCGCAAGCAGCGTGTACACACACAGAGACACACCAAAGATAAGAAAAAACAAAAGTCAATCAGTAGAGGATGAAAAAGATGCAAACGTGGAAGAAGAGAGGTTAATGGTCTACAGCCAAGCAACTCAGCGCACACACGCAGAGGGAGACACACACACACACAGACGCCGCTCTGTTTCTCTGTGTGTGTGTGTGAATGCGTTTATGCGGAGAAGGGGGGAGGGGGCAGGTGGGAGCTCTCTTGTTGTTGACTTGTCTTCTTCTTCTCCCCCGTCGCGCGTCACGCGGCAGCGGGGGGCCCGGCCGTGTATCGTCGCTCGCACAGAGCGCGGAGGTGAAGAGAGACAGATCTGATGAAGCGGGAGGGATCAAAGGGGGAAGAAGACAGCGGAACAATTAAAAAAAAAAGCAAGTACAAGAGAGATCTCAACCCAGCGAGATAGCTGGACGGGAAAGGTGGCGGCCCTCAGCACCACCACCGACGCGTGCTCGGAGAGGAAGATTGTAAAAGGACAAGGAAGCGCGAGACAAGGAGATACCGACTCACACAGACACACGCGCACGCACCGAAAGAGAGGAAGAGAGACACTCGGAAGACGCAGACACACACACACACACACACACACACACACACACACACACACACGCACACAAGTAAAAGGAGAAAAAAAAAAAAACACTGCTTCTGCCTTTCAAGAGAGAGATTCACTGCTGTGGCCAACGTGCGAAGCTCAGGTGGAGACGAACGCTGGGCGGACTGATGGGGTGTGGACAAGGTGCCGGCGTGTAGCGCGAGGGAAGGGGGGCAGGGAGTGTGGCAGGGGAAGCACACAGACCTGAAGAAAAGATCTCTCTCTCCTCCTCTCGCTGTGTGACCCGCTCCACACAAACACAAACGCGCACGCGCGCTCCTCTGTATCACGTTGGGAGGGTATGCTCACGGGAGCACCGGTGCGAGCGCGGACGCCTCCGGCAGCACGAAAGAAAAAGAGAGAGAGAGACCACCGCGGCGCGTGCAGGTCAGCGAGAGACGACGCGTGCAGCTGATGGACGTTCGTATGATGAGGGTGAGTAGGTGAGCGGGGCGCGTAGACGTAGATGCCCAGACAAGCACCTCAGCTGGAAAAAAAAAAAGAGAAGAAGAAAAAGAGAAGAGGAGAGGAGAGGAGCGATCGCAGCGAGAGACGCGTCTCCAGGCAGTTGCAGCGTATGTGGTTCACCCGATCGCTTTAGTATCCGCGGCAGCAGGTGGAGCGAGGACGCTCTGCACCACGTCAAACTGAAGTGTGGGAATGAAGATCGCTGACCACCTACCGAGAGAGAGAGAAGGTGTTGGGGAAGAGGTGATAAGAGGTGATAAGAAAGAGGTCGAGTGCCACACACAGACACGCACAGAGAGAGACGCACACGCTGACAGGCAATGAGACGGGGATGAGAGAGGGAGAGAAGTGGAGAGAGGAGAGGGCCAGGCAATTGTGTGTGCGTGTGTGTGTGGGAGAGACGCTCGTGGATACCGGTGAGCAGGTGGGGCAGCTACACGCAACACAGACAAGAGAGGCGGAGTGATGGGTGAGGCGAGACGTCCTTCAGTCGCATCCACCACCGCTCGACGCGGACCGGCGTCACCGTCACTCTCCACTGCAGCCTCTCCACAGGTGCACACACACACACAGTTCGCATGTGGCATGAGCACAGCGAAAGGAGGTATCTGTCTTTTTTTTTGTTGTTAAAACTCGGATCAGCACGCTCGACAGAGAGAAATACACACAGACTGCAATAGGATTGAAGTGCGACGATGCCATGCGGGCAACACACACACACACACACACACACACATGCAGACGCACACGTACGCAGGGGAAGAGGTGGGAGGAGGAGGGGTGAAATGGAAAATGAGGAGGAGGGTGAGGCAGTGGTGGTGTGTGCAGGCGAGGTAGAGGATTTGAATGAATGAGCGTGGGCCGCTAGGCGGGCACGAGAGGAGCAGAAGGATGTGAAGAAGGCGAGATAACGTGCGGCGGAGAGGCACACGCACAACACATGTACACACACACACACACATATACAAGCACGTACACACGCGTACATGAAACGCAGAAAAGGGAGGGTGAGGACGCAGCCGAGGCGACGTGGATGCACCGTGAACAGGAGGAACGACAACGGTGAGAAGCACGCACACACACACACACACACACACGCATACGCACAGATACGCACCGGACGTGACGTGCGTTGGCTCCTATGCTCCGAAAAAAAAAAAAGGTCGACTGTCTCTCCTCCTCCTCCATTCAACAACACCACCAGCACCACTGTTAAAACCAACACGGCCACACGTCGTGGTGGTGGCCGCGGGGGACAGACGACGAGGTGTGCGCTGTTCAACTTTACGTCGTTCACACGCGGCGTCAAGGGGAGTCTGCCGGAGGAACGGGAAGCAGGTGACGGGGAGGGGAGGCGACAGCAACGGCGACGGCACTGAGGCACCGCGCGGCGAGGACGCGCGTGCTGCTCTCCGTGTAGCGTCCCGTGTGCTGCCTTGGTCGCCGCCGTCTCTCATCCTTCACGCCGATCGCGCCACTGCTCGTCGGGCCCGTTGCGGAAGGGCACCGCGAACGATGGCGCGCATCGCCACGAGTGAAACGGTGACGCTGGCCGCCATCACTGCCACCTTCGCAAGAGACGGCAGGTCATCCACGCGACCGCCGGCACGGGCACCGGTGTAGCCGCCGTAGTTGCCCAGCAGCGTCAAAGTAGCAAAGAGGATCCCAAGCGCGTAGCCCACCGTCACCTGCGCCACTGTGTGGTGACCTTGCACAACTCGCAGGGAGGTGGCGTACACGCTGTACACCGCCACGAGCACCTGCAGCGGACGCACAAACTCCACCGGCAGCGACGGCAGCGGCGCAGAGTCTGTCAGCATCCGCCTCACCGCAGCAGCGTCGGCGGCGGTGCCGTCAACGATGCTGGCGGCGTAGCGCTGCAGGCCGTACACCGTCGCCACGCACAGGAAGGAGAGGCTGGTGGCGTGGTTGCTGGGCATGCCAGGACTCAGCTTTGGCGCACCGCGCGGACGTGACTGATTGACAACGCGCTTCAGTGCCTTGCTGATGGCGGCCGCAACACACGAGCAGCTCGTCAGGAAAGGAACGACTACAGTTGAGGGGAAGTACTGCAGCGTGTACACGTTCACAAAGGCGACGGCGCCGACGACGCCGAGGCTGCAGCTCTTGTCCACGTAGTAGTTGATGCGAGAGAGGAGCCTCATCGCCGGTGCGTGTCGTGGAGCTGCGAGAGAATACGTACAACTACAAAAGATGAAGAGAAGTGGTGAGTGTGTGTGTGTGTGTCTGTAGCGGATGTCCTTCGCACACTGTAGTGTTCGCGGCTGCTGTAGTGCGTTGCTCTCTCTCTCTCTTTCGCTGGTGCGTACGCACACAGCATGGGAGGGAGGGAGGGAGGGAGGGAGGTGGGGGTGAGTGAGCGTGGCGGCAGTTGGTGAGATGATACAACAAAAAAAAAAAGAGGTGGAGGTGAAGAGAAAAGACGCTTTTTTTGCGAGAGAGAGAATCACACACACACACGCGCACCGAGAATCAAAGGGTCATGCGGGGGAGCCGATCAAGAGTGTGGCGAAGGGCGCGGGGGGAGTGACTTGGAGCGAAGGGTGGGAGGAGGATGGGCAGTGATGATGAAGGCAACAACGTCGTCTGACCCCTCTCCTCCTCCTCCTCCTCTCATGCTCACGGTCGTGTGGGTTGTGAAGGCGTGTCGTTATGACTGTCCACACGTACAGAACGAAGGCAGTGCACGACGTGCATGAAAAAAAAAAAAAAAAAAAGTGCTGCAGAGGGTGGCGGAGGCGAGAGGAAGAAGGACAGGGAAGCGCCTGCGATGCGCACCAGAGAGGAGGAGGGGAGGCGTCTCCGCAGCCGCCTGTACACAGGGTCTGCTGTTTCCTCCGACGTGTCCTTGACAACGCCGACCGCCTCGACTGTTCACATCCACATCCACCGATGCACGAGGTCGCTTCCCACCGTCGACCTCTTCCTCTGCGACCACCACCACCACAACAACTTGCGAAGAGAACAAAAAAAAAGGAAGAGAGAGAAAGAGAGACAGACACACACACACACAAGTCACAAGAAGAAAGAGAGAAAGAACCAAAGAAAAAAAAAAGTGAACAGAGTCAGATGGTCGCATTGCTCGCCTTCAGTTGCAGAGGCTGTGCTGACTCAAACACAAACAAACACACACACACACACACACGTGTAAAGATATACGCTGGTGCCGCAGAACACGAACATGTATGACAGGGGAGAGGGGAGAGGGGAGAGGGGGTTGTCAATAGGAGGGGAGAGGGGAGAGGGGAGAGGGAGGAAAGAAGCCTGGCAGTCGCCGAGAAGGTGACTAAGAGAGTCAACGCGTTCAACACAGAGAGAGAGGAAGACAGACAGACAGACGGATACACAGACTCACAAAACAAGCAAGAATCAGGAAGCTTGCAAGCCTGTGCGTGTGTGTAGGCGTGACTGTAAGTCTGTGTGTGTGTGAGAGAGAACCAAAGAACGTGTACAGGAGCCTACACATATACACTCTCACTCATACGGAGATGTACACGCTCGTGCGTTGGCATCCGTGAGTGGAGTGAGTGTGGCATGCACGTCAAGATTGTCCACGGAAGAGAGAAGAGAAGCACGAAAAAAAAAAAAGGGGGGAGAGGGGGAGAGAGAGACACTCTCACACATATAGATTCACTCTGTATAGACATAAATTGTATAAAGAGGCGCCGATGCACACTGTGTGTATGGGAGATGCGCAAAGAGAGAGAGAGATACACAAACAATGAGAGGGGTGGTTGGGTGGGTGGTTCGGTGGGTGGAGAAGGGACAGAGATCCGCCACAGCAGCCCTGCATTGCACCTCTTCTGCGATCGCCACCCCAAATCCCCCAACGCACCACCACCAGCACAGACGTACATACGTACCAAGCACACACACACACACACGAGTAGAATGCACGAGCTCCTCCACTGCTCACTCCCCCTCTCCCCCTCTTCCCCTCCTCATCCTCTCTGGGTCAAACGCCCCCCACTTGTGAGCTACCGCGGCGGCAGATGTGTGGGGAGACACGCCGTCAGGTTGGACGAGCAGTGATGCGAAGCGACGGAGGAGGGTGAAACAGGAGGTAGGAAGGATGCAGGGCGGTGACACGTGGAGATCCAATCGGCGTGGCGATGAATGTGTGTGTGTGTGTGTCGATGCGGTGGTGCGGCTGCAGCATCGGTTGGTGGTGAGGAACAGAGGGAGAAGGAGAAGAAGGGCCGCAGGGAGCTGATGGAGGCCCATCGACCCCGCACACACATACACAAATATACATGTATGAAGAACGGCCTGGCCGCAAGTACAAGCATACGGAGACACGCAAAAAAAAAAACACACACACGCACACACATAACACATAGATCAGCATACATACTCTGTGATAGAAGGAGGACACAGAGAGAGAGACACACACACACATGCACATATGATCTCTTTTTTTTTTTTTTTCGCTGTGGAGCAGATAACAGAGGGAGGAGGGGAACACACACACACACACACACACACACGCACGCACGAAGATGTAGAGGCAGAAACCTCAAACATGGGGAAAAAAAAAACTGTACACGCGCACACTTAATGTGTGTGTGTGTCTGTGTGTGTTCAAAAAAAGAGAAAGAGAGGGAGGGGGGTTGAGGTTCAGACTAGGCCGTGGAGAGGCTCATGTGCACGCGGTGCTTCGTGCGGGAGCCGCGAACGATGGCGCGCATCGCCAGAACTGAGATGACGACGCTCGAGAAGAGGATCGCCGCCTTCACCGGCAACGGCAGGTCATCCACGCGACCGCCGGCACGGGCACCGGTGTAGCCGCCGTAGTTGCCCAGCAGCGTCAGAGCAGCAAAGAGGATCCCAAGCGCGTAGCCCACCGTCACCTGACCCACTGTGTGGTGACCTCGCACAACTCGCAGGGAGGTGGCGTACACGCTGTACACCGCCACGAGCACCTGCAGCGGACGCACAAACTCCACCGGCAGCGACGGCAGCGGCGCAGAGTCCGTCAGCATCCGCCTCACCGCAGCAGC